>JAGUCG020000134.1:142649-292432 GCA_018691245.2 Ips nitidus
CNGTCGANNANNTTCTGNCAGTAGNACNTCCNCANCTACTCAGAGNCATACAAGCCNTGAATTNCCGCCTCGGNNNTGCTGNGNCAANNATAAGCTCGAAGGGTTCGTNTNGNNNCCNNGAGTAGGGNANTNCAGTTGANNAGCTCNNCAGTAGCTATTCAGGTATGNTNTANTAANTGTTANGTCCNTTAGCACGAGCTAANCACCCTCCCNNANAANGNGGGGGGAACNNNCNCAATATATNAANTTTGNGACGGAAGGGTGGTACTTGGCGCNGNGAGNGANCTCGGANCCNTGNCGGCGTNCTGNAGAACCAANANNCCATNCGACGAAGCTAAACTTTTTGCTANTAGNACTAGTCNCCACCATTGANTANGGGTAAAACAGCAAGATTTCAACAAAAATTAAGGTATTGCGTCGCAATTCAGCTCGTTAATCCCAAATTTCCGGCGCGCGCCGCGCGATTTGTGATTGATTTATCAAAAAATGGTCCCCGATGCCCCCTGAAGCTCCGACCAAGCTGCGCCACTGAATACGGCTTATTAACTATAAAATCGCTTACACGTAAGAAGGCTTACTGCCAAAAAACGTTTTATATTATATTCCAGTGCTCGGCGGTCCGGGTAAAACAGACCGGCACGAAGGGTCTGTTTTATCCGGTGCTAGGCTTATTTTTAGTCTCGTAGTCGCATGTTACCGTAACCAAAAAAAGTTGTCAACAGGAAATCGTAGAGCATCTCAAAAAACGTGTATCTATAAATTTTTAGACCGAAATATTGAAAGGGTAGACTGTTATGGGAAACTTCCCGAAAACCTACATAACGCTACAGTACCCCCTTCCGGGCGCAAATTTTCACGTTTCATTTTTCGTAAATGTGTTCCTGTATACAAAAATTATCAGTAATAAAACAGGGGACAGAAAACATATCCGGGGTCCACCGGACGCTTCGTTGACTCAGAAATGGTCTTTTAATGCGCAGTCCTTATGTAAAGAAAAATAATCTTCGTACGATGTACCTACCATATATCGAGGTGGAACTTGTCTGATTCGACGTCCTCGACGATGAACTGAAACTTTTCGTTCCACTTGGGGAAGAGGGTTTTTTTCTGCACGGATGACGCCTTTATCAATTTCGCCGGTATGGCCTTCATTTCGCTCTTCTGGCCCCTCTTCGAGCCGGAGCCCAACTTTCGGCGGAACGATCCGCCAAATCTTTGCAGGACGCCGGCATGCTTCTGTACTGCTTGCTGCAATGTTTAAGTTCATATTAGCTTGTCAAAACATATCGGACGATGAAGGAAGTTCGGAAATGCATGGGTGTTCCCGTTCCGGTGATGTATTTATTTGGTAGGTGGATTGTGCACAGTGCCACTATGTTGGTCAACGAGCTTTTCGCTAGTACACAAAGAGCTCGGAAACTTGTTTCGAGGACAGTTAGGGCTTCTCGCCTAGAAGTAGAGGAAAGGACAGAGCACCGCAACAACACCGATGACAGTGCGAGGGATTTCTGTACCGAGATGCTGGTGCGGCGCCCACTGGACGGACGGCGGTGGGACTGCTCCGCACTCACTTGCGCCGGCGAGACGGGCAGGCTGGCCTCGTCGACACCCGAGTCGGCCGTCTCCTCGCCATCCTCCTTGCGCCGGTTGCCCGGCACCACGCCCATCATCGCGAACGGGTCGCTGAATCCTGCACGAAATGTTCTCGCCCGCGTCCACCTACCGTTGATGTCCTTCGCGATCAAGTCCCTGGCCTCCAAGAGGTGCACATTTAGCAGAACGATCGGCGGCTGAAATGGTTTTTATCAGGTAAACTCGGCAATTAACGGGAATGCTCTCCGCCCCAACCGGGCCACAGCTACTCCAATCAGCAGAAAATCTGGGACCCGCGAGCGTCCACTGAATTTGGAGTAGCCGTGTGGGGAGCCGCTGTCTGGAAAACAAACATAAAAACAACACGGTAAGGTGTGTACTTTAAATGTTATGTTATATAATAGCTTATGCAATACAAAACTAGAAATACATATGAATACAAAGTACTCAAAAGAGCTATTGACCTTGCTTTGCCGAGCCCTCTCCAATAATCGACGGTGTGTGTTTCGTCGCTGACCTGGAAGGCCGTCTGCACATATTTTACGAGTTGTGCCACGGACGTGTTCGATCCCTTTCCGACCTTGTTGAACACGGTGTACAATGCCTCGACGTACAAGTTCTGAAACTACTGGCTTATCTATGGTACTTACGTCCAGTGCATTTTGGTTCTCCGTGATCGACAACTTCACTATGGTCAACCCGTCATTGCAGTTCGAGTCTGGCTCCTCTACTGGCGCCTGCTGGAACTGCTCGAAGAAGTAGTTGTCCGATGCTTGCACTCTGAAAGTTCAAATGTCCAAATGTCGCTGTACGGGTCCAATGACGCTGCTTACTTCTTCGCTCGCAGCCTGCTCTTGCGTGCCGCTAACCTAAATGGTCGCCTCATCGACATAGACTAATGGTGTGAATAGGGGGGCATTGGTCACCCGGATATACATAACAGGTCATAGCATTCCCACTGGGCAGCATCGACTGCGTTTCGAGAGGGCGCGGTGGGCCCAGCAAGGCAGATGTGTGGTTATGCGTGCGCCATGCTAAGGAAGTTTTGTAGACACGGCACTATACGCTCGGTGTTCGCCTTTTCGCCCTCATGCACCCTCGCGGCCGGGCCGAGGCCGAAATGGCAATTAGACGGCCGGTCGAATGTCAGCCGCGATCGCCCGACCCTAATCAACTGGAATGAACAGACTTGCGGCGGTCGCGTTGGTCGTCGTCCTCTTCCACGGAGGCGCTTTATGGAGACGGTGCGGATGAACATGGCTGCCCTGTTAACCTGTCGCTCAGCCCACGCATGCACGTTCTGCATCTTCTGAGGCAGCATCGTCACCACGCACCCTTAAACACCTAATTTTATGCATGCGAGAAAGGCGCGGATCTCGTCAGCCCGCCTGCCAAAAAAGCGCACTGAATAGGATATGCATCACAGTGAGACCGGCGTTGACCCGACTGGAAAACAAACCGGGCCGTTTCGTCTGCACGCCTCGGGCATCGGCCGCGCCCATAAGGCCGCTGTCCTAGATCACCGACGAGATGACGCCTCAATTGGCCCGGCCGCTACGGGCCCGTCCGTAACCTCGAGCGGGTCGTTACTGCGGGCATGACATGGCTTTAATTAAGACGAGTGCGCTCGGTGTCAAAACAAAAGCGCCTGCTGCGTTAGCGCAGTCTCAAATTAACCTGGACGCGGGCGGATGCCAAAAGCGGCCGGATGAAACGGGCCCGGCGCACCGGGCCACTCTCGATTCTTCGACCTTTTTAGGATTTGCCGGCTGCCCGGCCGATAAAAAGCTGCCGGAATGCGCGCCGCGGAGCACCTGGAAAGCGGGCGGACAACAGCTCCCCGGGCGAACGCGTCGGCCGTTCGGCCCGCCCGACTTTTCCTATTCTCGGCGGGAAGAATGGGGATGCGCATGACACCCTGGCCGCCCCGCCGGCCACAGGGGGCTCCGGCTTTGTAAGCGAGCGGCATTGTTGTCGGACCACTCGCCAAGTTGGCCTCGCCGACTTAATGACATTCGCCAGAGAAAGTCGGCCTGCTGGCATGCTTCTGAATCTGCGAGTTGTCTCACTTTTTGTTGGCCCACTCGTTGAAGTTGATCGCCTTTTGATGATGGATGCTCTTGCGCGTTGACCGACGGCGTATGCGGTGGTAGCCATGCACACTCAAGGAATGCACGTCCTGCTCGGCGATTCCAAGGCAACAGCCCACCGACTCTGCGCGCACCTGTCGGCCTGGTAGTAGATTCGTTGCCATTCCTTGCTGGGTACTGCGTGTGCGGCTGCAAGAGGGTACGGATTATCATTGCATCTGCCTTAAATTATTTTTTATAACATAGTGATATAATCATATGTGTATGCCAGTGTATTACGGTTAGAACAATGTCCCTCAAGCACAAAAATCACTGCAATGCAGCTCTCCTTCAAAGGGGAAAGGGGAAATGGACCTCGATTTTTCTATCTTCGGACATTATTGAAACGGCGAGAGAAGTAGAACGTGCTTGATGTAGGCTTCCCGTTTTATCGCCTGAGCACGGCACTGTTGCGTAGGGAGTGCAGGCTGTCCCTGGGGAAGCCTGGTGGGTCGGGAGAAGGCGGTCGACCACAGTGGACGAGGCTGACGCGCATGATGGCGCCACATGCAGGGGCCGTTCGGCCCGCGGCAGACGGTTCGGGGTTTCAGAAGAGGGCCAAACCCGATCCTCGAGGACGGCCAGGGAGCGGAGCCGCAGGCTGTCCGAGCGTGGACGGCCGGGTTTGGCGGCTTCAGCCCAGTTGGGTTACCGGCTTAATTGCGCAGCCGATATATAATATATTTGCCTCGTCCGTCACGGTGGCTGCGTCGTAGTGTTCCACGTCCGACCGATGCCGTCGCGCAGTTATCTTTGACTTGACGGATTCACCTCCAGCAATCCTCGATTTTCACTTTGAATTTTTGTTAATCAATATTTTTTCTTTTTTAGAGGATACGGAAAATGTTTTAAGCTCTTACAGAACCCGGAATGTTCATCCAGCATTTTACCATGGCAGTTAGTTTATCATTTCATAGATATGCGGGCTGTTCGGGACGGAGTGCGGTCAGTCGGCGGACGTATTCGCTGTCACGGTAGAAGTCGGACTGGAAGCTGTTGTGCCGGATGGTCGACATGCCCGAGCTGGTTTCGTCGATGAACCGCAGCTTCATCAGCAGCTCGTGCGGCTCGAAGGGCCGGTCTCGCAATTCGTTGTCCAGAAAGTCACGCACGTCGTTCCAGGTCACCTAAAGCGTAAACTGTGAAGGATTTTTTAATGACATTAATGACAAAAAATTATTAATATCTTCCCGCACGCCCAGAAGTTGTCCTAACAATGTCGCCGAGCTGTCTGTTTCATCATGACATTTTTACAATATACCAGGTGGGCAGAAAGTTTGTAGGCGACTTTGAAGACACATTTCGTATATGAGAACTGAATAATTCGGCACGAAATTTTTACAACATTATTACCGATGTCTTAAAAATGATGTGTTAAAATTCCACAGTTATATCTTCATGCAACGTTAAACTGTCAAGAAAAAACGTAAGATGACTAAAAATCTGATTGCACGGCAGCTAAGGTTGATTCAAATTTAAGGCGTCTGTCAGCTCAACATCAACTTCTAGGCTAATACAGACATATGTAGTATTACCTACAAAATGTGTAGCTTCATGTGAAATTGAAGTAAATTTAAAAATGTCATGTCGTGATGACATCCTAACGTCAAGGGCTTTCAAATAAGCTATATTACGCCTCATGACTGGAAACATTTCTAGCCGGAAGGTGAGAAACTCCACACATTATTGTGTATGACATTAATTATATAAAACGTCTAATAACGATGCGTACCTTGCCTCCCTTCTTCTTGCGCATGGCTCCGAGAAGGGCCACTATTTCCTTGAGCTCCTCACTCATACCGAGGAACTTTTTCGCCCGACCGAAGTAATGAATGCGCGTGAAATATGCCTTGAGGTGAGTGGAAGCCAGGTCAACGCACATCGTCACCACAGACAAGCCTGTAACCGTTTGGCAATTTATCTTTATGTTGATAATAACATTAATAAAAAAGGCAGTGAAATTGTAATCACATTTAACCCCAAATGTATATTATTACTGAATTCACAAGTCAATTGCAATAACTATCGGGTTTTAATTTTCAGTTTGAGGAAGGAGAACTATATTTTATATTATTCATCTGATCATATTTTCGCTTACCGACAATGACAAACGCGACTATAAGCGATAGAAAGACGTAGTTGGTGACGACGATGTCGCCCAAGCCCACGGTAACGATGAGGTTAAAACCGAAGTGAAATGCGTGTATGAAAGACCAACTGCGCTCCCAGTTGATGAACATGGCCGAGCCCATGGAGCAGTATAGGCAGATGCAGGACACGTACGCCGCGATGGGGAACCACAAGGTCTCCTCGGCGCCGTCCAGTCCAAGCATGTTCAGCGCCTCCATCTGCCCCGAGCTGGACTGCATCGACTTGCGACGCACGTACTTCAACGGGCAGAAGTGCTTCATGCACAAGTCCTGAAAGCGGAGATGGGTAACCTCACTTGCAATTATAACAAATTGGGTGGAAGGATTCGCGATTCAAGAATTTTTGGACAGTCGCTAATGGAACGTCCAGAAATTATGTCGCAGTGACATAATTATTTCTGACCCCTCCCTCCGCCATCTCACACTTTTTTGCACGACGAACTGGTCAGAAATATAAAATCGCACCCAAAGAATGCGGCTGCCACCAAGGGTGTATAATAGCAGAGGAAAAATTTCGCGGGGGGAGGGGGAAAAATTCACCTAAATTTTTGAAATTCCCCTAAAACAGAAACATTATTTTTTGCTTAAATACGCGTTCAGATGACGCTGAAATACACGGAAACAGTCGTGGAACGCGTTTTTGGAGGCCTACGGATACAAAAACGATATTACAAAGTCGTCGATTTTCTCGAAAAAATGGCCGTTTTTCGGGAAAAATCGGTGTTTTCGCAAAAATCCCCCCATCAAAACCGAAAATCACCCATAGCCATCCCCATTTATTCGAAAAACCAAAAATCCAAACGTTGCTACCTGTTTTTCGGAATTTATCCCCCATAAGCTTCGGGGGGGGGGGGGGGGTTCAACCGACTTTGATTACCCATTTAACAGCGATGCGTTATAATCTTTGAGGGGGGGGGGTACCAGATCATTTTTCCCCTGGAATATATCACCGGAGTTCCAAGACAAAAAATAAATAATTTTTCTGGCAGCAGACAAAAATGAGAAAAGTGAGACGAAAAATGAAAATTCAGTCAGTATGTTGACCAAATGATTTTTGTGTGGCCCGGCCCTGGGCCCGGCCCTTTGCCACCCCTGGTCATACCCACCTAACGAAGTACTGTTTTTTAAATTATTACCCACAAAGATTGCATTCAATTTCCCGTTAATATAACTTTTGTTTTGAAAACCGTTTATTTCTCGTTGAGCTATTCATGTTCAAAGTTGCTTCATCAACGTTGACACCCTGTATAATACAATCTACTATGTATATATACTCATTATACATATTATGTACATATATACTAAATAAATAAGTGTAATGCGCCCACCTTTACGCGACGGCACATTACGGTCCATTGTTTGACGAACTTGAGAAGGGTCTCGGAAAGGAATTTGCCGATGTCGGCGGCAGTAATGAACATGAGCGGAATGCCGACAAGTGCGAATATTACCGAGAAGACCTTGCCGAGGTCCGTGTCCACAGAGACCTCACCGTAACCACAGGTGGTGAGGACTGTGAGGACGTAAAGCAAGGAAGTGGGGAAGGTCCACTTGTTGTGCATGTTGTCCAGGGTGGCTGGGTCTCTCAGCTCCTTACGGATGGGTCTGCGGTCGTCCACCGTCTCGGACACGCGCAACATGTACTCCCTGTCACAAGTGATCGACTGCTCGTGTGCCCACCTGAATATCTCACTCCACTCCGCGTGGCGCACCGAACGTAATCCGTCTTGCGCGTCATTTAGGATCCGCCAACTGTCCGCCGTGAAGTTGGACATGAGGTTTGTTAGCCGGACCAGCTTGCGCGACCTCGCCATCAGTTCTGTGCGCGTTTCCAGCAGCATAAGAATCCACGCGCCCAAACAAAGGTAGCCGATGAGAACAGAGACCAAGATCACATGCGGCAATAGAATTTTGAAGTACTGAAATTTGTTACCGATTGTTAAAGACACCGGCGAACGCGCACCTTTACAACCCGTTCAGTGAAACTTTTCTTTTTCTTCGGCGTCCCATCATCCTTGTAGGTCTCTGTGATTACAGTAGCGGCGTCGTCGCCGTCGAGCAACGCCCCTTGAGACGCATGCGGGAGGTCCCATTTCGTGGAGATGTGGTCTGAAAACGATGGACGTTGTTCAATTTTAGCCTTAAAAGCAGGGTGGTGGGCTCATCAGCCAGTTACCTATGATCACACGCCCATCTTCTTGGATGGTTATCGTAGGCCGGCGTAAGAGTTGGTGGAGGGAGCGGGGTAGCCCTCTGCTGTGCCGTCTCGAGTCAAGGTGGGAATGCAACGAATCTACAGGGGAGGAGGTGCTGGCGTCCGTGTGGAAGGAATGCCACAAGTGGGGGAAGGTGTTGTTATTGAGCGGATCGGTGGGGTCCAGACTCAGGGACGGTCGGTGCAGCTGTTGTTCCAGCGGAATGTGGAGCAGCTCATCAGCCAGCTCTTCAGAAATTGGCCGCGACCGGCGACGCAGGTCGATTATGGACTGCCGGATGGAAGGTCCGGCGGCGTCTTGACTGGGCCGGACCAGCGCTTCCGCCAGTTGCGAGCTGAGGCGTGTTTCCAGCGATGCGCCATGAATCTGGTGCTGTGTGTGACGGCGGACGATGAAGGTCTTGCTGTCTTTGGGCGAGTAGAAGAACATGATGACCTGGGGGTGGGCCGCGCACCTAGTCCACCCACGTCGCACGCTGGTTCATGACGGCCGGATCCGGTCGAAGATGGCGCCAGAAGGGCTGGGGTCCCGCAGGAGGCCGGGTTTGGCTCCCAATCGGGCAGACGCGGAGAAGACGCGCCCTCTCCCTCCGATGTCAGCACGACAACGCCGACCAGGCTGGCTGCTTCCGGTGGCTAGGCTGGCCTCGGGGTCGAGGCGGTGACGGGTCTGTGGGTGGAAGTGGGAGCAGAATGTCATGGAGAGCTGGAGCAGCAGCAAGCAGCATCCGCATCATGGTGGACAACAATGTCCGAGTAGAAACTCCCTCGGCGCCTGCCGCCTCCGTTCGGCCGCCGATAACGCCATTCTGTGGGCAGACATCTGCAGAAAGCAGTTAGCGCAGCACTGCTTCAGATCCATTTTCACGTTATCGGTGATGTTCTCCTTCATATATCATCGCGTTGTTGCAGAGTGAATGATAACAATTTACAAATATCGACAATTGATTTAATTGATACCAAGGGTGTAGCAGAGGACAAATTTCGGGGGGGGGGGGGGGGGGGTCAGAAAAAATCTCCCCTAAATTTTTGAAAATCTCCCCTAACAAAAGAAAAACATTAATTTTTTGCTTGAATACGCGTTCAGATGACGCTAAAATGCACCGAAACAGTCGTGGAAGCGTTTTTGGAGGCGTGCGGATACAAAAATTGTATTACAAAATCGTCGATTTTCTCGAAAAAATGGGCTTTTTTCGGGAAAAATGGGTGTTTTCGCAAAAATCCCCCCATCAAAACCGAAAATCACCCATAGCAATCCCCCCATTTTTTGAAAAAATCCAAAAATCGGCAGGTAGCTGTGGTTTTTTGAAATTTTCCCCCTTGGGGGGAAAAAATACAGACAATTCTAAGCAGAGTGGCAAAACAAGATGGTGGTTGTATATGTACGAATTCTCACCTTCATATAGATTGAGCAAACGCGTCGACATCAACCGGTCGGCAGGTCTCGATCGACATTGACATGCGCGCAATGTATTCCTGAGACGGAGCGTCCAGAAGGGGGATGCGCGAAAGGAAAGTACTGTTCCGGAAGGGTACAAATGCGCTCATTAGCTTGCAAGCGGCGTTACACCTGACTACGAGCGGTAGCCAAATACGGTCCGTGGACACAACAAACAGCCTTTCTCCGGCCAGAGGTCCCGAGGCCCAATTCGGATTTATGAAGTGCAAGGCAACCTGGCGCATTCAGGCCTTGCGCTCGGTTGACAGACAAAGACGGAAGTTGACACTTGGCCAGGAGAGAGCGACGAGGCAACCACCTTCTCTCCGCCGGCTTTATGTAGCCTGCGGAGTAGGGCCGCAGCATTTTGCTGTTAGATCATGGTAACTTACTGAGTGATGGCGGAGGGATGCCCGCAGTGGTCTTGATCAATCCAGCGGCGCCGAATAGAGCCACGGCTGGGCTGAACCGCTCGTCGCGGAATGCCTGCGAGTATATCATCGCCGACTGCTGTCTGGCCAGGGTCCTTTTCCGTCGACGGTTGTAGAAGCGGTAGAACATACCGAGCAGTACCGCCGGCAGCTTTCCGCTAGCTGTACTGGCTCCGACGAAGGAGCCATTGTCGCCGCAATCCACGTTTAGTCCAACCTTTGTTCGGTAGTTCCGCGCTGCGGGAGATCGCGGAAGCGTTTAGCAGGACTCGTGTTGTATATATATCATCACCCAAGAATCTGATTAGGATTGAATGTCTGAACCCGTGCCAGAAAAACAGACCATATTGGGATCGAGGCAACGGAAGGAGCGCGTGCTGCAGACGAATACGCGAGGATCCGAATTATCCCTACGGATTCTTGGCCTGGTGGAGAGTTCAAGAACTGTGAAGGCTGGGCGAGTCATCCACAGGCGTGCCACGCATGGCGTAATTGCAATTCTGCGGCGGCGGCACAAGGCACAATGGCGCAATAGGGACACGTCGGGAATTGAACGACTCACCGTCTTCCTCGACGTCGCTGCGGAGATCGCGTGCGACTCGGTGGGTAGGGCGAAAAGGTCGAGCGCTCGCCTGGGCGGGAGTACCTGGCGACGGGCCCACTCGTTCCAGAAGCGCCGCAGGAACATCTGCGCACGTCACAGGACAAGCAGCTAGGCGAGCATACGCGTCAGTTCGGTAGTAGCGTTGAGGTTTGTATGCCTGTCCTGCCCGAGAAGCATCGTTGTTGCGTGCGCCAACGATGCGGGCGATGCCTTTCGGGATGCTGACAAATTGCTTCCTCAAAGAGCCGCGCGCCGTTCTTGGCCTCATAAAGACCGTCAATTACGGCGGCATCACCGCTGTATCTGTGAAGTGTAAAGGGCACCTTCACTCACGGCGGCAGTTTCTCGGCCACGTTCGAATTGAGAGTCAGAGTTCGACAAAGAAGCGCGGTAACCAATGCTATCCTATATATAGCGCGTGAGCCGGTCTAGCTTTATGGAAGACCAGCTCTGGGGCAAATTTGTTCCGATGGGACATCCGCTGGACTGAAGCAGCGTAGGGTCAGTCGGAAGACACCGGCAAATATCATAACTCGGCGGACGGAGCGGAAGACGGCACAGAGGAGATCGCAACAGTGTCCGCAAACGCCCACCTCTCGAGATCCTTGCTTTGTACACTGCCAAACCGGGAACCGTTGAAGCGAAGTCCGGGCGTACTTTTCGTCTCACTGAGCCTGCGGGTATTGGCCGTGAGCTGACCAGCAGGGTGGAACATGTCGTCGTACATGGCGTGAACAAGCGGCGCGGGAATACACAATGGGACCTCAAGGAAGGAGACGGTTGCTCGCCCTCCCGACATCGCGTCCTCGACGTGGGCCGGTGAATAGAGGTGAACAGATAAACAATGTCATGCGAGGACTCATCGCGCCGACCCTAATCGGCCGGGCTAATATAAAATGAGGTCGTAGGGCGGGGATGAGGACGGACGCCGGCAGATAGACGCGATAAGGCCAGCCTTACCCGCTTTTCCGGGCACGACGAGCTGATGGGGTATGATCCATGGGGCGGTGGGGGTTGGGCCAACTGGGCCAAGGCCATGGCCGCCAACCGGCTCGGGCAGCACCAACAGTCCCTCGTTCATAGTGTAGGCGCTTATCTTGCGCATGCTAGGTCTGCGCGTGGAGGGCCACTTGTGCTCGGACATGATGTGCGACGAGACCGACTGTAGCATTCTCTCTGCAACGTACGGGTAACCGTAGATAGGCCACTGTGTTCACCTCACTCCAGCGATAGCATTTGTACTGCGTTGAGACCAGTGATTTAAAACTTCCGAAAGAAAATATTCTCAGAAGAATATTTATTTGTAAGACTTTTTGCAACAGTTAGGGGTCGTCCAGAAATTATGTTCGGCGGACGAGGCGAAGGGCGTCCGCGAAGTAAAAATCATACAATAGGGTGTGCAGACATTAAATAATTATGTCGGCTGGATATAAATTCCGGACGTTTCCTTATGTCAGAACTGTTGCTCACGAGAAATCTCGCCCGTTGAGAGCGGCTTGCTCTCAACTTTTGGAAGAGTTTGGAAGACTATTAAAATCAGGCACTAAAAGTCTTCTGTGACGATTAGGGACCATCCAGAAATTGCGTCGTATTGTCAATCCGGATTTCCCCCATGTCAAGAAATTTACACAGGAGTTGCACATTCGCTACCACTGATGTCAAGAATGTTGGGTCTCCGAAACCCCTATCTCCATACGACGCAATATCTGAAAGCTCCCTTATTCTCTTCTTGTATTCCGGACCGGTCTGTGAAGACGAAGGGCAGAGTGCAGAAGATTATAATCACTGGTACATCAGGTGGAGGAGATACACCTTCTTAAAATTTCTTAATAGCAACACACTTTTTCATCAACACATGTATATATCACAACACGGGTCACCCCTCCAGTCCAACCTTGCACAAAGTTGACGGCGTCGCGGTCTGTCGCCTCATCGCGGATGCGGACGATCACTGTGGACTGCTTGCGCTTGGTGGAGATGTCGGCGTACGATGCGGGAGGGACGAACACGGACATGCTCGCTTGAGGACGGAGGGGTAGTTTGCTCGCCGTCGCTTGTCTTTTAAGCACGGCCGGCATAAACAAACTGATCGGGCTCAAGCGGCTTAGCTTGTAGCACGCTGACTGCCTGTCGGGAAACTTGAGACCCGTTCGCCGTCCACACCCGCCGTTGGCACTGCGAACGTCTCATGATGTAGTCGCCTGGCGTCGGCAGTCCGTAACGCGTTATAATTTTATTAACACCGAATTTGAGGTCCTGGAATCTGGACGGCGGTGGTGGAATCGAATTTCCCGCCAGGCGAAATTGGCCTCGTCGTGGGATCCGTATCCGGGTTCATTATTGCCGAAACAATTCTAATATGCGGCGGGAAGGGGGCCGTGGAACGAAGTTGGCCGCCTTGCGAATTGGGGCAGTTTCAAACGGGCGGTAGTTTGTTTATGGCGTCTGCTCATCTTGACGAAAGCTTTAGCAGTCTACAGTATCCATCGGTAAACGTGCGCGTTTAGTAGCTGATACCAGAGGGTATAAATTGGCACATCGCTAGGTTTTGACAGCCTGACTGCATCTGATTGATCCAGTTAAAGTCGTGTTGCATGAATATATATATATGTTATATGTTGCACACAATTCAATGTATTATATTTACATTGATACATTAGTCTAGGAAAGTATAATAGAATGAGACGGCCAGAAAAATGAGCCTAGTTTGCATGCAACGAAACGGAAAGATCCTGACCCGCTAAGTCGAAAATCAGCCCAAATTGGCCGAGACAATCGCTTCCTCTCCACCGCGAGCCCCGGTTGTCCGGAGCGGTTTAGTGCACATTTTTTGCAGTCCATCATGTTGCGTGGACTCTGCTCAGCAGTTCCTTTCTATTATGAGCAAGTCACCTCTGCCGCAACAGTCTAGGCGGTGACACGGCTATTTTTTCATATTTTCTGATTAGTCTGTACATAGGTGGCCCGGACCGGAAGGCGCAGGTGGCCCAGGAGCGGCTCAGACCGGAGGGCGGGCCACAACGTCTCGTCAGTTTTAAATATGCCCACCGCGTCTTCTCCACGGTGCATGTAGCTCCCGGCGCCCGGGTCCCGCCCATCGCCGGCGAAAACGTGGGCGCGTTTAGCAAGGTTAGTGCGAGCACGAGCCCTCCTCCGCCAACGCCTCGGGCCCTCGCGTCCACGCCTTTGCCGGCGATTCGTCGCCAGGCCCGCGCCTTGGCCCGTCCTGCTCGTCCTCCTCGCGCTGTGGAGCTGGAAGCACGCGTGGCGGGGATGCGCCGTCACGGAAACGCCCGCTGAGTCGTCCGGCCCGCTTCCGTTGCGTGCTCGTCTGCGCCCGCCCACGACCGGCGAATGAGCGGCCGTGCCCGACTAGTTCGCCAAGTTCGACCAGTTCGCCCGATTCCGCTCCTCTGTACAGATTGGACGCTTGTCCTGCACACACGCTCTACGGGCGGCCTCCTTAACGAGCTCGGCCCCTCACAGCCTCCTCCTCATTGACTTTCTCATTTGCATCATATTCAAGCCGGCCAAGGCGGCGTCGTCTCGTCGGCGGTTGCCCTCTTTCCTACTGCAGGCTCGGACACGCACCTTCTCCGCATGAGCCCGTCTGGATTCCGTCATAATCACAAACCTCGCTAGTCGGCGTTCCTCCGGATTTTGGTCCCTGGTGGCCTACCTTCCCGTTCATTTACGCCATGGATACAGGTCCGGCGCGAAACTGCGGGAGACGGGCGACGTCATCGGCCGTCCGGGCCCTGGGAATGGTGCTGGGAGCCATAATATCGTTGAACCAGAACTTAGCGAACGCTTCCGGCCAGCTGCAGTCGTCCCAACTGTCCGTCAACTCTACCACCCCGACCAGCACCGTGCAAGACGATTACATTCCCCTCTTCGAGCTGGTCTTAGGCACCATTACATACCTGGTAAGTCTGTACCTCTTTCATAACACGACCTCTGGACCAAGCGTTCAGCGAGCTGAGCTGTTCTCCAATAACGTATGCATATAAGTCCTCGCAACCTGGCCGTTTGTCACTTTCCTAGTCCACTTTTCATGTTTCGTCAGACGGCGCAAGCTGTCTCCCGAGAGCACGATAGAATCTGAGTTATGCCCCGGAGACAAACACGGCACCAGAGTGCAGTGGGACTGTTCCAAACTACATTTCTTAATTCATATGTGTGGTCGTATGATGAGCAAACAACTCCTTCAAAATGCCGTCGATTTCAGGTGATTATCGCCATGACGGTTGTCGGGAATACGATGGTTGTGGTGGCTGTGTTCAACTACAGGCCGCTGAAGAAGGTGCAGAACTACCTGCTTGTGTCGCTGGCCGCCTCCGACTTGGCCGTCGCCGTGATCGTGATGCCGCTGCACGTCGTCAAGTTCGTGGCGAGTACGTTCAGTGTGTGAAATTGGTAATTTGTGGCCACTATGAAATACGCGGTGGGCTTTGTTTATCGGGCGGGGTATTGTCCGCGTGCAGGGTGGGGTAAATTTGGAGCCGAGTCCTGCCAGCGGCGGATGCAGGCCTCGTCGACCCAGAAGTCCTGCGCCGCCATTAGTTTCCCAGGCGGGAAGAAATTCGCGGATAATTTCTCGCATAGTCGGAAAGGCCACGGTAGCTTTGTTTTTGCGGAGTGATTGGCTTCGTTACCGGGAAACTTTGTTTGCGTCGCCAAAATAAGGCATAAGAGACAAAGCATTGCATTCCGGGCATTGGCCGCCGGACGCGTTCATCCACCCGGCAGCTGTCTATTATGAAAATGGCTGTTTTTGAAGTGCACAAAAGGGGCCGGAATACGCGGCTGCCGATGCCAGTCCTGTTTATTCATCGTGGGATCTGGCGATCCGTTCAGCCCTCCAGCCGAGAGAGCAGGCGTTGGTCTCGCGGCCGGTTTGCATAATTCCGGCCGTGCAGCGGCCGTGCTCCGTCGAACCCGCAAACGGCAAGTACACGCAAGTTCCATTTGAACGGAAGCGACTAGTGGAGCCGAAAATCGGGCCGAAGTTTGGAAATGTCACAAACAGTCTGCTCCCGTCATCTGACTTCCACTTCGAATTGAATTCCTATGACAGTACATACAACAAACGCACCTTGCAGACGGTCGATGGCTGCTCGGCGTGACGGTGTGCCAGCTGTTCACGACTGCGGACATCCTGCTGTGCACGTCGTCCATCCTGAACCTTTGTGCCATCGCGATGGACCGCTACTGGGCCATCCACGACCCTATCAACTACGCACAGAAGCGCACGCTTCGCTTTGTCTGTATGATCATCGTGCTCGTGAGTCGGACGTGTAGATCGTAAATGTTATCTCAAGGTGTGGATTGCTAGCGGGATCATCTCGGTGCCCCCGCTCATCGGCTGGAACGACTGGTCCTCGCAGAAGCTCAAGGACCACTGCGAGCTCACCTCTGACCGGACGTTCGTTCTGTTCTCGGCCAGCGGATCCTTCTTCGTGCCGTTGGCCGTCATGATCGTCGTCTACCTCAAGATCTTCATGTCCGCTCGGCAGCGCATCCGCACCAATAGAGGTGAGAGATCTCCCTCAAAAAGTTGTCCAAGCTTTTCCACCCTCTACTGTCACAACATTCGCTGCTAATCCATTAGTTGTACGTACTTACATGTAGTGCCTCAAATGTCCCTAAATTTGGCCAGCTGTCCTGTCTTTGTCCTGTCTTTGAGGGAAGACGTATGCCGCTCGAAAGACATATTTTTCTAATGAAGCGGTCTGTCCTGTCATGTCCCTGGGAGAGGTGAATGGCTATCTGTTCTGTCCCTGTTGACCTTAATTATTCAATTATCGAATTGAAACCTCATGACCAAGTTATGCATACCTACGAAGATGATTTATGCTACCTGCGCAAAATGATTTGGTATTACATTTGTATAACACAGTTTTAGGCATATTATTTACTAAAAACTATCGGACAAGGAAGGAAAGGTTTTTTCGGAGAACCGGATCTGTCCTCTCCTGTCCCTGGGACAGATGGACGATTTTCTGTCCTGTCGGTGGTCTACTGCATAGGTCTTTTTCTTTTTAGAAACTTTATTTTCATTTTGAATGAATTTTTGCTTTCTCCTCGTTTTGACCAAACAAAACCTCTAACGTCCATCACGCAAAAGCTTTTTGAGGCATGTTTTTTCATCTAAAAAGTGCTCCGCAACCATATTTTTTCATATCTTGATTGAGACGGAATCATTTCCAATTTTCGGGAATCATTCCAGGGAATGAATTTCCATGCCCACCCCTACAGCGCATGACCCATTCTTCAAAAAGTGACCTTTAAAGGGATACGGAAAATTAAAAAAGTTTTAATCTCTTACAGTAACCCTGACTTTAACGGGTTATTACGTCTACACAAAAATTCCTTTTGCGTGATTTTTTGCTTATGGGTCGTGAGCATACTCAAAGATCTTGCGAAATTCCAATTTTCAGAATTTTTGTCGGAGAAGTGTTCTGATACAACCAGGGTTACTGTAAGAGCTTAAAACATTTTACATGTCCCTTTAAGGCAGAAGCGCGCTGCTCCGAATAACGCAACAGCCGGCGCCCGGTCGTCGGGCGGGGTCAAAATCAGGTGTGAACGGCTCGACGGACTCGAGACAGCTAATCCCGGAGCGCGCGCCATTGGTGGACGCCTGCTCGGGAGTTACGGTAGGGAGTCGTTGGGCGAGTGGAAGACACGTGCATCAGATTGGGGAGGCGAGCAGCGAACACGGGGCCAGCGACGAACATCGGGGCTCGCGGCGGAAGGCCGTGGAGAAGGCGCGCAGCAGCCTGTCCGCCGGGCCCGAGCCGCCCACCGGCGAGCAGCTCACCACCACCGTGCTTCGCAAGCGAGAGAAGATCAGTGTGGCCAAGGAGAAGCGCGCCGCCAAGACAATTGCCGTAATTATCTTCGTGTTCACGTTCTGTTGGCTGCCCTTCTTCTGCGCCTACGTCATCCTGCCCTTCTGCGATAGCTGCCACCTGCACCCCAAGGTCGGTCCCCCCCCTTATTCACACCGTCTTTCAGGTACACCAGGCGTTCGTGTGGCTGGGCTACATCAACTCGTCGCTGAACCCCTTCCTCTACGGGATCCTGAACCTGGAGTTTCGCCGAGCCTTCCGAAAGATTCTCTGTCCGAAGCAGTTCGTGGGCAGTCGCCGCCGCTCCACGCTCATGAGAAATTAGCCTCGCCATTATGGTGTGATTAGAAAGAACGGGTTGCTGTCCAATGTACATTATCTTTCCTGCGAACCGCAGAATAAACCAGACCGATGATAAGGGGCGAAACGCCCGAGCTCGCTTTCTATTCCGATCAGTCCGTCTCATCATCAGTTCGGCCCCCGCCCTGCCGTGTCATCATGGACTCCGGCCTTTCGGTTAGCACAGTCCTTGTCGGACTGCAACGTGCTCGTCACGGGAGCTACAGGTTTCTTGGGCAAAGTTCTCGTGGAGAAGCTTCTGTACTCCTTGCCTAATATCAACAAAATTTACCTGTTGATCCGTTCCAACAAAGGTCACTCGCCGAGAGACAGGCTGAACAAATTGTTGAAGGTAGGTGTCGCGCGATCGGTACAGGCCGGTTCAGAGTCCGATCTTCAGACGGGTGCTGGAGAAAGATGAGAACTTGGCGAAGAAACTGGTTCCAATCAACGGTGACCTCATGGAGGAGGGTATTGGTCTAAGTCAGGCAGACGAGACGCTGCTGTGCGACGTGGTTTCCGTCGTGTTCCATTGCGCGGCAACCGTAAAGTTCGACGAGGTCCTTCGTGTGGCGGTGGAGATGAACGTCATCGGGACACAGAGACTGGTAGCGCTCTGCCACAAGATGCAGAAACTGACGGTAAGGGCCGCGAACAGAACACGCCAACTAGTTTTCAGTGCCTGGTGCACACGAGCACAGCTTACGCCAACTGTGACCAGCGAATTACGGAGGAGCACATCTACGAGCCACCGGTGGACCCGGAGAAGCTGATCGACGCGACCGGCTGGATGAGCGACGACATGCTGCAGGCTATAACGCCCATGTTGCTCGCGCGTCGTCCGAACACTTACACGTTCGCGAAGGCACTGGCCGAGGCGCAGCTGCAGTCCAACGCGGGCAAACTGCCGGTGATCGTGGTGCGGCCGTCGATCATCGGCGCTTGCTGGAAAGAGCCGCTGCCCGGCTGGACTGACAACGTCAACGGACCGACGGGCATTTTGGCAGGCGTAGGTAGAATCCTGATGTGCCTTACATACATGATGGGCTGTTACAGTGCGGCAAGGGCCTGCTGACTAACATGTGTGGTCTGGCATCGGCAAAGGCGGACATCATCCCCGTCGACATCGTAGCCAACTGCCTCATTGTCGCGGCCGCCCATCGCATCCAGATGAAGACGGTCGTTACGGACATTCCCGTGGTGCACTGCGCCTCCGGCGACCTGAACCCCGTCAAGTGGGAGCGCGTGGTCAACTATATACAGCGCTTCTACTTGAAGTACCCTCTGGACCAGTGTTATCGGGTACCGTCCACACACTTTCACTCTAGTCGACTTCTCTTCCTCTTCAACTTCTATGCCAAGCATTACGTCCCTGCACATGTGCTCGACGGTCTGTGCTTCCTCACGGGTCGGAAACCAACGTAGGTTTCCTAAAAAAGATTTTTAGAATTATACGTATTACCTTTTAGACCATTTCATTCACACTTTAAAATTAATACGTACAGATTTGTGAAGATATATGGAAAAATATGGAAAATGGTGGAGACATTGCACTACTTCACCAACAGGGAGTGGACGTTCAAGTCACAGAAGCTGTTGAATCTATGGGAGGGCTTGAGCGAGGCCGACAAGGACGAGTTCAACTTTGACGTCAGACAACTGGATTGGGACCGATATCTGTTCGACTACTTGATGGGCGTGAAGACGTACCTCCTGCAGGAGAAGTTGGAGGACCTGCCTAAAGCGCGGGCCAACCTGACATGGTAAGGAGGACTTGCATTTCCAGTGGCTGCGGAAAAGTTTACCTTTTGTGAATATGGTGGGGAATTACTGTCTCTGGGCTTATAGGCTCAAGCAGTTGTCCATCATCACAAACGCCGGCGTCTGGGCGCTGATCGTGCGTCTGTTTGCATGGTGAGTGGTCGGTGCACTGATTTTGAATACGCTCAAGGAAAAAGTCGCGGAAGCAGAAGACGAGCGTCTGGCTGTTCGCCTTTCTGCTCACCTACGCCTTCCAGAACGTAGACGTGAGGCCGTTCGTCTACCTCAAGAGTCTGGAGGAGTACCGGCGCACCTCCTTGGCCGTCAAGGCATGAATGGACTCTGACATCAGTCCGCCGCGATAAGCAGTCTGTCACTCTAGCGGGATTCCTTACATTGCAATGCATTGTTGGAATAGAGACGCGATAAAGTGGAGACGATGTATTTTTACATGTTGTATACGTTTGTAGGTGGTTTGGTGCATTCAGACTTTCTATTTTTAAGTTTTGTTAAGACGGAATTAAATATTTATATTAGTTATAACTGAAAGTCACGAAATGTTATGCCCTTTAAAGTACGTATGTGAGTCCACGGTTGTCAAATATATTCAAACTCGGAGGAAACAGCTTGCGAACATCGACATTAAATCCACGGCCCTCTGGAGGGGTTTGGCGCAAATGTTTGCCAGTCAGGCATATCACTTACGTATTCAAGTACCACTGCGTTTTGTTTTGTCAGCAACGATTGACGCCAAACTCATCCAGAAGTCCGCGGTTACAATTAAGCGAATTCAACACGGTGTCGACGTCCCTTTTAACAATCCCTTTTTAAAAACAACACGTTTACTAAATATATACCTGTACACCGCATGGCGCACACAGCTCTAAATACTGACAACGAAATGCCCGCAAATCAGGGACCCGCTTTGAAAACACGCCCGCACCACACCATCCAGTTGGTCATCAAGTAGAGCGCTGATCTTCTATATGTGCTCCGCCTTGTCCTTAGGCGCGCCGGCTGCCGAGTCGAAGCAGGCCTCGGTCTGGCGCAGGAGCGGCTCCCGGCCGTTGCTTTGCCGGCGCGCCAGGGCGGACGCGGCCGATACGGCCGGCGCTGCAGCCGTCAACGTCGAGCTACGCAACTCGCTCATCCTGCAGGGCCATCAAGCGAGAGAGTGGACTTACCGCGGCGGGCCGAACTTGCTCTGGAAGCTCTCGTTCCTCATAACCGTCTGCACAGTGCTGAACCGACAGCACAGCATCTCCCGGAACGGGATCCGAAACTCGCGGTTGTACTTGCAGTAGATCAACGGGTTCAGCAAACTACAAAGTATTTTTGTCGCAAATACAATTAAATTTTACGAAAACGATTACTGTATGTGGCACAGTGTCCCCAAAATTCCGTTTCGAATCAATCATTCACATTTCCAACCGGTTCATTTCTGGACTGATTTCCGAAAGTTGAGAATGATTCCGTCTCAATCATTCCACGGAAATAATTCAATCATTTCCCATCGCATCCACGAACAACCACGCGAGAGTGCTGCTTCTGGCTGGAATGATTCCAATCATTCATTCCGGAACCGCCTTGGAATGAATGGCTGGAATTTTTGCAATCATTCCGTGAATGATGGTCGGTTGGAATGAAATGGAATGACTGAGAATTCGAGAACACTGATGTGGTAGCCAAGAACTACCGCTCAACTTGTGTCCGCATCCATCCTACCTGTTTGAATATCCCAGCCACAGCACCAGCAATGTCCAGCCACTTTGGCGCGTTCAGCACGTTCTGGGACTTGAGCAAGGCCAGGATGAAGAAGGGTACCCAGCATACGATGAACACACTCATGATCACGCCCAATGTCTTGCGCGCCTTGTCCTCGGTCCTCTCGTGGCTTTGCTTGGAGCTGGAATGGATCTGGACAGAAGGTGCTGACACAGTACGGGAGGCCTACCAGAGGCACGCGGACGGCCAGGAGCAGTGCGGACGGGCGGTGCATCCGTTGCGGAGAGTCAGTCAGGCACTGGCGGAACAGCGAGTGGCGCCGCGTCGTGCGCCCCACCTCCTGGCCGTGTTCGGACCCCGTGGAGTTGCCGACGTTGTTGTTTTCTTCCGGACATTGTCGAGAGGTCAGCGACCACTTCGTGTTCAACTGGTCCTTCTTCTGCATCTTCTTCGCCGCCTTCCACATCCGCCAGTACAGTATGACCATGATGCAGCACGGACCGTAGAACGAGAGGACGGTGGCGTAGATCTGGTAGAGTTGGTTTTGAGACACCTGAACTAATTTTACAATAACTAATGATGTCATGAAGCCCGAAAATACAATAAAATAAGTTGTTTAATATATGTATAATAGTTAACTGCAATTTAGCTCTTGCCANGNCCGACNTNCCTCCNAGCAGCACTATGANGNTCTAAAAANCTCTTTTGTNCNACAATATGNGGCANCNTNATTTCTTNCNAGGCTATGTTTGGACACCCAAANTATGNANGGANGAGTTNCAGACCTAATTTCTCTTATGTGNGTNATCGATANCTCACGNGGGCNGCACCCCCCTTTTGNGGCGTNGTGTTCNCCACTTGTNGATTGGGAGANTTGAGNTTACNGTTGAAATGANNGNCNTCTTANGACNCCTTGGGATANNTNGCCNNCATANGANGNNTCCAACNCTGNGGGNAGCTTNANGATTTANCNCGTNTTNNCCNCANCCAANCGGNGNGNGAAANNAACTCTNCTCNANGCCCTTTCNCGGTNCGGTNNAGCGGTNANAAACTCGANGGNAACCATCNNCTGNGTTANTGCACAAAANGGNCANATTNNGTTANTNCNGGGTANGNGNGGANCGCGCNTTTGAGTAAGAGTCTCNTTNNANGNAANCTTTCCTAATAAAGCCGATAGCAAATACACGCCCGAAGACTGGTAAAGCCAGATAAGCGCATACTCTCCTGCCCACTCTGTGTGCTCGGAGAGAGCACCAGCCTTCACAAGGCTACGATCCCATATCAAACTGGACAAAACAGCGAGGTGGAGCGACCAGATGATCACGAGAAAATACAGTTGCATGTACCAGATATGCGTGATCGTCCCCACACATGCACGAGGCGATATATGCCGCCGTAGGCTTTGATCGCACCGCCGCGGCCGAAGGGCGAAGCCGCTCTCGCGATCAGCGTCACCTGTGATTCCATATTCTCCGATTTCTCCTCCGACCACATCCCGCCTCGCTGGTATTCACAATCCCCTCCACTCGTCCAAGCAAACTCTCCGATGAGACTAAAGGACGCGAAGCCGTACAATAGCCGCTGTGGCCTGATGCGGCCTGAAAACAGGCTGTGGTGACTGTTCCGGATCGCGTGAATGGGATTATTCCAGAAATTGCGGGCGAGAATTGAATAACGACTTCGGAAGGGCTGCCGAATCAACTGTACATGTAACAAGTTGCGATCGGTTTACAGTTACAAATAGCGAAGACCAACCTCGACAAAATTCCATCACGTCAAAAACACAAATGCATATCCCACGAAAACCCTCACCCGTATTCCAAGGCTTTAGTGATTCAGATCGCTGGGCTTTCATTGGGCCCACGCAGCGGTTTTCTTGAGTTCCCAGCACAAAGGCCGGACATCCTTTGGTCATCAGGCAGAAAGGGAACGACACGACACATGTACGACTATACGAAAAGCCATATTAGACGTAAACATACGGTGGGTATACCCATGGGTATTGTTCGCGGGAATGAGAGGATCTGGGATCCGAGGCGGCCATTCAGCCAGATCTGGCCGTGCCGCACCTCGGTCCGGCAGCGAGTCGATGAGTCAACGGGGCGGACGGCCACGATGAACAAGGAGATGGAAAGGGGATGGAGCCGGCTGGCAAAGCCGCGGTTAGAACCGGTACACCTCATCCCCGCTTTCAACGGTCAGGTGAGAACATTGAGAAAGGCCGATGAGTGAGTGGTTTCCGATTTCAGACAGACGGTACAACCTAAACGTGGGTCAAAAACACCTCAAATTAATGAGCCAGTGTAACTTCATATACGGATACAATAAAGCGTGGTGTGATGACGGAAAGCTAAAGCAAGCCACCACGGCCGCACGAGCCAAACTGCCAGAATCCGTCCGTGTTATCAACAAAGCCCCGCGACCTCTCCTAGAAAAATATACAAATCCCGCACATCGCACGGATCGCGATTCCTGAATCCCGCCATCCTGTGACACACATCAATCAGCCGACTACGTAAAATTTACAAACAGTTTAATGGTAATTTGATCGCTCTATGGCATGTAAAATAAAAATGATAGCACAATTAGAAACGTTCTAAACATCGGTGCACAACTGCAAGGAAGATAAAAGCACCGTTTTGGAAGTCACACAGACACTCGGCGTTTTACAAACTGGATACTCTTTGCCGATTGTGATAGGGCACTGACGATCACACCCGACGTTTTCCGGAAAGCCGCAAAATCCGCGGCCGACGGAAATTCGCGAAAACCGGCGGACACCACGGATTTGTTTATAAATACTGGGAGCCGGCCCACACTGAACCGAGGATTTTTCGGCCTCGAAATAGAGAGAGGGATGTCACGGATGGGCCCGCGTCGACATCACACGACCCAGACGACGAATGCGATTCCCACTCCGTAAATAAAATAAGAGCAACGACAAATTGAAACAGAAAATATGCAGTGCCATCACTGTCCAAAAAGGACAGTGAACGCACAAAACAATATCGCATTTCACGCCAACGTCTAAAATCTGGCCACTGGTCGACGGCCGAGATCTCCGACATCCGATAATCCGATTAGTCTAAACGTCGGCCGAAAGCGTCTATTGGCCATGAGATAAAAGACCTAGCTGATTTTCTGGATACAGAAAAAATACAGTAACAAGACGAAGCTGAAGCAAAATCGTC
Source organism: Ips nitidus (assembly GCA_018691245.2). Lineage (NCBI taxonomy): Eukaryota > Metazoa > Arthropoda > Insecta > Coleoptera > Curculionidae > Ips > Ips nitidus. The sequence continues at coordinate 167,080 of JAGUCG020000134.1, forward strand.
TTCAATTTCAAAATAATAATAAAATAATAAAATACATAAAATCGAGATAATAAAAATGAGAAAAGCTTACAAGAACCCGAATTCGTCAGAATCAAGTCGACGAGCCGCTAAATCCCAAGGCCAGAGGGCATCAACCGATGAAAACCTGCGGCGGAATCGGCACTTCTCGCTGATATCCGCGAGATGCGAGATTTTTTGGGGCGAGAAACAATTAGCGACGGGAAACAGGTTTGTCGGTAGACGAAGCATTATAATAACACATAAGAAATATAGCACATAAAATTATTTACGTGTAAACATATTGCGTAATACATGAACGTTGGAAGTAAACATGGATCAAAAGTAAACGAAACGAAAAAGAAAAATAAGAAAACATTATATTTGCGATAAAATTGAGGTACGTCACGCTATTATACGCATTTCGGAAACAGTATGGCACGATGGCACGTACATTTGGGATAACGGGGATAATGCGAAAGAGCGGCCAAGCGGGAGCCGAAAAGATGAGCTCGAAACGGTCTGACCGCCTAATTATCGCCTTCCTTCATCGCGGATAATTACAATTCCCGAGTAAAATTCCGAGAATTACGAGGATTGGCACGTTACAATTTTGCTTTGGCCAAACAACAGTGAAAAAGCCAAAAATTGAAATAAAATCGAGAAAAAATATTAAAAAAATCCATTGGGGCCATGGTTTTTTCGTGGTGGGGACCGCTGAATGTCAATCGTGGTGAGGACCCAAACAACGAACGGATTTAATCCTGTAGATAGTTGATCATTATAATGCATATATATGTGATATCACAGCTGCTGCCATAAATTACGGTCAAGGTGCACAGCCGGCGGCATGCCAAACGGCCAAACCTGTTTTGCGAGCAGGCGGCTGGTGGGATTATGTAGGTCGCTTTTCGGTAATTGCCTCGGAGATTTTCGCAGCGAATCGACAACAAACAGTCTGCCCACCAAGAATCAGCGTCCATGCGTACAAAAGCAGCACGGTAGAGTACAAAGCGATTGACGTATGGCGGAAGCCGGGCCAAAACTGGGGAAAATCCCACGGGAGAGCCGTGCTAATCTCAACTGCTATCGACTTTCATTTCTGTAAAAATGGTTTACTAAGGCTTATTGTATTACTGGCACCTAGTATGTGTACATTTTATTAGAAATTACATATCGATTTCGCCTTTCCCACGGAACCAACCTCCAATCTATAACCAGAATTCCTATGGATGACCGAAAACGCCCCAAAATCCGAAACCTCGGCGGGATCCCGACCGGGAACTTGGCCGGTCGCCGCAGGGCTCAAATGGCCGGATCTATTATTTTATGAGCGGCCATGGGCGTTATTATACTCCTCCACCGGCGGATTGGGCCCGAAAAAGAGCCGACGGCCTATCCGCTTGCGCCATTTCGCCGGCCCGTCTTGGCCATCCGGCGCGCCAAAAATCCCGGCCTTCCTCAATCCACTTTCTTACATGGTTTGCAGGTTTTTTGGGGTCGTGGTAGGAGCGGGATAAACAGGACGCTGAATCTTTTTGCTGGCCGTTCATTTTTTGGAAGCCCGTTTTTATCAATCAGCGACGATTTTTCTGACAAAAGGAAATAAAAAACAAAAGTAAATCAATAAAAGTAAACTAAGGTATATTGATTATTCAAAATGTAAAATTCCATTCAACCAGAAATTTGCTACTATCCCACACTACAGTAGCAAATTAATTTATGTAGCCAGGCGAAAACACAAAATCCCCCACCCGAACTGCATTGACATTCCGCACGGAGAAGCGGCCCTCCAAAATAACCTTTGAAAAGGGTGCGTGAAAAGGGAAGAATCGAGGAATTCGCGATCATACCCAACGAATATCCCACCCGCCGCGCCTTCTCACCCACCGGCCCGGTTTGTTCGAATTTTTCCGGCCGCGGACGTGGGTAAGGCCCGGTTTCGAGGCATTTGCAGGCGATATCCCTCTTCAGGGTCCAAAGATGGAGGGGATAAGGGCTATGAGATATTGACGGTTTTGGTCGTTCCGGAATTCCAGGCACGCGGTAAATTGGTTGTTGAAATTTGTAAATTCCGAGAGAAGATGTAGTTGAAATCAGAAGAAGGAGCATGGACATGTAATCTACATATAAAAGGTCGGTTTTACACAACCACAACATGTTTTTTGTCACGTCCCACCGAAACACGTGAAACAATGGGCCACCAGCAACCGAATTCTGGTATCCCAGGCATTTGTCGGTGCGCGTAAATTGAGCCAGACCGGCTCTAAAAACTGTTGGCTAATTTGGCGAGATCCGGACTCTGGAAATTAATGAGGATCTTCCGGGATTTCCGAAAAAAAATATCCGTCTGACGCGCAGTTTTATCGATGGCGTATTGTTAATTGTGCCTGTTTGGATTATAGGGGCAGAAAGTCAGACGCAATTACTGTTGCTACAAGGTTTAGATAAACGTACATAATAAAACTGTTTGTGTAAATGAAACTGGGTTAATTAATAAGATACTAAGGCTGATGTAAATGATTTTGACTGCAAGAGAAGGTGAATGTTAGAAAAGCATGTAACTTCTGTTTCTATTACAATAACACATTTTTCAAAATACAAAGCCTGCAACAGATATATCGTCCAAGTACCGTAACGAGGCTATAAACGACAGTCTTGTAAGGATAATTGTTTTTACGACTAGAATATAAACCGCGGACGCATAAACCTGTTGGCCGAAAACCCATATTGGCCAGGTAGATAGGCTACCGCGGACATGCCGGCATGCACCCGGCCCCGCGGACAGTGCGCATGCTCCCGGGTCGAGGTCCCGAAATAATCCCGGCCCAACAAACCTAATTTACGTCTGGGCGGCGTTACCGTGCCGTTGGCGGGCGCTTTCCCGCGGCCAAAGTTAATTCCCCGCCATTCCCGCATAATCCACCTGGATCCGGCCAGGGCGCGAATGGCGTCGACTTTGGAAATTGAAAGGTTTCAGGGGAAATTGGAGAATTTCAATTTTTGAACATTGCACGCTGAATTTAAATATGGTTGATAAAAACAAAAATTGTTATCGGACAAAATGTTTTAACGGCGAATTTTAATTTGTGTTGAAAAATGAGAGCATACAACTATAGATATAATGTCTAGGTTGCTGACCGTCAACACGGGTTTGTCCAACCAAAACTAATTTCCCCAAAACTACCGTATCCAGAAGTGTCGCTCTCTTCTCACACCGAAACGCCAACCCCGTCAGCGGCTTGTTGTTGTTGTCCGCCGACCCGGGCGCGTCACGGTCCGCTCGCGCCGGGAGCGAAATGAGATCCGCGAAATCCACCGGCCCTCGTTGTGCCATGCCAACCGCCAAAATAACTCGGGTGGGCCGGTATTCGGGCCGGGCCCACGGCGGCCAACGCACGTCAGGGATCCGCGCATGACTAACGGGATTAAACGGTTTTGGGCGGCCCATGCTTTGGAGCGTGCGCGTGTGAGGTGTGGTTTTGTGGCATTCTGCTCGCGGCGTGGCAGGTGCGGCGGCGGCTTTGCGGATATTGGAAAGGTTTGTAGCATGGGAAAATGAGGATGTTACCAGTCTGCAAACTGGCATAGTTTTGTTTTTTATTTATCAATGCAAATATTTTACACTGGTTAAAAAATCTAAACCTCAAAACACCTGAATCATGATCCCGGATAAATACAGGTAAAAAAACTATACTGTATCGGTCAATGAAGTCAGCGCAAAACACTGTAATAATGCATTAAAAGTACTCTGACCAAAATATCTCTATATCCAATCCCCTCGATAAAATCAGTCCAAGCATTAACAATCCACAAAAACTGACATCCTGCACCCTAATTACCCCCGCAGGGTTGACGTGCGCGCCCCCCACGTAGGCCATATCCGCCAGTCCACGGGGAGGCTCGGTTTTCAATAAAGAGCCTGCTGGTTTCTCGGCGCGGATTCTGGCAAACACCGGCTAATGAGCACCGCGAGGAGATAAAACGAAATCTCAGCGGGGAATTTTGGAGGTTCGGTTTAGGCCACGTGCTGGCGGTTATAACCGCGGTTAGAGTGCTTGGACACTGGGGACATCGCTGATTATTTTCGTGTGGTGGGTTTCATCAAGAGATTTTTTCCTTCAAATCAAGACAATATTGCTGCAAAAATCACACAAAACATCAAATTACATTGCAGAAATACCCGTGTATTTTTAAGTCTTAAAAACCAACACTTCCTTGGAAATAAATAAGTTCCGATTGTTCTGCTGCAACCGTCCACCTGTGAAGATTGGAGTGTAATGCAGCCGTTTTTTCGGACGTTGACAAATGTTCTTCCACGCAGTTCCGGCGGAAAACCGGTTCAAATGTCCACAATTTCTCGCTGATTCGCACTGAAGGTCATAGCCTCGACAACAATTGCACTGTGAAACAGTGTAACACTGGACAGTCTATAAAAATTTCGGTTCTGGGAGGTCAGTTGCAGCTGTTGTTTTCTGCAGACGGAAAGTGCAGTGCTTTCTCAATCATACCTATTGCGACATAAATTTTATTTATAAATTTGGTCTATAGACCATCAAACCCTCACACTATTACCGAAAAATGGCCAAGAAATTGTGTTTTTACGACGTTGGCAATTACCATCCTCATGGCATCTACGATATAACTGCAGTCGCAGGAAATACCATGGCTTTGAAGTCGTTTTGTCAAATTCCGAAAACTCCGTCCGCATGGTGATTCATCGACGACTACGACAGAGAGGTGCCCGCGTGTGTGGTGCACGTGTACAAGTACGATAGTAAGACCCTGTTCGAGCATCTCATTCTCAACAATGTGGACACGTACTGGTTCGTCGTAACTGGACGAGTGGGCCAGGTTGGGCAGCTGGGCGCCGACAAAATGGTGCCAGGCTTGGCCGATGATGAAGCGCTGCTATGTGGGTGAGTTGACATTTTTAATTCAGTTTTAAACGATTTGCAACAGTCTTAGAGAGGGACGCGGTCAATATGGTTGAATTTCGCAGTTCTCTACCCGTAACGGCGAGTCGCAAACCCGAGTTTTTGGCATCACGTTTATGCCTATTTGCAAAGTTTTTTTTTATCAAAACGAACGAACAAAAAAAAAACAAATTTTTTCTCATAAAATTTAAATTATTTTCCTTGCTATGCCAAAAAACCGTGATTACCATTTAGGTTACGATAGAGAAACTGCGAATTCAAACATATTCACCGCTTGCAATCAATTGCAAATTATTTGACGAAAGATTATGTAAATATAAAACACCAATTTTTAGTACCCAAGCAACACCCGGATCCCAACCTCTGGGTTGTCGACTTCGATCCAGCACCTGACCAACGACGAGATCGACGAGGTCGAGTTCGACGACTTCAGGCCTTATCGCAAACTTCGGCTAGTATACCTACTTATCCCCTCAAGTTGAAAAAATATAAATAATATTTATTACTTTGAATTTTAAAAACGATTAACATCCATAAAAAGTTGTATTTTTACGCCCATGCATTCGTGCAAAATGCGTGCAAGCGGTGTTGTTTTCCCCGGCGGAAAATCCGAAGAACGGCGAAGCACATGGCGAAGGCCTGGCGTCTCTAACTCATCCACACTCTCTCACCACCGTTTTTCGCATAGCGTGCAAAAAATGGGTTGCGAAAGGGTCGGTCGAGAAGTTTCTCGCACCACCTCGCACCCTCCACATTTTCGCACACATCTCTCGACTCACTCTGCGAACGATAGCGAAGCGGACGCGGTGTTTCGGGAAAATTCGCCGCCATTCGCGTGACTTCCACGGCTCGGCCTTCGCCGCTATAAAAAAGCGGCCGCCGCCCGGCAGGCTCCCCAGCTTCGACGAAAAGGATATATTCCAGTTTCTGTTCTCTACTTTCTACCCCTTACTTCTACTTCTCTACCACTACCCACGATGAGCCTGCTTCCGTACGTGTTCGACTCGTTCGCCTACCCACTGGGCCACTACCGCCGTCCGCGCAGCTGGTTCGACGAGGTGGACGACGCGTTCGAGAGCGTGTTTCACGATCTGGCGCCCCTTCACAACCAGCTGCAGCAACAGATCGACCAGCACACCAACTGGGTCAAGTACGACGAGAACGGCGACATGACGCTCAACTGCCCCACCGACGGCTACAAGCCCGAGGAGCTGAGCGTGGGACGTGGACGGCGACCGGCTCTGCATCCGCGGCCAGCACAAGGAGGAGCGCGACGGCGAGCGCGTGGAGCGCTCCTTCTTTCCGCGCCGTCAACGTGCCCGCCAGCCTCAACCGCGAGCAGGTCAAGTGCGAGCTGGACGAGCGCGGCCAGCTCACCGTCCAGATCCCCAAGGCCGCCGCCGTGCCCGCGCCCAAGCAGTCGGTGCCCATCGAGATGCGCAAGGAGAACGCCAAGCTGTGATCATACTGTTCTCATGAATCTCATGTAAATATTGTATATGAATTTTCATAAAATAAATTGCTGACAAGGGTAAGCATATTTTTTGAATTTTTATAGTAGGGGATAAGAGTATATACATCCTTGGGTACATTGTTTCCCAAAATAGTGAATTTTTAAAAGGCAATTGATATGTATGTAGGTCACAGCCAGATGTCGGAAGAGCAAAATCCTCCGGGGTATCGAACTTCGTGTGCTCCGTAAGGTTCCTCCGGGCCAGTTTGCCAAAGTCGACGATAAAGTTTTCGTTGAGGCGAAGACCGCCCTCTCTCGGTGTCCACGTCTATCAGCAGAAGTGCTGCTCCGTTCCTCAAGTGAATGTGATTGTAAATTTTAATAAAATTTAATTTTAATAAAAATAAAAAATGTTGAGCAAGTTACATATTACAATGTATGTATACCGACTTGATCAAATCGGGATAGAATTGCTCGTCCCACTTGCGTACAACGAAGTGGGTCCACGTAGAGCCGCTTTCCGTCCAGCGACACCTGGCAGCATTTGTGGACCCCANGCGCANANCTTATNANCGNACNCGTNNGTGTCACCNTTTAAGTAACTNTTCCNTNGNTGNCTGAGTNCGNGTGGACAGNTNANCCCACGTNCAAGTCNTNTNNANTCCGACCATNCGTGTACNTACNTCTCCTNGNTGGGATNNAGGNTNCTNANCAGCCTCGNATAGNGCGCNTGNNNNTGCNGAANAACGGCGCNTNCNNAATGGAAGGNAGGCAAACCNGAAGNNGGNATGGTTGCANTAAAGAAAGGCAAATNGCACGGACTTNGANGCGTTCAAGAAATTGCCCACNNCGNANNTNGGCTTCCCCNTCTGCCCCGNNNTCTTCTGGCNGTGNTGNTTNCTCGNGNCCTCGANNACACNCAGGGNNNCCNCGTTAGTGTATAGAGCNTAGNATNGGNNTATTTAGACNTCGNNACGTGAANTANTATNAANCTGCCCTTCCCNNNGNTTGCCTGTNNGGGGTCAATCGCNANGCNCCCTNTNCATAGAATACCGTCGGCCTCGGCGAAAATGTCGTCGCACGATACCTGGAATTCTTGGGTATAGATCACCAAGTTTGAAACTAATCGTAAGAAAAGTAATCAACGAATGCAGATTTAATAAAATTGCTTATGACTCTAACATAAGCCTATCCCCAAACAACTCACTTGCATGGCCCTCTGCACGCCAAAGTGGAAGGCGGCCCCGTTGGACATGCTGTACAGCACCTCCACCGTCGGCTTCAGCTCTGAGAAGAAGTGCAGACAGTCGTCGCACACGTCGCCGGTGACGTTCATCGGCTTGTCCAGACTTTTGGCTTGAACAATCACCAGCAAAGGCACAGCACAAACTTCAACAACGTCATTCTCGGCGGTCAAGCGGACTTCGCGCAGGTTCGGCGGGCATTTGCATCAAAACCGCTGAACAATGAAAGTAAGACATGAAGCATGAACAATTAAAATGCCTCAAACAGGGGTCCGGTTTAATTTCTTATTTAAAACGTATTATTATTTTTTATTAAAGGGATGCTGTCAATATGGTTAAATTCGCAGTTTCTCTACCGTAACTGCGAATGGCAAACCGAGTTTTGGCATTACGTCTACACCTATTTGAAAATATTTTTTATCAAAACCAACTCAAAAGCAAGTTTTTACAAAACATAACACATTGTTTTCCTTGCAACGCTACGCCAAAAGCCGTGATTACATTTAGGTTACGGTAGAGAAACTGCGAATTCAACCACATTGACCGCGTCCCTTTAAAGACTAACAACAAAATGAATATGCAATTCAGTTCACACGAAAAGCTCGACCAGATAAACACAAAATAGGTATAAAAAACGGAGGGCGGATCCGGCGGGGCGCGATTATACGGATACATACCTACCTGACGAGCTGGCGGCAAACGAGATCCGCCTGATCGCCTTTCACCAAATCCGTCCGCTCATCGGCCATTAGCTCGTCGTTCAGAGCGCTTGTTGATATGGCTTGCGTGATGAACGCCGAATTCAACACTCGGTATTAATCTCCGTTGTCCTGTTGGACTTGGACAAAATCTCAAACTGTATACCATATAATTCAAATACGCAACAAACGTTTGCTGTCCTGTGAAGAAGTCCCTTGTGGAGTGGATGATTGATTTATTACACGGATCCGGCCATTCAAGGGACGGTCCAGAAATTATATTCCACGGTCATCATCGAATGACTAATTTTGTCCCCTTTCCACAGATCACAAAAATATCAACGTCTTCGCAAAAATATAACAATGTTGTGGCATTTTTGTGCACAACTGATGTCACAAAGGGCCGGGCACTTCCCATTCCTATCATAAGTTTACAATTCGCAATTTTCTATTTACAAATCTGAAGTCCTGTATTTTCGCGTTATACAACAGTATATATATGTGTATGTATGTAGTATGTTATATCAGTAATAAATTTTTCATCGAGATCGGTGCAACGGGTCAGAACGGGTAGTACAGCAAGTAGTTGTGTATGCACGAGTAAGTAAAGGCTCGGATGGGGAGTTTGGCACCAGATAATGAATGCATTACAGTGGGTAGAAAGCCAAATCTTCCACTATCAATAAATGCCACCGACTGTAGCCAGATAAAAACTTTCTGTAGCTACCAAGCCGCGTGTGATCTACGAAAAGCTAATTGTTTTCAAGGCGGCGTGACGCCGTTGGTGGTCGACGGCGCGGAGGGCGTGGCGTAGTCGGGGTTGACGAAGGTGAACCCCTCGAACTCGGACTGGTCCAGGTTCATCAGGACAGCCGGTCCACCGGCGTCAGCTTCGGCGCCTCGTGCGTGAACTCCGAGTCGAAGTTGCTGACGTCGTCGGCGGATTTCTTCAAACATTTGTTGACAATTGTATCATGAGAACGCGCAGAATATGCAACCATTTAAAGTGGTTTTTAACTTTAAAAAGGAAAACTAAAAAGTATGTTAAACATTTTTATCAAAGCTGAGATTGAATAAACCATTGATACAAATTTATTACAAACACCTCAACTCCGACAACATGCATACGCTCAATAAGTGAAATCGGGATGTCATCGAGCCTACTACCGCTCTCTTAACAGTGAAACTACCCTACACATGTGCATACTCACAGTACATAATAATACGACACAACATGCAACAACACTCCACAATTACCCATAGTATAGCTGGAAAACGGATGGCTTTCGGATTCGGAAGCAAGAGTCTAGCCAATACTCCACACTAGCTGCATGACAAGAAGACAAGACGTTGACGGAAAAGAACTCCGACCTGGCGAATATCGTAAATAACGTCCATTTTGGTCCTCTCATCGTCCGTGATGTCACCATGGGAAATCCAATTTAAAAAATTTATTCAATTTTCGTCGGATTTAGGAAAGCCAAGGAAATGAAAACTACGAAATGAAAACTCATGGAAAACATAGCCGGCGAGAAAGAACACAAACTGCATACATATGATAGACTGGAATCCTATGTACAACTTGCGCAGCAGGACATTCACAGGTCAAAGTCGTTCCTTCGCAGTGGGATCTCGACCTCGACGGGCGCCGCCTCCTCGGCGTAGCGCGGGTTGACGTAGTTAAAGTCGTTGAACTCGTCGCCCTTCAGGTTCTCCAACACGTCACCCACTCGGGAGCGGTCAGCTTCAGCGGCAGGCGCAGGAACTGCGTGTCGAAGTTCTCCGTGGATGCGGGGTCCGTCTGCAAGGCCACCACCACAATTACGGCAATACTGTACGTTGTGAACACCGGTTTTACATAAATGATCATATTTAATGTAGAATATACGATTTCAATGAAAAAACGTTAACAAACTAATAAATGTGTAGCATTCATATGGTGGTTCACAAATACCCATACACCAACAGCATGACAAAACCGATCTAGCATCACAACATCAATAAAACCACAACATGTACACATAACAGGTGCATATCTGCATTAAGTAATGCATGCATGCAAATAAAAAAGTAAAAGCGTTATGGTAAAAACATGTAGCAAAGACTTACAATTTTGGGCTTGAAGGGAGGCTGGACCTGTCTGCTCTCTATTTTCAGCCAGTCAATCCGCCGGAAGAACGGGTGTTCCTGTAAGTGTCATCAATACATACATATCCAACATGTTCTAGAAACAATAAAGTCGAATACAACGATGATCGATGGAAAAACAGGAATAAATCCAAACACCCACCATGATATCGCGCTGACCCTGGGCCGAGCAGCCAGCCGCTTCGAGGGCGCCTTCTGCAGGAAGCCCTTGCAGATGAGCACCGACTCCTTGGACATGGACTTGGGGTAGGAGACGTTGTGCTCGGTGATGGCGGTGAACAGCTCGTCCTCGTCCTCGCCGTCGAACGGCGGCTGCCCGGCCAGCATCTCGAACAGCAGCACGCCGTACGCCCACCAGTCCACCGACTTGCCGTACGGTTGGTAGAGGATGATCTGCATGGATCAATAAGTAAACATACGTATAGACATTCACAAACGCCCTGACCATGAGGACATAATAAATCGATAAAAACGTACCAAAACTCGATAAAAAACATACCAAAAAACATAAAACAAAACCAATCCAAAAACGCACCTCCGGCGCGATGTAGTCGGGCGTGCCACAGAAAGTCTTGGTGGTGTTCCCGTCCACTATGCCTCCTTGCACATGCCGAAGTCGGTGATCTTGATGTGTCCGTCCCGCTCGAGCATGACGTTGTCCAGCTTCAGGTCGCGGTAGATGATCCCCTTGGAGTGCAGGAAGAACAGGCCCACGGCGATTTCGGCTGAGTAGAATCTGAATCGGCGATTTTGTAAAGTCTAGGAATGGCTATGACAACAATTTTATGTAGTAGTATATAAAAATGGGATTTATTATTCCATATCGTGTAACATTAAAAGTTAACAAAAGAAACAATTTTTAATTAGAAAAAGTCCTCAAAAAACATACACAGCCACGGGCTCCTTGAACTTTCCGACCTGCTGATCTGGTACATGAGATCGCCGCCGTTGACGAACTCCATGACAAAGTAGAGCCGGTCCATGGTCTGGAAGCAGGAGTGAGTGTGACCAGGAAGGGCGGCTTCTCGGGCAGGGCCAGCACCCGCTTCTCCGTCATGGTGCACTCCACGTCGTCGTCCTATTTTAATGAAGTTTACAATATATTTACTGATTTTAATAGCTGACTAAATCATATTACTCTCAAAATACGGCAATACATACCATTTTTAGTTACACAATATTATTGACCAGTACCTGGATAATGACGTCCTTCTTGAGGATCTTGATTGCGAACAGCTGCTTGGACTGCTTGTGCTCGCCGAGTAGCACCTTGCCGAATGAGCCCTTGCCGAGGACGGTGAGGAAGTTGAAGTCGGACGCCTTCACCACGTCCTTGCTGTGGAGGTAGCCCGTCGAGCCGGTGGAGTTGGTGTTGTTGCCGTCGGATCGTCTCGTCTGAATGGAATATTTTATAAGCACATCAGATTAATAAAGTTCTCGATTGAATTATACTTTTAATATAGAAATATACAACATGAAGAGTGCATCCAACCCATCTCACCGGCTGATTCCTCTCCTTCTGCGTAGAGTTCAAGTCCAACATCTTCTTGCGCAGGTTCTCCACTTCGGCCTCGTCCTCAGGCGGGATGCGAATGTTGTAGTACTCTCCTTCCTCGTCGTTGAGCAGTTTGAACCAGCCCTCGGTGGGCTCCTTGATCAGCTCGCTGATGCCGAACGACAACGAGCCCATGAAGTCGTTGCGCGACGTGCGGTCCCAGTCCCACACCTCCACGGACAGCCGACGGTCCTTGTCCGTCGACTCCAGTTTACTGCAATAATATTTAATAATAATAATAATAATAATAAAATAACAATAAAAAAAATATTATTTATATTTATGTTGACTAAAAAGGTAGCATATTTTTGGAAAAACGCATTTACTTTCTACCTAGAGCCAAGGGTGTAATTTGGGGGGGGGGGAGTTTGGGGATAGACCCCCACCGAAGCTTGGGGGGACAAATTTCGAAAAAGCACAGGTTGCTACCTGTGGATTTTTGGTTTTTTCGAAAAAATGGGGGATGGCTATGGGTGATTTTCAGTTTCCATGGGGGGATTTTTGCGAAAAAACCGATTTTTCCCGAAAAACGGCCTCCATTTTTCGAGAAAATCGACGATCCTGTAATATCATTTTGTTTTCACACGCCTCCAAAAACGCGTTCCACGACTGCTTCTGTGTATTTTCAGCGTCATCTCACGCGTATTTAAAAAATCATTTTTTATTTTTTAGGGGCATTTTTTTACCCCCCCCCCCCCCCCCCGAAGTGTTTCCTCTGCTACACTCTCGCCTAGAGTCCTTTGAGTAAGAATTGTCAATTCGGTTGGAAAAAGGGGGAAATTGCGACACAGAATACCGAGAAAAGGATGAGGTTTTCTTGCAAATGTGTGAACACATTTTAATTACACAACTACATTCAATTACTGAACATTTTAATTTAAAAAAATACACATTTATAAGGAATTTTTTATTAAAAATGCAATAAGCTCACTAGCTGAAATGCTCGTCCCAGACCGGGTTCAAGGTGGCGCGCAGCGTGCGCGACTTCTGCTTGCTCTTGCCGTGCCCGTCGTCGGGGATCAGCTTCAGCTTCACATAGGGTCGGAGAGGCCGTTGGGGTCCATTGGTATGAGGTTGCGCGCCTCCTTCACCTGCACGTGCAGCACTCCGTCTTCCACGTGGATGTTCAGGAAGATGCGGCCGCGCTTCTCCGTGTGGTCAGTGCCGCACATGTTCGGCACGTAGCGCACGCAGCGGTGGTGCACGTTCGTGTCGCAGCACTGGCACTTCATACCCTGCAATTGTTGAAATAAATAAATTATCACCAATATCTAACGCGTAATTACAGACGAACAAGTTTTATTAACTATAACTATACATGACTGTTACATAAAAAGGCTGAATTATGGTCAAAAAGGATTAGATAGTTGATTTAATTATCATATGCGTTTCTGATTCATTTTACAAAATCACACCATCTCACGGAAACTAACCTGGTGTATGATCCCATAGAGCAGCGAGCCGCAGTGGTCGCAAAAGGTCGGCGACGCGTACGTCTGCACCTTCCACTTGTGCTGCTGGCGCGGGTCGTCCGTGTCGACGCCCTTGTCCGCGCCGGGACAGGCGAAGTTGACAAACTCATGGCAACGCTTGTGCACCACCAGCGTGCAAACTGCAAATCGTAATAAGTTTTTTCTATTCTTACAATGTATGTAGTTTGTACGAGGACTACAAAAACGTTTATAGATGACCATTTTTTAAGATTAGAGCAGACCTGGCGGCGGGCCGGGCCGGATTTTGCAGGCCCGGCCCGCCCGGTTCCTGTGGTCCCACCTCAGGGTTGGCAAGGGGGGAATCGAGTTTTTGTGCCCCCAAAAGAGGGGGCATGAAAAATGTCGTACCCCAGGGGGCATTCGAAGCACCCCTTTTACCCCGCCCCCCAGGGGGCATAAGAAAAATACCCCACTTACCCCTTTTGCGCGAAAAGCGTGTAATGATCGCCCTTACCATAAAACATGTTCATTTAACAACCACGGACAAACAAACAAAAAACAAATTTTTCATAACAAGCAGGGTTAAGTCATAGACGTCGAAGCCCAATTCAATGTCCACGAACTCCCGGGAGATGAGAAACTCCAACATAAGTTCCACGTCTAGTTTGCTTCGATTTGCCGGGAGGACGTTTTTCTCTCTGTGTGTCACAGTTGGCCCAGTAAACGAGGGGATCCTCCCTTGGTAGAACTCAAGTTCATTGCCAGTCCCCGGGGCTTCTAATTCGGGTAAAGCTCGCAACGCCCGATTTTTCGGCTGAGCGCCCAGCTTTGTTTTCTGCTGGCTTTCGCAGTTTTCAGTAATACACGAGCAGTTTATCAGAAAAAAGTTGCGGCAAGCTCTCCAACCGTCCTGGATGTTTCCACAACATGAAAACCCTCCATTCGACCACGTACAGGTAAAAGGGGCATTAGGTCAAAGGGGCATTCTGAAAATCGTGCCCCCTTTAGAGGGGGGTAAAAGGTTTACTTATTTTTAAATAAAATATAATAAATTACCAATATTCGAAAACTTAGCGTCACTACATTCCATTTTCTATCATTTTCTTTCCATTTTTTATTATTTTCCCTACTAATCATAAACCGGGCCATCATCTTTAAATTAAAATGACAGCTGATTTTAAAATGATAGTGAGAAAACATGAGAAATTAAAATATCTTAAAAAACACTAACTTTGACATTGGAATCACCTGCTTGTTCAGCCCCCAGAGAAAGTCCTTGCAGTGTGAGCAGAAAGTAGCTGCTTGAAAAACCGGGCGATGAACTTGTGCTGTCTGAAATTCGGAGCGGTTAGCATTATATTTATCACGGAAAAAAGTAAAGGTAACCAAATTCTGAAGTGAAACTCACTTGACTTCGTGCACATTCTTCTGGCGCAAAGCACCGCGGCGGACGAACGCTTTGCCCTCGATGCGCTGGCTGAACAATAAATTGGAATAACATTTGCATAAATATAACATTAACCTTAAAGCCCCGTTTTGACGGTGCTGAACGCCAGGCCAGCGCAGGGTAGAAATTTCATGGATCCCACCACGAAAATTCAAAATCAAACAAAGTCCTCGCGCAGAAGACACACGCACACGCTCGCGAGCGGCTGCTTGCTGACGCTCACGTGCCGCAGACGGTGCCTGCGGCAAACGCGTGAAAATTTTGAATTTTCATGATAGGACCCATGAAAATTCTACCCTGCGCTGGCCTGGCGTTCCGCACCGTCAAAACGGGGCTTTAAACTCTAAAACATTAGCTAAAATTATTTTGACCTTTTTCGTCCACGGAATATGCTCTCTCGTTCTGCAACAGAACGGCAGGATTTTAAGTTAGTGTGGGACCGAGAAATCCAGAACAGATGTGCAGTATTTTCGTGTTCGGTTCAAAAATTGAAATAATCATTTTTTCTCTACACTCTCCCACCAGTTTGACCTCCACAAAAGATATGCCCACTTTAAAGAGGTCCCTCTATACACCCGCCTTTTCTTCCAAAGCCATTTACGGCTATCGACGGTTTGACCACCCTCCCAACGACAACTCACAGCTTTTTCTCGACCGAGGCAACAACTTTTTCATGTTCCCAACCTGGGCACGCCGGCGGCTGCCCGCTCAACAGGGCGCCATGTTTCTGGAAGGTTAACGAGTTTACGGAACGCGGGAAATGGGAAACGGGAGCTAGCTGAGGCGGGAAATCCGGCGTGGAGGGCGAACTCGCGGCGCTCCTCCAGATTGGGGGCCAATAAAGCGGCGGTGGGATAAGTCGTTAAGGCGGCCCAAATTGGGCACCGCCATCATATTTATTCGACGCCGCACATGAACGCACGCCAGGTCTGCTGAGCGGACGCAACGCCGGCCCGGTGCGATCTGAAAGGCACCGTCGGCGGGGAAGTCCCGGTCCCATTCAGAATCCCTAGCCAGGATCCGACGGCCACCGGATTCTGGGCCAATGGATTCAAGCAGAAAATCTGGCCAAGATTCTGCCCCAACATTCAGCACCGTCATCGTAAAACACGTGGGATCAGAGATGTCTGCGTCTAAAACTGGGGAGTCCAGGAAGCTAGATTTCGAAAATTTCCAGCGAAACGGACGCCAATGGCCGAGAATGCGGTCGGCCGGATTGATTGAGCGGCCGAATGGGCAACGTCGTTATGGGTTTTATGTGATCATTCCGGTCACCGTGGATGAATTGTAAATAGGTCAAGGCATGCGTTAGGTGGTTTGCTTTATGTTGGGATAAGTGTAATATTTTTTCGGTATTGTGACATATTATACTTATATAGATGCTCCAAAACACCCCCACGGCATAATAAAAATTACCATCTCCGTCTCTGTAGCGTTTGGACAACTTGGCCACGAGTCTGGTTACCGGCCTCAGACAACTCTTGGACCGCACTTTCGGCAGATTCCTTCTCGAGGCGCGCTTGTCGTCAAGTTTGTCGACGCCCGACGTCTCGGGCGGGTCGTTTCTCCTTCTCCACGGCCTCCGGTTCCTGCACGCTGTTGTCGTTGCGCAGTGAGCGGAACCGGCGCCACAAGTCCGGCACGGTGGTCGTGCTCCGCTGTGACCCGTCCCGACTTTTTCCCATGTCTGACCATTAATTTGGCGAGGTCAACTACTCGGTCTCGGCACGTTCAGAAAGACAGTTTTATGACAACAAAATTCAATTATAAGTGTAAGGACACCTGACTGAAAATTCGAACTGAAAAGATTAGCATAACCAGCGGAACATCAGAAAACATAGTTGTGGGTATCAACATACGTGTACGTACTTAATAATATATCGCAAACACACCCAACGATCGACAGGAACCGAAAAATTACAACCAACTCATACAAAAGGCAGCAGACTGCAACTCTCACGCCAATTATCCACTCGATACCGCAAAACAAGAATTCCCAGTCGTAAAACAAATTACCCTTCCCCGAGACGGATCACACTGTAATGGCCCCATAGAACTGTAAGTATGTGTACACAAAATATGATCCTTATATACAATATGACCGAAAACAAAGATGTCTAGCCTGTAAAATGTCCTTGATGCTTTTTTTGCATGACGCCATCGAAAAAACCAAAGTAAACTGACCGTGGCAGTAGGATCCACGGTTTCGGATGAGCTAGTTTCATTTTTTCGAAAGGGCGAGTCTACTGCGACTTTCTACATACATACCACCCGCATACCACACAGTCATACCACGACCGCCGTGGTGACGTCGGCGGAATTTCGGCGAAACAATTCGTGTTCGAAACCCCGCCAATACATACATACATACTTTACAATGGGCGTTCAAATTGAGCCGCGCTAGTTACTTCGTTCCCAGGATTTAATTCGATTACCCCCGACGTTCTGTTATAATGACACGCTTTCAAGGATAAATAAATTGTGAGTTAAAACTTATAAACAGGAAACACATATTTTAAACTCAATTAATGACGACCTACGACCGCGATCAATAGATAGACTTTGATGCCTTGAATAAATGGACCCGAAACCTACATATTAAAATTCTGAAAACAATACTCTGCCGTTCTAAATGTGTGAAATTTTGTCAAAAATTTAGAATTTACGTCGACGACATCCTCAGAGGACGGAAACGTGCAAATGGGGGCAGAACGCCGGCGGCAATGCAATTTCCGGTAGAAAATGGCCGAACGTTGAAAACTGGCCGCAACCACATTACCGGCTTACGGCCAGATTCGGGCCAGGGCGACTGGGAATAATTTGACCGAATGAATGGAGATAAGCGGCTTTTTTGGGCATTTTCACGTTCGAAAACATTTCGTTTCGATTCCATCGCGGCACCTGACAGTTCTGACGTCGAACCGGCCATTACTCCATGAATCCGGCCATAAACAGATGCGCGCGCGCCGAGAATAAACAAACAACCCCTTCTGCATTTAATTCTCCATGCAATTCGCGTCGGAATTGGCAAAATGCACTATGAGGAGGCCTGGAATTGGAGCCCCATCAAGGAGACAGTCATGGCGGGGATCGCGTTTCCGGCAACGGGATTCTGGGCTTCTTTGGAAGCGCGAAAAGCCGAGATTTTCCAGTCCAACGAGGGGCAGATTATACATAATATATTATTTAATAGCAGGTCGCAGGTCCGCACAGGCGAGTCGGGTCGGGAAAAGGCGGCGAACGGCCGGGATCCAGTGCTGCGGGCGCATGTTGTGGCTAGCCTCGCCTTTATGCGCATCTTTTCAACCCCGTCACGACGATCACACCCTTCTGCCCAATTTGTCTCTTGCTATCGTCAAACTGGGCGTCCCGGGCGCGCAAAACATTTCCATAATAAACAATCGCGCAATTCCATCGTAACACCGCGCAAACACATGCCCATGCTTCGAATGCTTCGAAATGCCTCCCCAGGTTGGGGTACACATTATACCAATGGATTTACTTTAATTTGTTGAAAAGTTATATTTTAGGTCGATAATAATATTGGTATATCGTAAAGTATGCTATACCAATTCAGATATTGAGATATAGGATAACGACAAAACTCGTTCAAGTGACTAACATATCAGATTTTGTATAATATGGATGTGTACGAATGGGGAGCACGANTANACGANTAGGNCTGCGNNAGGNAGTANAGCACCNCNACANNTTGNATNNCATNANAATCCTNGGTNCNGCCCNGNACNNNCGCCGTTGAANCNTGCNANGNNNNTCCACCTCATNAACGNGNNANTNTNACCTGTTNANTGTTAACATNCCTNTCGTCNGNANGCAAAATGNACNAGTNANAGTCANTNNAACGANTCTTCGANNGCNNCGNGNAACTTTCNGAAGANATAATGGCNGGATTTAAGNTANGATATNGATTAGNTNGNNCATCNATNGAATTNAACGTAGAGTCGGGCANCCGGGGGNTANAGAGCGTGTGGGACGNCGTCCGNNTANTTTAGAGGAGNACTGTGCGTAACTNCACGGTCAGTGCNACTTATNANNAATTGNNAATCGACCTATTACTNANTAACGNNCGACTTNANGANTNAGANTNNATACNTANAACNNGCNTGGNCGTTCACCNGTATATTCTATAAGCACAATCTCAAGGCCCCCGCCAGCCGGCTGGTCATTCTCTCGTCCAACGTCATCCCATTCTCTGCATTTCCGGGGTTATCGCTGCACATCTTATCCATCTGCAAGCCGGCCAATGGTCTCTTGGCATGCGATTGCAAGGCAAATTGCAAGTGGGATGGGGGCGTGTGCTGGCACGTGGTTGACCAATGCGTCGGAAGAGGGCGTGGGGGTCTTCCGAGGGGGGAAGAGCGGACCGGTCAGCTGGTAAACCACGCCAGACGCGATTAAATTCACCGATTGTCCACGCACGTCTGGCCTGGCTCGGGTTGGAGATTTATGGCCGTGAAATTTTGGGCTCACGCAACATTCGCGAGCATTGCGCGATTTCAACGCTCACAGATTGTTTACGATGTTTTTGTTGGCTTATTGTTCTGCTTTTCGTTTAGGCTTCTGAACGGGGCTGACTTTCAGTGGTGTTGTCGGTTAGCCGGCTCTATCTCGGCCACAGAAAAAGAAAGACATCCAAATAGAAATAGGCTCCTGTTTTTAGTGTTTGTGATTTTACTTCTCATCTTATATACTTCTGTGTACATACATTTGTTACTCTTCATCTCCGATCATTAAGGCCCTTTTCTCGAAACATACGCGCGAATTAGCGAAATTAAAACCGCGATTCACCGAAATCCCCATGCACAAAGCCCATAATTTCGCATCTCCAGCAGATTATTCCCTGTTGTTGAACAGGGCCTGTTCCCCTCTTCCTCCGCACTTTCGAAAGTTTTCGAGGGTGCATTTCTTATAATAAATGCGCAACTTTTCTGGAAAAGGTTTAAAATTCGTTTTGAATTAAAATGAAAATGTTGTCATATATGATAAATTGGGTGTTTTATTGTATGTTATATAGCGGTTTTTGTGGGTTTTTTGCCAAATTGCTAGCTTCGTTTTTTTCGTTTTTCCTGTGAATTTGTAATTTTTCGGAACCCCCAATTTGCAGGCGGGTGCGCGCGGTAAACAGCCGGGCAGCCCATAATTTCGGAAGAGCTTTTTCCGGCGGTTTGGCCGCTCATTTTCGTATCGATATTTTTTCGCGTGAAATCCGTCTGTTTTGGCTGGTTCGGCGTCGTCTTGTGCACGGTTTTGTTTTTGAAATTTGGCCGATTTAAAGACCCGTTTTGATGTAGCGGAACGCCAGGCCAGCGCAGGGTAGAACTTTCATGGGTCCCACCACAAAAATCCAAAATGAAACAAAGTCCTCGCGCAGAAGGCGCACACGCCGCTTGCTGACGGTCACGTGCCAGATGTGACCTGCGGCATCCGCATGAAAAATTTTTGATTTTGTGGTGGGACCCATGAAAGTTCTACCCTGCGCTGGCCTGGTGTTCCGCACCGTCCAAAACGGGGCTTTAATTAATTTAAACTATAATATTATATTTTGTAATTTTGGTTAAAAAACATTGAAAATGAAATAAATGAAAACCTTAGTTGCGAAACGCGAGGAAAGTGAAAGTGGATGAAAGTGGGATGAAAAGCGGACAATGGATGAGGCGGAAAGTTGCCAGGGGCGCGGTTTTGGCGCACGCACGCGCGCAGACAAAACAAACATGGCGAGTTCTCGAAAAAGCGCACGAAAATAATCCGCGCCGGCCAATTGGCCAAATATGTAATATGATACCTGTTTACTTGAAAATGTGTTAAAGGTTTTAATTCGGTTATATTTTTAATTGGAGGTTGCTTTATCATCGGTTTTTGGTTACTTCCTGGTAACGTTACGTAACTTTTCATTGCTTTTGACTATCTGTGTCATTTTGACCCTTGCGTTTGTCTAAAAATTAATTTATATGCCAACTAACTATTTAAATATTGATTCGTATTACCAGAATCATTTTTCATTCCAATAAACCGCTTTTACTGAACGAATCATCCGCCCCATTATCCCATTCCCAAGGGGTCTGATTCGGCGGCGGAAATCTCTCCCGAAAAAACCTTGCCGCCTCGCAAATCGGCCAGACCGCTTTCTACGAAACACACCTTCGTGACTATAACGATATAAATTTTTATCCGCTTTATAACAATAAAAATTTATTGTCTTTTTTAAACCGAAAAAACGTGATGACGTTTTCCACTTTCCCGATCGCTAAAATCGAAAAATCCCATTCGACCCAGACAGACAGTCCGTACTTTTCCATCGCCACATGCTTTTTCGTGGTTTCCACCGCCGAAAAAGCGATTGCTGTACGATCGCGTTTCCATTTCGTATATGTGTGTGCGGTGCATTTGTGGGACAGTCGGTAGTATAATATTTTGGTATGAAAAATGGTTGAACCAAATTTTTTTTGGTGAGTCCACCCCGGAGTGCGATTTGCGGTGGGGTTTGTAGATTTTTTAGAAAAAAATTTGCCATATAGTTAGTATAGTTAATAAAACTTTCCTTTTCATTTAAATTGTTTTAAATTTATGTTGTTCTAAAATATGAAACACTGTAAAAACTCATTTTTGCACACATTTTCTCCGCGTCTATGATGCAATGCAGTCACGTACGGATGACAAATTGCCAATTTCAATCGCGATTCAATTCCCAACACATCATTTCACGTCTCCATGTCCCATTTATACATATTTATCGAACGTATATCAACACACGTCGATATACGCCGTACATAATATCCCCCCCCCCCATTCCACCATTCCCCATCCTCGGCCTCCTTTGCCCCCATCCGTCGTACGCACATGCAGCCATTGTGTTTAGATATGTATTTTCGGTTTACGTCGAGAGAACGCGATGGATGGTCGGAGGAGAAAGCGCCTCCGTGTGTTTATTTGTCCTATTCGTACATATTATACATGCGTAACACATGCACCGTGCGCGTAAGCATTACAGTAGCTAATCGTATCTATTCGTTTACTGTAATACTAATTTGTATAGTGTATTATTGACTGCATGCTTGGAATGTCTGTATAATTTTATGATGCATGACATCACGCACGCAATTGTGTTTGATTTGTGGGTTGAAGATGCGGAAAAATAGGCTCTGCGGACTACTGTAGCCTTCTACAGTAATCCGGAACTTTAAAACTTTGAAAAATGAAGTCTACGTGTATGGAAACATCGTAAAGAGCCACCATAAACACTCTATTTCTAACCAGGGAAAACGTGTTTTAACACTTTTTAATTTTTTTGTATTTTGTTGGTATTAATCCCTATATCTATAAATACCATGTGTATATATTATCTATAGGCATATGTCGTACTGAACACACAACCATGGAGGTCTAGCGAACCTAAAAATAAACACAATGGCCTCCTTCAAAAAAAGCCGCCACCGATTGGTACACATTCGATCAGCCATGGACTAAAATATAAAAAAATCGCAAAAAACACCACAAAAATGCGGGATGCACCAGACGCGGGAGAAGAGTGCGCGCGGTGGATCGTACACGCGCCCCTCTGTTTGCACTCGCCTCCAGCGAGCACCCGATTGCGCCCCGAGGGGGAGAGGGCCAGCGCCCCGAGGGTGCGGTCTCGACCGTCTGGGTTCGGAATGGGTGCAGTGAGGGTGTGTAAAAAGTTTCACAATTTTTTGGAATTTTACTTATTTATCCTGATTTTACATACAGCCAGTCTTGTCAGTCAAAATTAAATAGGTCGATCAGCCTGATCGATCTCGGCTCCCAGATGTCCAAATGGTGTAGAATCTTCGACAATGCTTGGAAATTCGCATTGAAATCCTATAAAATAGAAAATCTTGGGTCAAGCTTGGCCTATTTGCTGTGAAAAAAAGGATACGTAATCCCCGAGTTGGATATTTTTCATGGTTTTGAGGGGTCTTCCGTTGACTCACCCGCTGCACCGCGGAGCTAGGGACGTGTAATTCGATAACCGATAAGAATCAGTATTTATCAATCAGTCCAAAAACCAATCCAAAAGAGTTTCCAAAAGTATAACAGCTATTGAAAAGGATAACAGTTATTTTAAAAGACCTATAAATATGTTAGCAACCTCATTCCTCGTCTGACCCCCTCAACCGATTCGGCGCGCAAAACCGATCAGACGCCCCGAAATCCACGCGCCCTTGTCCCTTTTCNANATNCANACTTAGNCTNNGACTATNTNNCNGTTCACCAGTNNTTNAGGTNNTATCCTGGNGCCNAACNTCTTNCCNNGCGCCTCAGGCCCTCGANTCCNCCGCGTNCATNNCANACTTNANCCCGTGGCACACTCNGTTTTCACNGAGANGCCCAACNATNCTATANGCCTGGACGCTGCTNCNCGNANCTGTGCCCAGCNCCNTCTNNCNGACTNNATGNAAGATCTAATATTGGTNGNGGTTGTGCTTGATCANNTGAACGNTCCTTGANGTNCCGATANCTCAACTNAAGNGNAAGATTGNACTGGGGATTGGGCTATGTTATTATCAGCGGCCGTGGGATGGTTTACAAATCTTTAACTTGGGGCGCATTGGACTACAGNGCGNGGCAAAACCGNCTACCNGCATTGGCNGNTNCNCTTCANATANGNGGGTAAANGTAAGTTCTCGGNTGCTNTCACCCNGGTGGGCCGGTAGANGTAGNATATGATNCTNCCGACCCGGTCAGCTACACGGCCCGCGCTGCGCCTGAACACCTTCCAGCCGGCTGCTTACTACAGGGTCAGTTAGTTATTATGGTATCCTGACTAACTGACCATTTAAACAATTTTATAAAAGTAATTTGGAAAATTTATTATTCGTAATTCGTACAAATATTTTCATAATTCTCCCCCTTATAGTGCTATATGTTCGTTAGTTCCACCTGGGTCGGAGACGAGTGCCTCACTGTCGAGTACGCGGACAGCACCGGCACGGGAGACCACATCCTGCAATGCACATGTGGCCGACAGGGATATATCGGGTATATAATACTCTGTTCGAACCATTCTGTATAATTATCCCGTCAGGGCATTCTCCGTGGCTTCCCCAACGCCACCCTACTATCCACCACACAAAGAAGTACTGTTGACCTTCAACCTGGTAGGTGATCTGCGGAAGGACACTACATTGTAGATATTTCTTACAATTTGAATTTTGAATTAGGGAGGAAGTGCATTTAGCATTATCTCCCGGCAGTGGCATAATTTACAATTTTCATACGTCATCCGTCGTCTTGTCCGAGACGGAGTCCAAATCCGCCGCGAAGACTTTGGCCACGGCCGCCGCCATTGATCACCGTCGCTTAGTCGCATGCAACAGCAGCACCGAGGGTATCTGGGGGGTGATACTGCGCCCTCCCTTTCTGGCCAACCAAACATCCAACAGCTACGTGAGTTTGAAGGCTGATATATACTGTAGGATTTTGTCGGGTAGGCCATGCAAACCATCAAGCGGCTGGTCCAGGCGCCCGGCGGACTGCTGGTGCTCGCCAACACGACGGTTGTTTCGCTGGATGACTCTGTGGTGGAAAGGAGTGAGTTGCGAGATTTGCCAGACTGTACCGCCTCATTTAAAACAGACCTGTCGTTTGACGGAAATGCCAGAAAAGTGACTCTGCGGATCGACCGGTCCTTTAAGGACCTTGTTTCGTCGAGCAACGCCAGTGCCGTGGCGCGGGAATGGGCGCGGACGCTGGCCAAGAATATGGGCATCTCGGAGTTCCGCTTCAAGAACCCACCGTTCAAATGGGTGAGTGAGAAGCAACTGTTTTTAATTTTATTGTATGAACTATGATATCAAAAATAAAGGAAAATATGTAGCTATATACCTACATAACATGTAATATTATTATCTTATAAAGCCAATAATTGCTTGCAGGCGTTGTGTTCAACTTCACCATGACAGTGCCGTTCAGCGGCGAAGCAAGCGATGAGGCGGACCTGAGCGCGGAGGAGGTCTCGGTCTGGATAAAGGAGCAGTCCGTCTACCATGAGATCCAACTGCGCGACGCGCAAGGCCAGACGCTGAGCGTGGAGCAGGTGTGGAACTCGGACATCACGGTGCTGGTGGTGGCGCGCCAGGTGGACTCGCTGGTGCTGGCGCTGTCCGCCGCCGTCACCGTCGCCTGCCTGCTCGGCGGCCTGTTCGTGCTGGGCGCTGTGTTCGTCAAGCTGCGCACCGACCGCCTGATCGAGAAGCACAACCTGCAACTGCAAGGCGCCGACTGCGCCGCCTCCGGCCCGCCCTTCTCCATCCGGCCGCCAGAGTCGCGCGGCATTTTCCATCCCGCCGATGGCGACTATCACGCCGATACCGTGATCTTCCGTCAGAGCTAACGTTGTTATTTTATGGTGGAATTAAAAACAGCTCCTCGGCGTAGACGTTACGTAAACAATTTCACGAGGTGATCAATTGATTTGTTCAATCTGGTAGGTGATCTGTTCGGCTTTTATGGCCACACCTGGAGGCCCAGTGCAGCAACGATGGAGAATGCACCAACAATAAAGACGCCGTTCAAACGTTCGCCACGAATCAGCACGTCAATTGCTAAATGGGTTAACGGTTATTTTAGTATTTGTAAGAAGTTCTCTCACGGAAACGTCAGGACACAATAAATCTGCAGGCTTATTATATTACAGATATAATATACTACATATATAATATAATAGTATACATACCTGTATTTAAAGGCAGACCCAACAGTGACCCGACGGACACAACCAACGGGTTGAACAGGGCGATGCCGATATTCACCAACAGGTTGTACACTGAAAATGGTCGTGATCAAGGGTGTAATTTCGGAGGGGGATGGTTGGGGATCGACCCCCCGAAGCTTAGGGGGATAAATTCCGAAAAACCACAGGTCCCCGACCCCAGACCCCCGTCTAGCCCTGGTGGTATGACGAAGGGTGTAATTTCGGGGGGATAGACCCCCAAGCTTAGGAGGGGGGGGGGGGAATTCCGAAAAACCACTGGAGCTACCTGTGGATTTTTGGTTTTTCAAAAAATGGGGGATGGCTATGAGTGATTTTTGGTTTCGATGGGCGAAAAAACAGAATTTTCCCGAAAAACGGCCATTTCTCGAGAAAATCGACGATTTTGTAATATCATTTTTGTATCCGTACGCCTCCAAAAACGCGTTCCACGACTGTTACTGTGTATTTTAGCGTCATCTGAACGCGTATTTAAGCAAAAAATAATGTTTTCTTTTTTAGGGGGAATTTTAAAAACTTTAGGGGGATTTTTCTTACCCCCCCCCCCGAAATTCTGCTACACCCTTGGTGGTGATGCAAGTTTATACATAGAGCACTGAATAAATCCGAATTGTACTCACCCAGACCAAGCAATGCGCTGCCGAAGATGGCCAGCCAGGGCACGCATGCCCAGTCCATGGACTCTAGTTCGGCCACCAACGTCGCGGACACCACAACGTGTTGCCGACCAGGTTGAATAGCCCGATGGAGGAGAGGACCAAGACTACCGTCCCCACACCGGCGTTGCCCACCTTCCACTTGTAGAGAACCTACTTACGAAAGGGTCATGGTACTTTCGGAAAGATCGCAGACCTTGTACGCGGCCACCAGCACCGACGCCAAACCTGCGGTGGCTACGCCCATGCTGTCCGCGATGACGTCCACGTCCGCCGATATGAGGACCACACCCAGCACGGACAACAACACGGAAACCGCCTGAACTTGTCCTGCAAGTGCAGGTAACACCAACGCACCTTCCTGGCAGAAAACCCATCGTCCAACACGAAGAATCCAAAAATCCAAACGAACACTATGTTAGAGCTGATGATTGACGTGGCCGCTGAGGCTGAAATACGCTTCAAGGCAAAGCTAAACGCAAGGTTTGCCGAAATGTACAGCACGGTCAGGGGATTTGTGTGAGAACGAACCTCCTGAAAGGTGAAGTTGCTCGCTGGGCCGGTGATATTGCATGACTGTACCCTGTCATACAGGCTGTCAAACAAACCCACCTGATGGATAGACGGTCCCCCTCTCTGTAAAGTCTCGACGCCGACGTCCAAGTGGCTGTCCGGCGTCGGGACCCGGCCTGGAGGAGCACGAGCGGGAGGCACAACAAACAGCCAGTTGGCGTTGAACCAGACCAGGAAGCTGGCCGACGACACAGCTCCCGGCGCCAGCGCCGTCTTCGAGAACTGGGTGGCGCTGGCCCAGGACAGTGCGACGCCTGCCATGGTCAACAAGGACGCGACCAGTCGAGGGCACGGCTTTCCGTCAACGGCCGTGGGGTGCTCCTTAGCGGACAGGGCGGCATTGAACGATGGCCTCCCGTCATCACTGTCCACCTTGACCTCGACGGCGATAACCTTCATCTCATTGTCAGCCATTGTCAGGCCAGCCTTTCGATTACACCCATGCATGGTGCAATACGTTTATTGCCGAACAATTTGTTAACGATAAACTTTCGCGTATTAGATCAAAATTGGAAAATAATAAACAAACGGTGGCCCGGGGTTGGTCCTGTCCATCCAAGTGTGACATGACATACCATATGAAAAGTGATCGTCTCCGTTTGTGGCCAGCACGCGGAATTTCAAAAGTCTTATTGGGGTAGGAATTATACCGGACATAAGTGGAACTTTATTGTTGGAGGAAAGGAAGGATGTGAGCATGAAAGTGAAGAAGGTGGCGGCTGAGCGCAGCAGGTTGGCCGGCCTGGAACGGGATGCACCGGCCGCGGACGAAGGTTGCAGCCCGGCGGCGTTGAGGCGCTCGTCGCTGTTGCAGAAGTTGCCCTCGCAGGTGCATCGCGTGATCAGCTTGCTGCCGAAGCCGCTCTGCTTGCACTGCGTGGGCTCGTATTCGTCCGCGCAGCTCTTGCGCACCGACCGCCGCGCTGCAGGCAGTGCACATTTGTTTTTTAACTGCTCCTATTAGTATTATGTAATAATATCTTATGCAATTTATGACAAAGCAGGTTTCGGGTGCACCTACCGTTGTCCAGGTTGGACGTCTCCATCTTCACGCACACCATGCCCTGGCACTCGCCCACGTTGCACGTGCCATCCACGGCGTCGCAGTCATAGCATTGCACCGCCGAGCCTGTAGCACGTATGTGGCCCACCTCCACCTCCAACTTGCCTGGCGCCATGAAACTGAGGAGGAGGACCAAGCGGACTAGGACAAGGCACGAGGAGCTGCTCATGGCCTGGTGCAGCGCATTACCGCCCGCTCGCAACACCCTCTCGACGGCGGCAAAGTTGGCAGACGAGCTAGGCCGGAGGTCGGCCTACCGCGGGACCTTTATAAATAATAATTCGATTGCGGGACTTGTCGAAACGACCTTTACATAACAGAACACGGCCGCGACGCGCCAAGAAGGCCGGCGCGAACAACCCAATCAACGGCCATTTATCATTCCGGGGAGGAGGCGCTCCACGCCGCGGCGGAACCGCCGAACCTCCGCGCAAACTCGGGCGTGTGAAGACTGCGAGATGATCGCCTCGCCTCGCTGGCCTCGAGTGGCTCTCGCCGGCCGTTGACGTCGCGCTTCCCATTAACTGCAAACCTTGCCCGATCTGGCCGCAGCCCGCACTCGCCGTCTCGGCGTTCCGGATGACCGGGGCGCGAAACGGACGGACTACAAGCAGGCCGCCGCCCTAAATGGACAACAATTGAAGCCGCGAAAACCGAGCCGTCCTCCAATTCAGCCGTAATTCTCCAAAAACACTGGCGCCGTGCCGCCAAAAAAGTAATGAAGGCGCATTACACGCCCGCGGATCGTGCACATCGCGCCCCATCTCGCGCCTTCCGCCGACAAGCGCTAGAAGTGGCTTCGTTTACTGGCTCGCGGGATCCGGGCAAACATTAACCAAGGCATTTACTGGTGTCGGATCGTTCTCAATCCCGCGAGAACGCTCTAGGAAAATGGACCCCTCCGCATTAAAAACACATGCACATATTTACAGTACTTGAAGTATGTCACCCCCGCAATGATAAAACAACTTCAGAAACTGCTTGCTTACAGGGTAATAACAATGAGGCCTTCATAAAAACATAAATACGTTCGCAAGTCCTACGGTATGCTAACATTTACGTTTTTCAGATAGACTACGACTGACAAGATTAAAGCCCCGTTTTGACGTGCGGAACGCCAGGCCAGCGCAGGGTAGAACTTTCATGGATCCCACCACGAAAATTCAAAATCAAACAAAGTCCTCGCGCAGAAGACACACGCACACGTTCGCGAGCGGCTGCTTGCTGACACTCACGTGCCGCAGACGTTGCCTGCGGCAAACGCGTGAAAATTTTGAATTTTCATGATAGGACCCATGAAAGTTCTACCCTGCGCTGGCCTGGCGTTCCGCACCATCAAAACGGGGGTTTAAAACTCTTCGTCAGATGGATGTATAGCTGCACTTCGCGCACCGTAAATCGTTCTCTTCCCTGACGATCAATTTCTGTAGCATCTCGGCAACTCCTGCAAGTATGATCTCCTACAACCAGAACGAACTTACCTTCTAAACTGTAGTTTGGTCGTATCGCGGAGTTTGGGGAGAGCACACGACACAGCGCGCAACGGACACCGTTCTCTATGTCTGGCAGGGCTTTTAGAATTGGAAAAACTTTTAGAGTGGCGGTATCACAACTTGTTGAGAGTCACAAATGTATGGTTTTTTTGGGAAATCCTACACATTTACCGCACTAAAAATTTTTCATAATATACAGGGTGGCCGGAAAGTTCCTGGACACTTTTATGCGTACGACGAACATGTATTTTCCCAGCCGAATTATAACAAGATTAGTTACATTAGATAAAAAATTTGCTTGCCGTTCAGGTGGTATATTACTCATGGTGTCAAATTTTCCGATTTTGATAAGGAAATAGATTATAACAAACAAAAAAGTTCTATCGTGCAAAATTCTCGCTCACAAAAACAATTATATGCAAGTACGTAAATGTGGGTTGCCATCGGGATGGTGTGCCGTTTGTTCTTGCCGTAAAGATATATCCGCTCGATAAAAATCCCCCTAAATTTTTGAAAATCCCCCATAAGAAAAAGAAAAAAAATTTTTTTGCTTAAATACGCGTTAGGATGGCGCTAAAATACACAGAAACAGGAACGCGGTTTTGGAGGCATACGGATAGAAAAATGATATACAAAATCGTCGATTTTCTCGAAAAATGGGCGTTTTTCGGGAAAAAATCTGTGTTTTTCGCAAAAATCCACCATCGAAACTGAAAATCACCCATAGCAGTCCCCATTTTTTCAAAAATCCAAAAATCCCCACGTGAACCTGTGGTTTTTCGAAATGTTTCCCCCTAAGCTTCGGGGGGGGGGGGGGACAACCCCCCCCCCCCCCCGAAATTATACCCTTGACTGTACCAAAAATTAAGGCATGAAGCATTTCGAGGCGCGCTATGGCTCATAAAATCCAAACATGGCCACCGTACCAGGAACCTCAAATGGGTGTCAAAAGATATCCGCAGTTTCGATGGAAATGAATTTTACCAAAACCGCTTTAAAATTTGATAGTAAAGGTTGTGGGCTAGCAGCAGTTAAAATTTGGAGTCGCTCCATGCTATTTTGGTGATAATAAATCACGAATACAAGGTGTGCGGGAACTTTCCGGCCACCCTGTATTATGTTCACCTGGCTTTCGCAAGCTGTTCACACACTCGCCGCAGAAAGAGTGCCCGCAAGCAAGGACATGCGGTCTTTCAAACCATTCCAGACAAACGGGACAGGCCAAACCTAGATCGAAGGTCTGCTCCCTTTCTCCGTGCTCGGGCTGGGATGGAACTGGCGCGCTGACCAGAAACGAGCCCTGAAGGTCCGAATCCAGGTGCAAGATCACCGGGCCAGCGGGTGTCATCCTGGCGGCCAGATTGCGCGCGTCAGCGGCGACGGCTTCCGCCAGCACTCTGAAATCATCAGGAATTACATGGATTATGGAGTGATCGTTTAAACGCAGTGTTGTATGTAGCCAAGGAAAAGGTCATCATAAATTGTTACAGTTTCCAGCGCGCCTCTCCTAACTCCACCGTCCACAACTCGAGCACCATCTCCTGCAGGGTGTGGCGTTGCCGCAGGACGTAGAAAATAACCAATTCACCGTTACATGCGTGGGACCAGACCGAACGCGGAGAGGGTGATCTGAGGCTGTCCTTGTCGGCACCGACCTCCACGACGAGCCACTCGTCCTGGTCGCGCGCTTCTTCGGCCAGCACGGCCATCCTCGTCACGTGTCCACGAGCGTGGGAAATGAAGTAGAGCCGCTGCAAGAGGAGTTCAGCGGACGGCCAGAACAAACTTGTGAGAAAACCTTACTATGTAATTGTAAGTATTATTATACACTGCTGGAACACCTACCTCTCCACAACAAAACGGCAACTCCCAAGGTGCTGTGCTGTTCGGTAGATTTCCCTGACGCACGACGGATGTACTGTGGCTGGTGTTCAACCTCCTGAACCGCCAGTATTTCTGTGATCCTACGGACCTGCCGAAGAAGACCACCTGACAATTTGAACTATTATTATTTTTATTTAATGATTTATATAAGATTAGGGATTGTAAAGAAATTATATCCGGCGGACATTTCCCGTGCATCCTGTAAAGCCCAGAATATTTCGGGAAATACCGTCACAGATGCCAATTTTTCCGCCAGACATTCTTCCTGGACGTTCCCTTATTTTAAATAATGTACACTATGTATAACAGTTGAAATCAAGCAAGGAGCACGCACTTCCAGACGGTCTGACATCGAATGTGCGCTATATCCCATGTTCTCGTCCAGCTGGAACGGCATCACGTAGGCGTGCACCGGATCGCCAAGTCGTGCGTCCAAGATGGCGTGCGAACTCAGGACGAACCTCTTTTTTTGTCGATCGTACCAGAGCAGGACGAGGAAAGTGCTGCTACCGTTGACAAAGTGGTGCATGAAGTAGCACAGACCCCTCTCATTGTCAGTTAGTTTCCGTGGTCTGGTTAAATTCCGGTTATTCACACCTGTCGATTGTTGCGGTTTTCCAGCCCACCAAAACAAGCAAGTCAGTCAACTCACAACTTGAACGACCTCCTATTTCCCGACTCGAGGTCCACTTGAACGACCGCCTGCTCGGCCCTGCAGCAGAAGAAGGCGCCGGACCCGTCGGAGGTCAACGCGAAGGCGTTCATGGCGTCGGCGACGCCGGCGGTCGCCAACCTCTTCATCTCGTGGCCCGATGCGGCAAGGTCGCCAGCCGTTGACCGCCCATTCGCAACGTGATGCAAGAACCAGCCGCGGCTCCCTCCTTCGCGATAACGTCCCCCTCTCGCCGTCGTATTAGTCACCATGCACACATTTTGCATTTGGTCCATGCACAATGGTACGCTCTCTGCCGACACAAGGACAAAAAGTATAATGTTTACATTCTAGGGACTATGCTATGTATCAATATATGTAATAAAGTCATGCAACATGAATACCAACTGCCATGAGGAAGGATGTCCATTTATCATGGACATCCTTCTATCTAAAACTTGTTATCTGCGAGCAGTGGGCATCGATCGGAGGCAGCGTCTGTTTTATTCTGGCAACGCTGTCGGCGAGCTGAAGGCAGACGCTTTTCATGGAATCGTAGTTTCCGCTCTCCATCGACGTTTCGAAGTAGCTCTGAACAACACGTATGTAGAAGGATTTGCGCACCGCGGTGCACCGGGTACTCAGAATAAGTGTCCACAACTCACCTCTTCAAAGTCGTCCAGATGCTCCGGATCTCCGACTGCACGGAATTCATACTGGAGCGGTCGAAAGTTAGGTCTCGCCGAACATCTCTGTAGTTGTCGAGGAGAACGCGGAGGGGCTGAAATTGTAAATAATATAATATTTTACAAAGACGATACAATCACAGTGCACAACTAGTGCATAACTGTTCAGAATTAGGGACTGGTCAGAACCTTGAGCTCCTCCTCGATGAACTCGATGATCTTGGAGCACTGCTCGACCTTGGTCAGACAGACGTACTCATCGCTCTGGACGGGCAGGACGCGGAAGCCGAGGGTGAGCAGGCGGGCCAGGAGCGGTTTCGCCTCGCGGATGATCAAGGCGTGGTCGAGTGCGGCCGATCGCGATCCCGCGGCCGCGGAGCTCGAGCCAGTCGACCCAGTTGAGCCAGCCGCTCCCGCCTCCTCCTCCTCTACCAAGGCGCGCACTTGCTCGTGCACGTTGGCGGCGATGGTGCGCGCGGTCAGCTCGACACAGTGGAACACCGTCTTGCTCATCCACTCGGCGTCGCCAGCCCGACGCAGCATGGCGCAGATGGACAGCAGACTGGCGCAGCGACGAATCCGCTCCAGAACCTCGACGCGGTAGGTCTCCTGCGTGATGAACTTGATCTCGTAAAGGGCGAGATGCAGTTTCAGGTGGGACAGGCTGGTTTGCCTGTTGGTCTGAAGCGTTCTACGTTTACTTATTATTATTTGAAATAATCTGTTATCTATATTTTGATGGTATATACTTTTTTGCAAAAACGTGCGGCCTTTTGCGACCCCACCTACTTCGTCATGTGCATAGGCTTTGACTTTGGCGCGGAGTAGGTTCTCCACGGAGCCGATGTCCATCTCCAGCAGCTGGTCGGTCTCCGACTTGACGGCCGCCGATCGGAACGCGCCCACAAGCGAGCGACGAGGAAGTTGTCGAACTCGTCGGCCGGCTCCTGCCAATGGTCGAGCGGCTGGCCAGGCGTCTGCTCCAGCTGGACGAGCATGTCCAGCTGCCGGTGGAAGGAGAGAGCGTGGCCCAGCAGCTGCTCGGCCCGGCGTACCAGCCGTTGAAAGCGAGCCGTGTCGCGGCAGAAGCCCGTCACGAACTGCTTGTCGAAGTCGCCGCCGCCCTCTTCGCCGGCCCCGTAACGCGTCGCCATGAAGACGAACTGCTCGGCGGGGATGCGCTGTTCGCAGAACCACTGCAGGCTGAAGCTTGTCTTGTCCGCAAAGAAGAGCGAGCCCGGGTCGACGTGGGCGGGCCTGGCCTCCGGCTTCCGCGACGACCCCGGCCCCGACTCCCGCCTGGACAGCTCCTTCGCCAGCCGCGGCAACTTCTCCGTCGTCTTCTTCCTCTTCTTGCTCTGTCGCTTCATCTCTAAACACCGTAAAGGAAATGACATGAAATTTGGGTATTCATTATACAGATTTTTGAGTTGATATATTTTTTATGCCAGCGTAAAATAACGAATTTTGTCCACCGGTGCTACAAAATTGAAAAAGCATCCTTTAATGATTCATTTACACACTCTTCTCTTTGATTGTCGGCTTCCTTTCCGATTTCGTATTTCCGCCTTCTGTCTCCGGCTTCAACTCTTTGGCCGCAAAATCGTCCAAGTTTGCTCGACCGTGTCAGAGTTGCTTCTGATCTGCAGAACAAGAATGAAGATGCAGCGTCTGGGCTCGGAGCCGCTGATAAAGTTGCGGAAGGGAGTGATGTCCTGGTTAATTAATAACTGACAGACAAGACTGTGATGGTTACCTGCTGGAGCGTGAAGTCCTTGACCACCTGCTCGGGCATCGTGTCCAGGTTCTGACGGAGCTGCCGGATCAGCCACTGCTGGCTGGTCTCCTCGTGGCCCGGCTGCGGTTCGTTGTGCGCAGCGAAGACCGATCCCTCTCCCTGCTCCGGCTTCGGGAGCAAGTCAGTCATGGCCATCTGCCACCAACTGTTTACCGTGTGAAAATCTGAAGAACTGAAACCTGAATGACTGAAGTGAGAAAAACGAATGTTGCCTTCACTGAAGGCATACTTATTTACTTCGCGAGGCGGAGAGTTGGAGAGAGGACGCCATGCGTAATTCCGGTTGCGAGAAGGCGTAGTCTGTAGACTTTTGCATAATGGTGAAAGCCGCGAAAACAGCAACCTCGGAAAAACGCTCTTCTCTGAAACAGTAAATGGTTCTGTTATACCAAAGGCTTCTGAACAGGAGCGTGGTCCGGATCAATTCTGTCTTCTGTAATTTGAAGTCGGAGCTTTTGCATTTTTGATTTTGTAAAGAATATTGCCGGAAAAGTCCTAGAGTAAGGACCAAGACAAGGCCCAGTTAATCGTTTTAGTTAGCTATAAATAATAAGCGGCAACTCAAAAAACGCCCGCCTCCACGGCACCGAATCAGAGTCCATAAAGTCGATATCCATAAAATTTCCAACCCATTTATCTTACAATTAGTCCGTCTTACATGTTATGTCAGACCTATTTTAGAATCCAACCCTCAACTTTTCAATTTACCAATTAAAAAATATTCCGATCACATTGAATCCGTTCAAATGGTAGTTACCCGTTTCATTTTTTCACATTGCATAATTTGTAATCCTATCCCCAATTACAAAACATGTTTGTCTTACCTTCATCTCTCACCCCTTTCCGACCGCCGCGACCAAGCCGATCTCACTCTTCTATCAAAAATAATGTCTCATAAAATCTTTATTTCTAACTCTTTCATACCCACATTTCTACCATCCCGCACTCGCGGATCTGCTAACAGGCTTTATATACCCGTACCAAAACCTCAAAACGTTCCCAATTTTTTATCAATCGAGTTTTCAAAATGTACTCTCTCAAACACTCATAATCTTTTTCTCGTACTACACACGCATTGTATAATTGTTCTACCTGCATACATTTATTATTGTTGTGATATACAGTGCTCAAATAAATAAATAAATAAATAATGATGGTGACTGACAACTATACGCATATTTTGTAGTAATCCGTAAAAGGTTACGAGTCAACAGTTGGATAAAAACTGAAATTGAAAAGGAAACTCCAATTAAGAGCAATCCAAAAATACTTTATTTGCAAACTATGGTAAAAAATATGAGCAATGTGGTTGGACATGTTTAGCGGCTGTTAACGAACATAAAAAATAATATAATAGCTGGGGAATGTTTCTTGCGGACACAATCGATCACATATCAGACATACCTTGTTCGAAAGCCGAGGACGAGACGAATCAGAATCTATAATAAAAACCATATAAAGGGCCCGCTAAATAGGTGAAATAAGCGATTATTCATCAAAAATAAACGGCGTAGGAAGATCGAACCAGCGTAGCGTTATAATTTATACGACCGCTCAAGCGACCCCTGGCGAAAGTGCGTTCCGGAAGAATGATCTTCCTACGCCGTTTATTTTTGATGAATAATCGCTTATTTCACCTAATTAGCGGGCCCTTTATACGGTTTTTATTATAGATTCTGATTCGTCTCGTCCTTGGCTTTCGAACAAGGTATGTCTCATATTTTACCGATTATGTCTGCAAAAAACATTCCCTTGTGAGGCACTTGCAAGTGCTTGACGGATATTTTGCTCTTTTGGCACTTGTAATCTAGGAAAATGAACAGTCACGAATTTAATTTTGCTCTTTACAGACGTAAAGAGATGAGATGTACGGATTGTCATCCTATACGCTTCAGAAGACGTCTGATAGTGAATCCATGCATCGCATCACCTTACGTAATAATCTGGAAGAAGCGAAACCATCTGTAACATTTTGCGGAGGAGGAGTATCTGGTTGTGTGAATAAAAATGTAGAACTTGACTGTGCAGTATCCGTCAGCCAGGCCGTCTTTTGCGTCTGCTATCATAAATAAAAATAAACAGTCAGCAATAATGGCGTGTCGAAATGCGCGGCAGTGGCGGAAGTGCTTCTCTTGAGGTAACGAGAAATCTGGCGAGCTACCCCTCACAATCAGAAGAAGGGATTCCGGGCAGGGACCCAGACCTGCGGACGGCTCTGCTCGCTGATCGTCCGCAGCACACGACTGATCACGTCCTCCAGCGTGTGCCCGCTCACGACGGCTGAAAGGTCCGCACCTGACTTGCTGACCTACCTGTGAACAAGTCGCCGAAGCTCTGTTCCTGGCGCTGAGCGCGCTCGAACTGCCTGATGGCCTCGTCGTCGGTCAGGGTGGGGTCCCATTGTCTGCAAAATTGCATTTACAGGTTTTAATCTTTGTCGATCGGGGATTTCTAATCAGGGCGATTTGGGGTCATGGTCGCTGTTGCAAATTTGGATCTGGGAGATAATAGGACTACTGTATGCCATAAGGTTGTCAAACCCGAATTGTTATTGTTAGACATCGCTCAGAAATTATATATGACCTTTTTACACAGAAGTAGGGTAAAAATAATTAGGTCAAAACGGCATAAATTTATGGACGGTCCCCTGCAGCTTCGAAAATTTGTGTGAATTTAAAATGAAAAGTGCAGTAGCGAAGCGCAGACACCTACTTCAGCTGGTGGTAGTTGTAGGGCTTGACGAAGATGGAAATGGGGTGGATGCCGGCCGTGGCGCGCAGTCGTCGGATGGCGTTGCCGCTGACGTCGAGGATGCAGTGTTTGCCCTCATTGGCGACGGCCTTGACGGCGTCGATAGACGTGCCATAGAGGTTGTTCTGGAACTGGCCCGCCTCGATGAACAGGTTGTTCTTGACGTCGCGCTCCATCTCCGCCTTGCTGACGAAGTAGTAGTCCCGGCCATGCACCTCGTTCTCGCGCGGCGGCCTCGACGTGTGCGGCACACAGCTGCCGAATCGGCCTGGGTTTCTGTTCACCAGGTCGTCGTTGATGCGGTCCTTCAGCGCGCCCAAGATGATCACGGGCCGCACGTAGTTCACTGCAAAATAACGCGTTCAACAAATTTAAAACATGTAATTCGTTCAGGTACGGTGATAAGGGATCGGAAAATTATAATCCATTTGCAGTCCTCACCTGCCTGCAGTTCAACCGGCTCGTAAGTGAAGATAGGTTCCTCTTGGCTGACTAAAAGTTACACAGATTATGGATTGCAACATAAATGTTATATAAGGGACAGTCCGCAAATTATGTCCGCCATCCAAAAATTATGTCAGATGGGATCTCGACACCCCCTCCCCCGTGTCCTGTTTATTTGCACGGGGTTACGAAATTTTACACTGACGTCCGATTGGCCCGACACAGCTACTCCACATTTAGCGGAAGCTCGCGGGTCCCAGATTTTCTGCTGATTTCCCAGTTTTCTCCAGGCGGAGTAACTATGCCCGACACCCCACTTTTCCGGCGGGCATGTAAATCGAAAACTCAGTACAACCAAAAACACACATTCGCTGTCGGAGAGTTCGTTCAGTTTGTCGGTGGATTTGACGAACGGGAACTTGCGGGAGAATGAGAGCTGGCTTCTGGAGCCACGCCGGCCGTCCAGCCCGCCGCCGACAGATGCGTTCCTGCCGAGACTTTGACTGCCCTGGTTGAAGTTGACCTGAAAGACGATGTGGTCAAAGCTGTTTTGCTGTTGAATATAAGTAACATTTAAAAATAGTATTGTGATTAAATACTTAGACGACTGCATTCTGGCCGGCCCACCTGCTTGCGACGTTGGCGCTCTCGCTTCTCGACACGCTTCTTGGACGGGATGACGCCCTCGGGGCCCTCCTCACCCGCCTCGCCCACCTTGCAGGCAGTCCACCAGTCGTCGTCGGCGGTGTTGAGCACGTGCAGCACGTCGCCGTACTGGAAGGGGAGTGCGCGGTGCGGGACGCCCGTTTCTCGGCTGGGGTCGTTGTCGAAGAGGGCGCGCACGTAGACGTCGGCGCTCTGGCTGATCGGCACGCCGACGACGGCCGCCTGTGCCGCGTCGCCCTGGTTGCGGCGGATGAGGTCGTTGCGCAGTTGCTCCACCTTCTCCTCGAACAGTTGGTAGGCTACGGGGCGGTACTGGAGCAGCAGGCGCACGGTCGAGTTGGGCGGGCAGGCCTTGAGCGCCAGTGCGGCGGCGTTGTGGGTGGCGCTGGTAAGAACGGTGTCGTTGACCTGAATCACCTAATTAAAGGGACGCCGACAGCACGTTTGAATTTGCAGCATTGTGCATGAACCCAGATCCCTCTAGAGGGGTCTGGCCATGATGATTTCGACTCAAAACTTAACAATTTGAATTAAAACCAGTTTGGGTCCCATCGCTATTAGTCCGATCAAACATATTAATTAACGCCAAAACCCCCTAGAAGGTCCCGGGTTACTGTAGAATGCTGTGAATTCTAACGTGGTGTCGGCGCCCTTTTAATGACTAAGAAACTAAATAAGGGCAATCGATATGCCAAATTCTCCGGTAACAACCAAATAGATTTGTTACCCACCGAACCCCGGCCGAACCCACCTGCAGCAGGACGTCGCCCTTCTTCACGTTGTTGGATAGGTCGGCCACGCCGCCGGGCAACACGTGCGACACGTAGATGGGTTCGCCGTCCTCGCCGCCGACGATGTTGAACCGAGGCCGCCCTCGGCCTTGCGCAGCTTCACCCAGCGCGGTTCGGTGCCCACCTCCTGCGCGAAGTTGAGCTGCGACTGGGAGCCCAGCGAGCGCGCGATGCTCTCGTCGTGGCCGCCGGGCCCGGTCGGCGCGCCTTCTGGAACAGCAGCACCACGCGCGAGCCCGTGTTCTTGAGCGTGTCGACGGCAAACTGGTGCGTGACGTTCTGCAACACGACGTCGTCCACCGCCAGCAGCAGGTCGCCCTTGTCCAGACGGCCGTCCCGGTACGCCGGCGTGCCCTCGATAATGCGAGTGATGTAGATTCCCGTGTCGCCGGCGTAGTGCTCGTTGCCGATGCCGCCGGCTATGCTCAGACCCAGGCCTTTCGGCGTGCCGTCGGCGTTGAACTCCTGCAAACCCTGCATTACATTCTGTGATCATAGATAATCCTCACTCTCAATATTATCATCGCCAAGGGTGTAATTTCGGGGGGGGGGGTTGGCGGGGTGACCCCCCCCCCGAAACCCAAGGGGGAAAATTTGAAAAACCACAGGTTACCTGTGGATTTTTGAAAAAATGGGGGATTCGTATGGGGATTTTCGTTTTTGATGGGGGGATTTTTGCGAAAACACCGATTTTTCCCGAAAAACCCATTTTTTCGAGAAAATCGATGATTTTGTAACACAATTTTTGTATCCGTACGCCTCCATAACGCTTCCCACGACTGTTTCTGTGTATTTTAGCGTCATCTGAATTCAAACAAAAAATTATTATTTGTTCTTTTGTTAGGGGGGATTTTCAAAAAATTTAGGGGGTATTTTTCAGACCCCCCTCCCGAAATTTTCAGGCGACCACGTTCTGGCGCACGCCCGGCGGCACCTGCAGACGCTCGAAGAGCGCGCGAATCGACTCCTCGTCGCCGCGCCGCCACTTGGCGCCCACCAGCGCGTCCATCTTCTGGCCAGCTAAATTCTTCTGGCCAGCTAAATTCCACATGGTCAATACATGTTTAGGGAATATACATTTTTGTTAATTGAAAGATTTACAACACTGTGATTTTGCATTTTTGGGCAGCAATTTTCCAATCCTTGCTTCATATGGTCTGTCACGACGAAAAGAGGGACGAGTGCTTTTTTGTCCCGTTTCAAAAAGCCATTTTATGCAGAGAATTAGCACGCTGAAAAATTTGGGTCCCACGGCGACTTGTCTTCACGTGGCATTTTGATGGCACGTGTGTTGTACAACTACTAATTGTACATTATCCCAATGGAAATACTAACCTTATAGAGTTCGGTTTTGAGGACACCGGGCTTGGCTTCCAGTCTCTGCAACTCCAAGGACCGCCGGCGAGTGGGGTTGTGTGTAGGAGAAGGGCAGCTGGGAGCCGGAGGGTCGGGGCAGGGAGCTGGAGCTGACGTAGCCGGCCTGGTGGAGCGGCGGCCGCGGTGGAGAGCCGGCAGTGCCGCGCACTCGCTTCACGCGCTAGAAAACTGATATATAGTTTGTTTGAGGGCATAAATCTTACGGATCTTTGAATTAGAAAAAAGTAAAGATTTATGTCTGTATAACAAATGCATATGAAAATAGAAATTATGGAGCGGCACCTACCAGGCGCACGACGCTGCTGGCATTCTTCAGCGCCTCGACGGCGACTTCGTGGTTGACGTTCTCGCAGTTCACGTCGTCTACCTTCATGATCACGTCGTTGACGCGGATGCGGCCGTCGCGCGCCACCGCACCGCCGGGCGCGATGTTGGTGACGCGGATGTAGTGGTCCGGATCGGGCGGCTTGTCCAGCCCGCCCGAGATCGAGAATCCCAGGCCGGTCAGGTTCTTCTCCAGCACCACGTCCTCCACCTCCCACTCGACGCCCTTCTCGTCGATCAGCCGGTTCGAGCTGTTCGTCTCGGTGGTGCGGCCGGTCGGGTCCTCGAGGGTGCGGGTCGAGAACTCCTTCGAGAACACCTGACCGTCTTTCTACAAGGACAGCGACGGATCATATTCTTTATGTACATAAACTATGTCATAATAGTTATGCAGGCTATAATCTTATTTTAAAAACCCGAAACATTCTTACGTATTCCTTCGACTTCTCCTCGTAGATGTAGGATCGCGAGGACGAGGTGATCTCGTTTCCATTGGAGCCGCCGTAGTTGGTCTGATGCAACGGTGAGCGGCGCTGTAAATGGTTCAAGTCGGTCAGCACACTGCTTGCGTGGCCTACGTCAAGCAGGGACGCCGTCCTGCCTGCGCCGAACGGGTTGTTCTCCCACTTTTCGGCGAACCGTTTCGTCTCCGCCACCTTCTGGTAGACCCCTATGCGTTCGTTCATCAGGGTGCGGTCGTAGAACTCTTGTATGTCTGGGGAACGTGCACCGATCAATTCGAGGACCTACCTAGCAACGCCTGGAACAGGTTGTTCTTGAAGTGAGTGATGACCTTCTCAATCGCACTGCGCAGTTCGTAGTCGGACGGCTTGGTCAGCTCGGCGTGGTACTCCTCCAGAAGCTCCAGGGCGCGATGGGCTTCTAGTAAATGAAAAATAGATATCCGATAAGTCATAATACTCACCTGCGCCGGATTTGTACGCCATGTTCAGCTGCTTTTCTGCAATAACATTAATTGTGAAAATAAAGACAATTTGAACGGCAAAACAGAGATCAACGCGGATCAAGAACTTGAAGGATGTTGACGAAACGCCGACGGGGCGACTGTCAGAGGAATTCACGGTGGACAGAGGAGCGGTCGGAGGGCATTCACAGCGGCGGACGGCTATCTCCGCCATCTCGCCAACCTGCAGCGGGGAGCCAAAAACGCTCACTGTCGGCTAAGGTTTACGAGCATGGGTGCTTATTCTGGAGAGACGACGCTGGGCGAGTCGCGGAGGAGGAATGTTTGCGGCTGGTGGACCGCGGCCGGGTCCTGCCAAGCCAGCCGGCAAGGTGTGCGAGATGGCGGGACGGCGCGCGGGACGCGCGAGCGCGCCGCGGCCTCCAGATGAAAACGACGCTGGAAGCCGAGGCGCGTCGGCTCGGCGCAGGATTACCTGGCTGCCGGCACTGGCAATGGTCGACGCCCATCACCCATGGCAATGGGCGATGTGCGGTCCAATGCACTCCATCGAACAGTGCGCAACTATGTGCCATGGTGACGCAAAATGTATAATGTATCTTATAAGACTATATGTACAGGCAGTGTCATTATCTGTTCCCACGAACAAAACTAAGCTCCTAAAATTCGGGCCGTTTAAAAAAATAGTCTCAACTCAAGCGTGCTCAAAAGTTCCAAAAGCATTAGCGCCCACGACCGGTAACTGGTATTTATCCGCCCATATCGGAATAGAACAAGCAGGGTAACTCGGGACCTGCAACAACCCCGAGTGTTTGGGCAACGAGAGGCGGGGAGCACGACACGGGCTATCAGTTCGATGCTCGCGACTCTCCGGCGGCGAGGAGCGCGCTGAGTCACCGGCGGGCAGCCTCATTTTGTACAATCAAGGTGAGAAGACGGGAATGCGAATGGCCGGACTGTGCGGTGGCTGAAGACG
This sequence comes from Ips nitidus, assembly GCA_018691245.2. NCBI lineage: Eukaryota > Metazoa > Arthropoda > Insecta > Coleoptera > Curculionidae > Ips > Ips nitidus. Next base: position 209,801 of record JAGUCG020000134.1, read on the forward strand.
GTTGAATTGGCTAGGCAAAGGCGGCGAGGCAGTTCGTGGTCGGGAAACGGTTTCGCACACCTGGCCTCCTATCCGTTTGCTCGCTTCGACCCCACACAACAACCCGACCTTCGCAAACCGCCCGACCCGCACGGGCTCAAGTTCCCGCGCCAACAACCGTCCGAAAGACCGGCTCGGCCCGCGGATCCGGCTCACCAGCTGGTCAGGAATGTTCCGGCCTCTGATCATTTCCGAAGCAACACACACCTGCCTCTCGTTTTCATCCCCATTTGCTACCTCCTCCCGGGCAAAAGTGACCGCGCCGTTGGATTAGTCTGTCTAAGTGCATACATGCAAGTTTTCTATAAAAGCGTTGTGTTCTGTCCCTGTCCTGTCCCGGCAACAGACGGAGGGTATCTGTCCTATCCCTTTTGACCCTAATTATTCAATTATAGAATTGAAATCTGATGACCCAACACATAAGCATTGTGCTACGCAAAATGATTTGGTATTAAATTTGTATAAGTTTTAGGTGTTATTTATTTAAAAACACGATCGGACAGAACAGAGACAGGACAGGGACAGCTGAAGCACTCTCCACAGACTTGTATACATGTCCTGACAAGGAGAGGTAAAAATGGCTAATGCTTGTGTTGATTTTCATGAAAATCCCGCTATACCTGGCGCATATGCTGCACAGTTGCGTACGCAATGGCACGAGAGATACGACCGTGTGCTTGCTCTCATAGCACAGTCTGTGGGCTCGGTTGTCATGCATGGTGTCGCAGCCGGCTCATTTTTGTATATTTTTAGAGTTTAGGTGATATTTTTTATTAGAAGCATTAAAAATTAATTCTAAAATGAACTACTCATTATTGCGACTGAAAATAAATTAAGTACAGGGTGTCTCACCCAAGCCCAAGGCCATTGAAGGTTTATAACTCAGCTGTATGGCAACAGTTCGGTCTGAATTTTCAGGATATAACGCGCGTGCGTTATAATCTTTGAGATCTCCAGCTACGCTACTACAATATATAACGTCCTTCACTACCTTAATAAACGCGTTGTGCTATGTATCTCGTGGGATGTGCTTTGAGTTAATAAAGATGTTGATCGTTGTAATGCCAGTTCGAAGAGTATAACGGAGCATATTACCTGAAGGCCGTTTTCCGGAGGTCCACAAAACCGTATCTTGTATGCGCCGGTTGAAGCTCTCCAAAACTGGAGCAATTTAAAAATTGCAGAAAAGACCTTATAAAGGCCGCGTTTCGTCGAAACCTGTTGACTCAATGCAAATGACGTTTTTTGCAGGAATCGTGCGGTACCCCTCAAAGCTTACAACGCACGCGCGTTATATGAAGAAAGACCGGTCATATTATGTAAAAAAATTCAAGTCATTTTATTAAGTTATAAAAAGTTGATATACTAAAAATGGTCATTTTTAACAAAATTCTATTAGAATTGCAATTTTTGTGACCAATGCCGTAGGCAATTTTGTGGCCTTCGATGAATTTTTGTGTTAAATTTTGTTAGTTTTGTTGTTGTGTTCTTCTGTTGATCAGAAAAAAGCAGGACGGAGCGCCTGCCCACTTTGCCTTCCGCGTTCGCACTTTTCCTGGATGCGACGTTCCCTGGCAAGTGGATTGGTCGTGAGTCGCGTTCTCAACCACCACCATGATTTGGCCGCCGTACTCACCGGATTTGACGGCCTGTGACTTCTTCTTATGGGGCTACATCAAGTCCGAGGTGTACCGGACCCGACAACCCGAACGACCTGCGCCAGCGCATTTCCGACGAATTCGGCAGTCAACTATATAAGATGATATTTTTACGTAATATGACCGGTCTTTTCTTCCACTGTTGAAAATTTCAAGGCTAAAGGTTGCTAGATTGACAAGTTAAAAGAACTCAATAGCCTTGGACTTGGGTGAGACACCCTGTACAATCGCCCTAGGGTCCGGGAAGTGAGCTCACTTCGCGTTAACGCGAAATAAGTTTTATTTTGCACAGCGAAAGCAGTACACGTTCTGCAAGCGGGAAAATGGTATAAATTTTTTAGCGCGTCTTTTTTGTAAATTTTCTCGTGTTTTGCGTTATTCCGCAAAAACCTATTCGGCGGCGAGTACACCGTGTTCGCGAACCCGCGGGAGGTGTACTGTGTGGATACGTTCTTGGTGGCAGTGACCTGAAAACCGTTGGGTACTGACTTTAGCGGCTAATGCTTGTGTTGATTTTCATGAAAAGCCCGCTATACCTGGCGCATATGCTGCACTATGTTTAGGAAATTTAATGAAATTTACATCAGCCATGTATCGAAAAATATTCTACTACATCTCTGATTATATGTTTGTCGATAATGACCCCTAATTTATGCCATTTATATCCACATGCTCGCCGACTGCTCGAAAAATTGAAATGATTTTCCACTGCGCGTTGACGTGCGCAGGGTAATAATAAAGGCTGAATAATACTCGATCTTTTATGCATCAAGCAACGTTTTTGTTGATAGTTCGAATGAACGGCGTAAATGAACGCACACAGTTTTTCGTCCGCCGTCAGTTTTTTGTTTTATAGGAACCCGTAATAAATCAAACCGCCTTCTTCAATTAAAGACAAGACTCCCGATTCATGGTCACGTCTGTGTAGTTGGACTGCCTGGTGTTCAACAACGTCCTGTCGTGGTAAGTGGCATTGCTGTCGTAGATGAGGTATCCGAAGGAGAGGGTGGAGAGCAAGAGGACGATGATGACGATGGTCATGGCGGCGCAGATGATCTTGAACAGGACCAGCTCGCGGCGCTCGACCACGGCGTCCGGCGGGAAGGTGCTGGTCATGTAGTTGACCAGGTTCGGCAGCAGGTTGTTCCAGAATCCGACCGCTTCGTAGCGAAAGTCCCGGCCCACGACGCCGAGGCGGTCCTTGGCGCCGAACTGGTGGTAAGTGAAGTTCATGAACCAGTGGGCGCGCGGCTGATACGCCGGCCATATGAACTGGTTTGGCAGGTTCGGGTCGCTGTAAAATTTGGCAATAGTCCATATAATATATGATGACTTATACTATCAAAGAGGATTACACAGTTACATAGAAAACGACCTTAGCCGAGTTCTATGGGAGGAGTTCTTGCTTCAGTAAGCCGCCTTAAGAGGCGACTTGAGTTAGAACGCTTCGGAAGTCGACCAATATCGATCCGAAAAAAAGCAATAAATTTCCTTGTGAAGTGTCAATCAAATTTCTTAAAGGCCAAAGTGACGTGCGACGTGAGCGTCGAGAACGATTTATAAGCTTCCCGAAGGGGTAACTTATGAGAACAGAGACAGTAATCGCTTGTCAGTCGACCCGTGCGTCGATGGACGACCGCAAGGGGAACTTACAATAATAGAGCCTTGGCAAGCCGACGATGCGCGTCGAAATATACGGTTAGTACTTGGTTACTCGGTTAGGAACACGGCACGAAATAGGAACTCGACAATTGGGGTAGGCGGCTGGGCGCGCACGAAAACGGGAAACTTCTCTGGCGGGTTCTTCCAACTCCCGGGTCCGGACCAAGAGGCGACGCTCTCCCGGTTTATATAGGCCTTGGATCCGGCCGCGCCCGCGCCGATCCGACCATTTCCATCGCTAGGATCGGGCGGATCCGTAGGCGGATGGGCTCGGCCGCTGCCCGGAATGCGGACGGATCGATTCTGGCGGACAAAGTCCAATTCATTATTCGCCACAATTTTCCCTACTTCTATTGCAGGAAATATCCCACAAGAACAACTAACCCACCAAAACCTCACAAAAGCTAAAATGCCTAATCGAGGAGTGACGTGAAGCGACGTCACTCAAATATACGTAATATAATACACTATTTTAAATGCAGACTGACGAATTTGAGAATGGCTTGTGTATAAACTCACTAAACGCGGAAAAACTGGCGGAACATCGTGGAGAACAAATGACTGGCATTGCGGTCGGCGTCGTTCCAGACGACGTCGCCCAGGTGAGCTGGCAAAAGGTTGCGATCCATGAACGGGAAGCCGAACAGCAGGTAGAGGTCGCAGTCGTGACAACTGCTCATCCACGGCCGGAACACCTTTTCCGTGTGTTGCGTGTCGTCATTATCCCTCGACTCCGAAAAGTTGTAGCTGTTCACGTACATAAACGTGCGGGACCCGGTCAGGGAATGCAAGTTGGCGGACTGGGAAATTGGGGAAGTGTAGTAGGCGTCGGTTGCAAGCTGTATGCATTACGGATTTTTTTGCCATAATTAAGATTTCTTGTATTCACAACTGCTTCATGACCTTTTGAAATGACTACTACATGACTACTGCATACTTACATCGACGAATTTCTCCCGAATCCGCCACACGTCCGACGGATCTGGCCAGTAGGTGTAATACGACTCGATTGCGTCGATGATGGCCTCCCGGTTCATGGTGTAGTTGTGGCGGAAGGTGTACTCGATGACGAAGCTGCGGACGTAGGCCTGGTCGATCTGGCTGAAGTCAGTGAACTCGCCCAGCGTGCGCTCCTCGAGAACCGCCTCCGCGCCGTCGTGCAGGTTTAAGCCGGTCAGGTAAGGCACAGGCGAGGGCAGGTTGGCGCCGCCGTGTGGCACGTTGTTCAGGATCCACAGCGGGTGCGCGTTCATCTCGTGGTTGTCGACGGTGGGTAGGAACAGGTAGCGATTGTACTCTATGAGGATTGTGGGCACAGTGGTCCGGGACACGGCCTGGGTGATATCGTCCGTGGAACGGGTGCGGATGCAGTCCCAGACGAGTTGCGCCACTGGCTGCGTGCAGCCCAGGTGTCTGCCCAATTTGATGGTGTTGTTGAACGCCAGGGCCGGCTTGCCGATGGTTGAGTGGTAAGACACTTCGGAGCCGGACATTGCCGCCACTGCTTTGAAGAGGTCTATAAAGGGTGACATACAAAGAGAAAAATTGCCAACTTTGTCACAAAATAACTAGTTATACTCTGGGATTCTATGCGCTGGGAGCTACAAATAATTATTATAATTTGTAAACATGACGTAGTAGGAAGCCAAACCCACTTCTCGACAGCGGCGACAACATGTGAATTCCAGCGCTGACAGCTCCAGCGTCATGTCCCACAAGAGTGACCGCATCGGGATTGCCGCCGAACGCCGATATGTGCTGTTGAATCCACTGAAGTGCACACCTTTGGTCCTGTATTCCGTAGTTACCCGACTGCGTGTCACCCAGACTCATGAAGCCTGAAACGGAGATTAGTCTCCATCGTATTGTATGTCGTATTCTTGATTTCTATTTACCCACCGAAGGGTCCCAGACGGTAATTTACAGTCACCACGACGATTCCACGAGATGCGAGCACATGCCCAGGCATTCGTTCGCCGAGCCTGTCTGGAAGTTACCCCGTGGAAGAAGGCGACGACGGGGAAGTTCCGTCCAGACGATTTTGACACCCTNACGCCTNNCGTNGTTANNTCGTNCTTTGNTCTAAGCNACGNGGATANNTCAGCGGNTNTTGGGNNGATCAGTGTNTCNCGNNTCNNGGCTNCAGGNGNNACNNTTANGGCTACGGCTATCGTGTNAGNTGCNANGCCTAGNGCTGNGCTGGTNCGAGCACAGCNNTTNGGCTNCAGTACGTGATACTATNACCTANGNTCCTNNCCCCAGCGNTGNGANACTTACTGCACAGAGGTCGCCTCCATNCACGTNANCTAGNTGGAGNNTCTANTATTGTCTANTANGNNCNAGNGNGCAANCCAGAAAGATANANTNAGAGCNCTCTNNNTTCAGGCGAAGGGGNCAGCCANTTNTTCAGCCTGCATNTCTTTNCCAGGTACGNGCCTCGATCCCCTTGANACACTCATNACCNAACGCNTACTAANNGCCCNTTGAACGCNCAACNCGGTATGCCCCCNTANATAGNNGGCNNTACTCCAGGGNAGGGAACTTATNCAAAAACGTGAAATATACATACAGCATCTTTATTTTTTCTCCGTGATCCGGAAATTCTCTCTGCTTCCTTGTTTTCGGTTTTTTGGGTTTCCGCGCGCAGATGCGCGCCGATTTGCTTCACAACAACACGATCTTGCCTCGTTTCCCTCGAGGGAAGGAGGGAAAATCGGTGGTGTGCACCATCGAATGGATCCGAATATCCGTCGAGTGGATTCGGAAGGTCGTTGCGCGGTCGGATGGGGGTGCTATAGAGGATAGAGAGGGGGAAAAGGTCGTGGTGTTCATAGGAAGACGACACGACAGTCGTTTGATCTCGATCTACACACTTATTGTTTCCGGTTGCGTAGGGTTGGTCGACCGATCCGGTATTATCCACGTTTTAGCATTAATATGCATGTATGTATGTATAAAAACAGTTCTCAATTTCTCATTTATCACATAAATACCACCTTTTATTTTTTAAGAATCATCGTTTCGCAACAACTTTTACGAGCCATAAAAATAACCAAAACGACTCCGTCGGAATTACACGATAATAACCATCTATGAACGCCGAAAAAGACTTCGTCACCGTTTTCGAAAACCTCGAAAAATTTCACACTTACGTTAGTTAGCCGCAGTAATTCTACTGGAATTTCGCGCATCGATTTCTAGCCGAAAACATCAAACGACCTGAACGAAACTGTAACACTGGAAGGCAGACGCGCGCGTAAAAATATGCGTGCCATAAAATCGTGGGGTTTTTAAAAGCTGAAAAATTGAAAAAAACCCCCGGCGGGCTGTTGACTTTTTTTCAAGTTGGACGCAAACTATAACATTTCCGGTGAGCCCCTCGAGTTTTGATCGTGAGTTATATTGGCTCATGATTTGGAGTTGGGCGTTTTTAAAATAATATGAGTTACATCACAAAGGTGCAATTTATTTCCGCATTCGCTGACTTTTACAGCAATTTCTCTTGACTTTTTCCGTTAATCGTGGGCGTTGAGGAGGGTGTACGTTTGGGTTTTAATCAACTCTTTTAAAAGCGCGATTCTATCATAGCTCCGATTCGAATCCATGGAATTTTTACAAGCTTCGCGGTCATTTTTTACTCCTCCATTTTGCCTCCATTTTGCCTTATTTTGCACGGTTTTCCGCAATTCTTGATCAAATTTCGGCGGGTAACTCGAAAATTTCGAAAACATTTCCATGGAAAGTCAGAATTCGGTTCGAAGCACGAAAAATGTTTGACTCGGTTTTGCCAACAGTTGACCAGGAAAGGAAATGGAGCAAGCGGAAGCAAAATCAAAATCGTCGAGAGAGACTTTGCTCCAAACGGAGCAAAGTGGCAGCAAATGACTGCGCAATGCAGCTTGTTTAGTTTTTGGGCGTAATATGGACCTTAACAGCACTTTAGGCTTATAAGCACTCGTGGTTCATAAACTTTAAGCACGGGGGTTTATAAGCCTAAATCCGTATGTTTACACCATTTGTAAACTCTCACACCAAGCCGCCCAAGATCTCGGCTCCAATCTCACTCGCCAAATTGTTACATGCTCCGGTTTCGTCGTTTTTTCATTGCGCGACACACACTTTTTTCGCCGCGCGGTAAATGTCGTCTTTGTTTCCCATCGGTGAGCGCGTACCTTGTTTGACACACTGCTTCCGCGTATATGCACATCCTCGAGCGGAACGCATAATTTACTTTTGGCGGCTTTTGGCGCAATTTTTGCTTTTTTATTTTCAAATGTCTTAAAGGTCTGGTTTCACTACCTTCTTTTACTTTTATTTTTACTTTCACTTTTACTTTTACTTTTACTTTTACTTTCACTTTCACTTTCACTTTCACTTTCACTTTCACTTTCACTTTCACTTTCACTTTCACTTTCACTTTCACTTTCACTGTCACTTTAATTTTTTACCCCCAATTTAAAATAATTTTCTTTTCTGATGACTTTGAGAGATTAAAGTTCACATCTTTATGAACTTAATTTAAAAGTTTATTTCGGCTACTTTGCATGGCCTGTGAAAAAAGTAGGAAAATAACGGAATGTTAGCCGCCGTCGAACCGGTTGCCCGCAAAAACTGACCACTTTTCCTGAAGCCCTTTTTATTAAAACGCGGAAGTCACCGCCCTAATTGGCTTTTTGGAACTTATGTGTGTATTGTCAGGTTGTAACCAAAATGAAAACGCAACAAAACGCCAGTTACATTTTCGTCCGCGTCCGGTTTTCTCCGTCCGGACCGGCTGCGGAATTCTTTGCTGTCTGCGTGACTAACCATGGGTGTTTCATGCGGTTATTTCTGACCGTTATATGATATATGATATATAAAGTAAAATTTATAATTACTTTTTTAATTAATAAAATTGGGTTGCATTTAAAATATAATTTAAAAATATGGCTTTTCAGAATGAAAACCGTGAATTTCTGGCTTGCATTGGTCGTGTTGGCGGGTCGAGCCGTCTCTGCTCCAGCGACAATGTCCGCTGACCAAGCTGTGCGACGAATTCGAGGGTACCATGGTCTACCCTCAAAAGGTTTGCTGTGCTAATTTTTATCATCCTTTCTGTTTTGAGCTTTCTTAAAAAAATATAATACGGGCTTAAATCGAAATGCGGAGAGGAGACCAGGATCAGGACCAGGACCAGGACCAGGACCAGGACCAGGACCAGGACCAGGACCAGGACAGGACCAGGACCAGGACCAGGACCAGGGTGCTGTCCTACAACCCCTGTAAAGTTGTACCTTACGACTTTACATCGCGTGAAGGCGTGACGTACGACTGCATTCTTCTGGCTACTGGAAGAGTGCGCGTTGAGCGGTCGGTCATTGTTCAATTCGACTTATTTTTCTTACAAAACGTTCAAAAATTATGAAATTTGGTACATTGGGGCTTTCGACCATGCTGATCACGATGGTGAAGTCCGTTTTTTCGTCACAAAACAAAACGTTTTTGGCCCCAATGTACCAAATTTCATAATTTTTTGAACGTTTTTGTAAGAAAAATAAGTCCAATTGAACAATGACCGACCACTCAACGCGCACATCTTCCAGTACATAGCCAGAAGAATGCAGTCGTACGTCACGCCTTCACGCGATGTAAGTCGTAACGTACAACTTTACAGGGGTTGTAGGACAGCACCCAGGACCATGATGATTAGGTCCACTTTTTGCCCGTTTTATACGCAAACGGAAAAAAAACGAAAAGATTATTAAAATAGCCGTTTCTAAACCACAAATTTCCGTGCAGACGGACACGCACGAACTCTCGGACTGTGCGTGGGTGGACATTACCGGACCGAAGACGGACTGCACGCTCGCCTTCCCCGTGCAGATGGGCTTCATGGCCACGGAGCTGGCCACCGAGCGCGAAAACCTGATGGTCGCGAAGCGGTTGGGCGCCGTCACGCCCGGCTTCAAACGCTGCTACGTGCGCAACTTCGACTCGACCCTGATGCAGATTTACATGTTCTGATTTTTTTGGCATTTTTGGGATTTTTGGGATTTTTCAAAATTTTTTATAACCTCTTATTTCTATGACTTTTCCCAACTTTTTCCAACTTTTTCCTTTGGTTTTGCTCTAATTAGCCTATTTTTTCACTATTCCCAGTTCAACATTCGCCCGCGCAAAACTGACCGTGTTCTGGTGTGTTTTGTGAATCCGATCCTTGTCTTCTGATTACTGGAATTTTCGTCAATGTTGATCCGAGACAGTTCAACGCAAAATGATCTACACACATACCGTGTTTGTCTTTCTCCAATTTTTATTACCCATGTTATGTTATAACTTTATTATAGTGATACCGTTTATTGGGACTTTTTTTAAGGCTTTTAAAGGGGGACACTACGTGCGGACTGAAAAATCCAATTCGTGTTGTTTAAAAGGGTTTGAAAGTCGAGGAAAGAAGAAGATTTATGATGAGCATGTGTCCCCGTCAGAACTACCCGTTTCATGAACATGTGCGATAATAAACATGCTTTAATTTTGGGTCATTCAGTCTGATTCTTGTAATCGTGGGCCAGGCCAGGACTAAACCGTCCATAATTTACGGATGCTTCCATTGGTTTGTGGGCCAATTTCTTGAAGACCCATGACTACATGTGCACTTAATATGTGTACACATAAATATTTTTGTTTTATATAATACTACACATTTCATGCATCAGAAATCAGAAAAAATTTAAAAAAACAGTCTAAACCGTAGATTCATTCTGCGCATAATCACCAAGCCCGCATAGCACAGCATATAATACCGATTACCGAGAATTGCACACCACAATCTAGCCGTTAATGTATTAATTGCCTTTTTTTCATTTCCAACGTCCGCGAAAGTGTCTACATTTGAAGTAATGCGTCTGCATAATGACGCTTTAACTGTCCAATTCTTTAGCCTGTCCAATTATTCCATGTATATACTTACTGTACGATTACTATATGCACTACATGTAATAATCTTGTACGTACCAATGGCCAAAGTTGAAAGCTGACAATGAGTAAGCTATACGTTCTTTAACAGGGGATAATCTTTGCTCTGTGCATTGTGGTCATCTTCCTATTGATTGTGTATCGTTAAGGTACACAATCCAGAAACAATCGCTCTATTGGACATCTCAGCGGTATATATGCCGATGAGATGAAGCAGTGCATTATTACTGGCGGTTATGAGCATAATTCGATGCGGTAGTGGAAGAAGGGTTTGACCGCATTTTTGTTCGTTTTGAGAAGGGTCTGTAGAGAGGTAGCGCATTCTGCCTCATTCGCAGGACACCCCACAGCTAGTCCAAATCAGCGACAACTGATGGTTCCCTGTTTTTCGCTGATTTCCAGATTATCTCCGTCAAACACAGAGAAAATGAGCTGGGAAATCAGCCGAAAAAACTGGGACCAGCGAGCTTTCGCTGACTTTGGAGTTAATGTGTTTTAGCGATTCGTACGTACATATAACAAGGCCGGTTGGATAGACCAACAGATTTTATTTCGGAAAATTTACATGAAATGTGGAAGAGACGAATGAAGCAGCCTAAAACATTTTATTTATTTATTTATTTATTTTTGAGCACCGTATATCACAAACAATGATAAAATAAATGCAGGTAGAAAAATTATACAATGCGTGTATATAGTACAAGAAAAAGATTATGGTGTTTGAGAGAGTACATTTTGAAAATTCGATTGATAAAAAATTGGAAACGTTTTGAGGTTTTGGTACGGGGTATGTAAAGCTTGTTAGCAGATCCGCGAGTGCGGGATGGTATAATAAATATATATATATAATGAAAGAGTTAGTAATAAAAATTTTATGAGACATTTTTTTTGGTAGAAGAGTGAGATCGGCGAGGTCGGAAAGTGGTGAGAGATGTAGGTAAGACAAACGTGTTTTGTAACTGGGGATCAATCAATTCAATTTATTGTCCAATCATCATCTAACTGAAGTAGAGAATTGGTCCATGAATCGGCGTTCGTCTAGGGTCAGCATGTCACTCCTCCAGCTCGTGCCCGCCAGCTTGGTCATGTCGTCTTCCCATCTGATCCTTGGTCTTCCTCGCGGTCTCTTCTTCGTTGGCTTCCAGTTCAGTAATCGAGCTTCCCATCGGTCTTCATTTCCTTCGATGATTCTTTTGGCGAATTTCCATTTCCGTTTTCGTGCTTGTACAACAACATCCCTGAGCTTTGTCCTGCTTCTAATAACATGGTTCGGAACTTTGTTGATCATTCGAAGTCCTAGCATTCGTCTTTCCATGTTCCTTTGACAGACTGCCAACTTTTCTTCTGCTTCCTTCGTCAGCGCCCACGTCTCCGATCCATATAGTAGTGCCGGTAGAATGCACACTTCAAAATACTTTCTTTTTGTCTTCATGTCCGTTAGCTTGCTTGTCATCAGGGTACGCACGTTTTTGAAAGCGTTCCACGCCGAACTGATTCTTCGGTTGATTTCGTACTTGTGATCTCGTGGGAGGCGTAGAAGTTGGCCAAGATATACGAACGATTGTACTTGTTCAACAACAATGTCGTCGACAGTAATCTTCGCCCGTTGCGCTTCGTTTGTCATGAGTTTCGTCTTCTGTACATTTATCCTCAGTCCGACTTCTTTCACCGCTTCCCGTAACTTGTTGACCATTTCTTGTAAATCAGTGATGGATGGCGAGCACATCATTATATCGTCAGCGTATGCCAGATAATTTAGCACGTGCGGTCCAATAGCGTATCCTTTCCCGTTCCAGTCGATTTTAGTCAAACTCCACTGCAGCGTCAGAACAAAGAGTAGTGGTGATAGAGAATCTCCTTGCCGTACACCACGTTGAGTATCAAATTCAATCTTGTTTGACCCCACAACAAGGAATGATCGGCCTGCTGAGTACAATTGCTTTATCATTCTCATTGTGCTTGAGTCCAGCCCATAATATTGCAATGCTGCGAACATGGCGGAGAGTTCAATCGTGTCAAAGGCCTTTTGGAAATCAATGAATATCATGCATAGCGGTAGTCTCCATTCATTGCATTTCTCCATCAAAATGTTTATCGTCATGATGTGGTCCACGGTTGAGTATGATTTTCGAAATCCTGCTTGTTCGGTCGGTATTTTGCTCATTGCTGCATCTTGGACTCGTCTGGTAATAGCTCGCGTGAAGTAGTACCTTGTACACAGTTGATAGCAACGATATGGGGCGATAGTTGCCAATGTCAAAAAGCATCTCCTTTTTTGAAAAGCAGGATGGTAAGAGCTTTAACAAAGTCCTCGTGGAACTGGTTCTCTCTCGAACATTCTGTTTATGTCGGCTGCAAGTTCCTCGGCCACCATCGGCACCAACTTCTTTGCGACTGTCGATGGTATGCCATCTGCTCCCGGCGCAGTGTTCCCTTTCATTCCCTTGCATGCCTCTTTCATTTCTTCTGACGTCACGGGCTTTTGCAGTGGGCCATGTTCTTCGGCACGAAATCGTCCGTTTCCGTATTTGTACAGATTTGTTGTAAAAGTCTGCAGCCACTTCAATTGTTTCTGTAGCTGTGGGCGTCTTTGTTCCGTCTGCTCTTCGTAGTTGGGTGAGTTTTCGTTTTTCGTAGGTCAGTTTGTTGCCTGGCTGCCGTCATTTTCATCGTTTATGTTGCTTTTTCCAGTATACGATTGTTGTACGTTTTTAGGTCATCGCATAATGACCATCGGACTTGCTTGCAAATTAGGCTGTATCTTAGCTGTCCGACTGTTCCGTTCGTGAACAAAACTGTAGTCTGGATAGGATTAGAAATTTTGCAACGGGAAAAAATGAAACGGGTAACTACCCTTTGAACTGATTCAATTTGATCGGAATATTTTTTAATTGGGAAATTGAAAAGCTGAGAGTTGGATTCTAAAATAGGTCTGACATAGCATGTATAAATACGGACTAGGATAAATGGGTTGGAAATTTTTATGGGTTTAGTAATTTGGAAGAAACGAGCCCTTGCAGAGGCCACAATTTTGTTTATGTGGTGAGTGGGAGAAAGTTTATTATTGATGAGGAGGCCAAGATCACGAACAACATTGGTGGGACTGATGGGGTGAGAATTGAGGTTATATGTATACTTGGTGGGTATTATTTTTTCCTATTTGTAAGAGTTGGCATTTTCTCAGAGGCAATGGAGAGTTTATAAAGGTTGCAATAAGTGTGAAATTTGTTGATAACATCATGCAACCAGTTCCGGCTCATTGTCAAAACCGCATTCAACACAGCACGTGTTCATATAGTCTACATATAATTTCAAGCGTCTTTAAAATTCCAAGCGAAAAACATTTGGGTTCATGTATTGTTGGGCGTAATACGAGGGTGTGTTACATTTTACGTTAGACCCGGAAAATATTCTAGGGTCCGCCGGGTTTTTTTGTCGGCCGTCGTCATAAGCTAGCTGTTGTTGGGCTAATTTCATTGCTGGAAGTGAATCTCATTCCCGGCAATGCCCGGTTTTCGTGGGTTTCCCTAATTGATGTGTTCGAGAATTGGGGGGGGGGGAGTGGATGTTGAAAGGTCGCCAGAGTTGGTTCGTCACTTGTGTGTTGAGAGCAGTGCCGTGATTTTGGTGTTTGTAATATTTGGGTGTATTTCAAGTTTAAAAACTGCTGAAATACAAACAACACTTATCATTGATGTTGAGAATAGTGAAATAATTTCAGGAAAGATAAAACATGACCGCCGGACTTCAGTCCTACACGATCAACGTGCAAGCGTGCACGTGTTGCGTGGGACTGGTGATGAACGGCCTGCTCTGGGTCATCCTGCGCGACCATGAGCAAGTCCAAGACGTTCGGCGAGTTCGGGAAAAAACGTCAGCTCACCACGTTCTTCGACGTCTACTTCACCATCATCACCTTGATGACCGGGTGTCAGGTGGTCAGGTTTTGAGTTCAAGGGTTGGTTTTCGGAGCAGGGCGAGGACCAGGACCAGGATTTTTAATATATAATTTTTACTGTTTTTATGATTTAAACGACCTATCACAGGTGGAAAACCAATCGGGCGTCATGTTCATCATGAACGGCTACGGCTGGGAGCAGGTGCCCGATGGGCTGGTCGTCTTCTGCTCGTTGTTGTGGACGTCGGCGGTCGGGCTGCTGGCCATGTACGGACCGGTGCCCATGTACTTTCGCTACGTATATCGTTTTGCAGGTTTGGAATTTAAATTGCTTCATTTTTATTAAAACTTTTATAATTTTAAAAATAATGATTACTTTTTTCAATTTATCCAAATTCAACGAAAATTTTTCCCAAATTCAGAGAAGAGAGCATCCCCATGCGGAAGATCGTCGGCTGGCTGGTCATGATGTCGGCGGTGGTCGGCTGGAACACGTCTGGGGTTTCTTGTCCATGTTCGAGAATCTCGACCATCGGCAGTCGCACTGGGAGGCTTTGGACAAGGAGCTGTGGCTGAAAACCGAACGGGGTCTGGCACACAGTTTCGGCGCCATAACTTTGGTGGGTTACAAGTCATATCAACAGAAATGTCCAAATAGCCGTTTTCATGAAGTGATACACGAAATCGCATGCAAATTTTCCTAGTAGTAACCGCTATTTACCAACCATGATAACAGTAGGTGATTACTAGTAAAAACTGGTAAATTGTACTACCTACGATTTTTTGGCATTATTAGTATGTATGTCAATTTTCATGCAGACAAACTTTGGCGGGTCATGTTCGCCCTGTCGAGTCTGGTCGGGTTCAGCGGTGCGAGCACGTTGAGCGTGTACTTTGCGGCGAAAATCTACCAGCGCTTGGCCGAAGTCAGGGAGTCGGGCCGTGAGCGAGCGGACCAAGAAGCTGCAGGCCCAAATGAACCGGTTGATCATGTTTCAGGTGGGCGTTTTTCGTTCGCAAAAGTATTTTCATTCAACTTGGTTCTCATAATTAGTTACCAAAAGTCGCGTTCCAGCTGTTCACTTCGGTGATGTTCGGCCAGTTCCCGATAATCGCCAACGCCGCCGAAATGTTCTTCCCACTGCCGTTTCCCCGCTGGTCAACCTGCTCCTCACGTGCCTGGAACCCCTCGTACCCAATCATCAACCCGCTCTCGGACATAATCTTTGTCGACGCGTACCGAAGACAGTTTTTCGCGCTGCCTCGGACACTTTTCACCAGCGCCAAAAAGTCTCCAGTCTGGACTCGAACGACTTGCACCGACGAACTCGGGTGTTGGTGTCAATCTCGGATTTCAAACAGTGATCCTTTCGAAAGATTCGTTTGTTTTTTTTCCTGGTCCTGGTCCTGGTCCTGGTCCTGGTCCTGGTCCTGGTCCTGGTCCTGGTCCGCTGGTCCTGGTCCTGGTCCTGGTCCTGGTCCTGGTCCGGTGACCTGGTCCTGGTCCTGGGTCCTGGTCCTGGTCCTGGTCTGGTCCTGGTCCTGGTCCTGGTCCTGGTCCTATGGTCCTGGTCCTGGTCCTGGTCCTGGTCCTGGTCCTGGTCCTGGTCCTGGTCCTGGTCCTGGTCCTGGTCCTGGTCCTGGTCCTGGTCCTGGTCCTGGTTCCTGGTCCTGGTCTCCTGGTCCTGGTCCCTGGTCCTGGTCCTGGTCCTGGTCCTGGTCCTGGTCCTGGTCCTGGTCCTGGTCCTGGTCCTGGTCCTGGTCCTGGTCTGGTCCTGGTCCTGGTCCTGGTCCTGGTCCTGGTCCTGGTCCTGGTCCTGGTCCTGGTCCTGGTCCTGGTCCTGGTCCTGGTCCTGGTCCTGGTCCTGGTCCTGGTCCTGGTCCTGGTCCTGGTCCTGGTCCTGGTCCTGGTCCTGGTCCTGGTCCTGGTCCTGGTCCTGGTCCTGGTCCTGGTCCTGGTCCTGGTCCTGGTCCTGGTTCCTGGTCCTGGTCCTGGTCCTGGTCCTGGTCCATGGTCCTGGTCCTGGTCCTGGTCCTGGTCCTGGTCCTGGTCCTGGTCCTGGTCCTGGTCCTGGTCCTGGTCCTGGTCCTGCGGTCCTGGTCCTGGTCTCCTGGTCCTGGTCTCCTGGTCTCCTGGTCCTGGTCCTGGTCCTGGTCCTGGTCCTGGTCCTGGTCCTGGTCCTGGTCCTGGTCCTGGTCCTGGTCCTGGTCCTGGTCCTGGTCTCCTGGTCCTGGTCCTGGTCCTGGTCCTGGTCCTGGTCCTGTCCTGGTCCTGGTCCTGGTCCTGGTCCTGGTCCTGGTCCTGGTCCTGGTCCTGGTCCTGGTCCTGGTCCTGGTCCTGGTCCTGGTCCTGGTCCTGGTCCTGGTCCTGGTCCTGGTCCTGGTCCTCGGTCCTGGTCCTGGTCTCCTGGTCCTGGTCCTGGTCTCCTGGTCCTGGTCCTGGTCCTGGTCTCCTGGTCCTGGTCCTGGTCCTGGTCCTGGTCCTGGTCCTGGTCCTGGTCCTGGTCCTGGTCCTGGTCCACTGGTCCTGGTCCTGGTCCTGGTCCTGTCACTCTCTGGTCCTGGTCCTGGTCCTGGTCCTGGTCCTGGTCCTGGTCCTGGTCCTGGTCCTGGTCCTGGTCCTGGTCCTGGTCCTGGTCCTGGTCCTGGTCCTGGTCCTGGTCCTGGTCCTGGTCCTGGTCCTGGTCTCCTGGTACTGGTCTGGTCCTGGTCCTGGTCCTGGGTCCTGGTCCTGGTCCTGGTCCTGGTCCTGGGTCCTGGTCCTGGTCCTGGTCCTTGTCCTGGTCCTGGTCCTGGTCCTGGTCCTGGTCCTGGTCCTGGTCCTGGTCCTGGTCCTGGTCCTGGTCCTGGTCCCTGGTCCTTTCCTTTTTCATGTGTCCAAATTGTTGTAACTGCACGCAACACTGTTCTTATCATCCAAAACTTGTCACCCACGGTATTATGTATCCCTATGTTCCACGTACAAAAACTTCTTTTTTGTGTTACACGAGTTCACGAGTTCATCGTTTCACGAGTTCATCGTTTCACGAGTTCATGAGTTCAAAATAATATTTAACAAGAATTGAAATTAAAACGATAAGACAAGACCGTACATGTTTGTACATATTATGCACATTGACGAGGGGAGTAAAGTTTCTCTCGCAAGTTACGGTACTACGTGCCAATTAGTCATGGGGCTGCAAAACAGACATGAGTCGCGTGAGCTTTACAAATTTCGGCGTTCAATGTTTGAAACCGTTTGACACACTTCTGGATGTGACATTTATAAAAATGGGATTTACATTTTATAAAAATGGGTTTTACAACAGTGAGGCAGAGATTGCAAGTTTCGATCTTGCAATCTCTGCCATCACTGTAAGGGGTGTACGTGTCTCTTACTAGGTCCATACACTCTTCTAGACTCTTACCACTGGGCGTTTCATAACTTTGTTACGGGATGGATTAGGTGAGAGTTGTTTGTCACCATAAACCTACCAAAAAAATGTGCGTGTTGCCCGTAAAAAACATTTGTGGATGGGCCAAGACTTCCTGCATTGTAACCAATCGCGCGGAACGCGCAATCTTTCACGGGGCAATTCCCAAATTATACTCGGGTCCCTTGATTTCACGGAGTTCATCAAATGTAAAGTTGGCGCTCTTTTCAAATAAAAAACATCGGTATGACTGACATGAGTTGAATGCATTTTTTGTATGTAGGCAGGATTGAAGTATGTACCTCCTATCTCTACACGCGCAGGTGGGACTTCTGACCCGCACCCGAAAAACATTTTCCGTATCCTTTTAACGTTCGCAAATGTAACACAACTGTTTATGTATAATGTATATGTTGCCGAACCCTGAATTTGAACGCCCAAACCCATGTAATGTTAGGCTTTAGCCTGGTGTGCATTAGCCCACGTTGGGAAAGTGCGTGTCGGCGAACCGCTTTTTTGATTACGGCCCATAATATAATAATTAACGGGCCCTATATAGCACGTTGGATTTCATTACTGTACATGGCGACGGACAAGCACAGAAGGAAAATTGAACACTTTGCGCGTGCCGAGACGTTCCAACCGCGGCAGTTCCGTTTTCCCACAGAAAAATTTTAATATTTAAAAATACAATAGCTGTCTGCCATGGGTCACGTAATGTTTTCGGCCATAAGTTTAGTTCTTTCTCTTACGTATTTATTATTATATATTTAGCACGTTGGTTTGTGTGGGCAATTGTCGAAAGCGTTTTCTTGTTTTGCTGGTCTGTTTATAGAATTTTTCATTTATATTAAAGAAATATCAGTCAAATGCTGAACACCAGTGAACCTTAATGTTAGCGTATGTTTCAGTGCGACATAATTTCTTGACGGTTCATTTTGCTCATTTTTATGGGTTTAGACAACCAGAATTTAAAATTTCTGACCATACTAACGCCCGTGCGTTATAAATTAAAATGGGGGGTATGGTGCGAATACTGCAGAAATCACCGTTTTCACTGCGACAACAGCATTAGCAAGAAAAACCATTTTAGAACACTGGTGGTGCCAGAATGAATATGGTAAACAGATCAGAAACCCGTTCTCTATATATATCGCCGCCCAATATAGGTCGGCCTAGACCTCATAGTACAGGTAAAAGCACAGCAGTTTTCTTTCAAACAACGACGACCTTGATTAAGCATAGAAAAATCCCATAAGGCACATATATATTTAATGGTTTATTATGACATCAAGTAAAGCAATTACACATAGTGGGAAGTGGATGCTGCTCGAGTCAAATCAGCGGTACCAGGTTCAATCCTGCGCCAATTATGCAAGGCATTTTTATGCAGAAAATGGTGGTTCCAGATTCAATCCGGTACCAATTATGCAAGAAATTTGCTGGTGCAAGATTGAATCTGGACTGTGCGTGCGTGGGCTGCGAAACAGTAGGAGCGGGTAGTTGCGAAAATCGACTCGGGCAGCAAATTTGAAGGCACAATTTGGAGATCAATTAGGAGCTGATGCTGTGTGGTTCTGGAGATGATCATTGAGGCGCTTCCGAAGTCGGTAACCATCGCAGACGAACAGAGTCTGCAGCGTCCTTGTGTCGGAATGTCGGGAAACTGGAACAACAACATCGAAATTAGGGGACATTTTACTGGTTTTTCAGATTCCGTCTTTTCATCGGTTTTGTTCAATCAATAAAAATCGGCATTGTTCTACTTAAAAATATAAAACCCAAATAAACATAAATCACTTACACATAAATGTAGTTGATCAACGTGAACGAACACGAAAAGACGGTAAAAACAGGTAGTGTGCTGTGAACACCGACCGTTCACAGAAGTCAAAATTGGACAATAATGTGCGGTGATAAAGAGTGAGCGTCACATTTTTCTCAAATTTGAGTGGAGTGGCATGAGCGGTCGGTCGCACGTCCGTTCTGCTACAGTTCATCGATGTGTTCGAGGAGTATCTGATTATGTTAGCCAACACCATTGAGGTAAGCAATTTTGGGTGGTTATATTTTTAAGTAGAACAAGCCGATTTTTATTTGACCAATTGAACAAATCNANNGNGNACGNCCAGNGCGGCTATNGGCAAAANATNNCTNAGNGANCNGCTGCGTCTTTNTNANGNNNCTATACAGTCGCCCTANNANGCTNCGNGATGTGGGNNNGGCCCNGNTTCCGANGTATGTGTNCACCGGAANTNNNCTCTGANNGGCAGCCNATAGCNCCTTANCTGCCTTCTGTANATNCCCGCCGCTTACCNCTCTAACNACTTCTCTNGAAGAGGTTGCCNCCTCCTACANGNNTNNGGTNAGGTNNGNTAANCNNNGNACGAGAAAATGATATCNNNACTGCTAGGNGTTTGNCNGCCTGCCCANTAANTCGGCNTGCGGNCCAAAGCANCCTNAGCGNAGTTCCCAGANACANGANGNACTTAGNTACNCTACGGGCGNGCAACGTNCNNNCATTGNACGNCGNTCNCTCCCCTGACNTGTGTGGANANGCCAAAGTNACAATAACGATATAGNTNNGCCTANTAGGGAGGNCNGTCANNATCACGTTGAAGAAATCACAGAAGTGCAGCAACAAAACAGAATGTTCACGGCCAACAGTTGGGAGCTCCCTCTCCGGAGAGTACACACAAAAACGGAAAAATTTCGCGAAACTCCTATTGCCACGGAATGCCAGGTGGAACGAATTCCGCACAGGACAAATTTTACTACTTCATTGTGTGGGTCAAATTAGTTACGAATGGGCGTATGTAGGCACTTTTATCTTAATTAGTAACTCGATTTACCTTTGAACGAAAGGTGACCATTTTGGCGGTCCGCAAAAAGTTCTATCTGGTATGGCGTAGTACGATTTAGGCACGTTTCGTAGAGCATGGTAACGTTTAGTAGTGCGTGGTAACGTTTCGTAATAAAAAATTTTCAGTGGAACGATTTTTTCAAAAAAATCAATAGTTGAGATGCGTCTACATTTTTTAAAATAAAAAATGGTCATCACCATACCTGGCGGCGGGCCGGGCCAGGCCAAAAATCGGCCTGACCCAGGCCTACGACTAGTTACCAGTTACCGTATTATCTATTGTTTCTTTATAACATTTTATTACATATTTTACTTATATAAAATAGAATAAATTACCAATATTCGAAAAATTAGCGTCTACATATATTTTCCGTGGTAAGCTCGAGCAGCAACTAAAGAGTGGATGAGGTCTTTTATAAACCGGGCCGAACCGGTCCCGCGGGCCAACCGTCGTGATCAGCATGGGCGATAACCCCAGATCCCAGGTTTCGGCTCGAAATAAGCATATTTTACTAATAAAGTCGAAACGGGACAAAGTCGAGTTGAAAATGTACTGAAGTGGGACAAAGTCGAAGTGGGAGAAAGTCGAAGTGTCCCTTTTCGACTTTCCGAAAATCGCAAAAGTCGAAGTGGGAAAAAGTCGAAGTGGGGCGGCCCGACCGAAATATGTAGTAAAACAACTTAAGTAAAACACCCACCTTGGTGCTGTGGTCGATCAACTTGAGCAGCTGCGGGCTCTTCTTGTACTTCTCGTCCTGCTTGGTCCACGCCGCGTCCACCAGCTCGATGGGCTTGATGGAGCGGTAGAGGTGGAAATGGAGCAGCGTGACCTGGCGGCCGATCTCCACCGGGTGCAGCGTGAGCAGGTCGTAGTTGGCCACGTCGCCTGGCTTGGCCGCGTGCCAGACCACCTCGGGCAACTCGGGCAGGGGCGACACGGTCGTTGTTGTCCTTGTCATCATCCGCGCTAGCCTCGTGGCCGGCGTCGACGGGTCTGCTTCGCGCTGCTTCTTCTCAAGCGCATCCAGTATCTTGGCCGACCACTTCTTGTGGTTGTTGGACAGCTTGACCATGTTGCCGGCGAGGAAGTCGCGCATTCGCCGCAGCAGGTCAGGGTCGGCGAAGTCGTAGCAGTGGTAGCGCACCCAATGATTGAGGATCTGCATGACTTTGTGCTGTATCGGCTTCTGGTACTCCTCGCGAAGCGGTGGAAAGCCTGCTCGAGGTTGGCGGTCGAGATGTGGTTGTTGAAGTCTGCCAGCCGTGCGACTGCACGGTGTCGTAGCGGCCGGCCAGAGGGCCGCCGCTCTTGGGCGTTTGAAACGAGGCGAGACCAGCTGCAGCTGGTCCAGATGCGCGAAAAACCTGCGGCACGGGAATGCTGAAGCGCTCGATGAGCAGGGAGAGCAGCTCGGCTGGTGTGCAGAACGAGCGGTAGGTGGTCATGAACGTCTTGACAAACTCGCTGTCCACGTAGTGCGGGTAGGTGAGGCGCTCTATGAGTTTGACTATTGTGCCGCCACGCACCACAGGCACGCCGCTGTTGTGTGTATAGTCTTCGAAGACGATGTTCTCGTCGGTGTCGGGCTCGGCGTAGCGGTATTCTGTGGGCGTGGGATCATCAGTGGAACACGTTTCTCCTCCTCTCTCTGATAAGCGTCCCGCATCCGATGTAAGATACTGAGGAGTGCGGTAAGTAAATAATGAATAATGACGATTACGGTAAAGAGTAAAAGATACCTGGTCGTCTGCATCTCGATCAACGACGTCATCCAGTCGTCCTTCTCCTCGGCGCTTTGGCAGAACAACGTGACCTCGCGCCTTTCAGTGCCCTTGCCCGTGGCACGGACCCGGAACGCGTGTTTGATGTCTATATGTATGATTTTGGAAAATTTTCTACTACGATGAGTCAAGTTTTTCGCCGGCTTGAAACATATTTTTCAAGAAATGTGTTCCGAGCAATTAGTACTTATTTTTGTCAAATGTTTATGGACATTTACAAAAATTGTTCGTATATTATCTATAGCACACATACGATTCGGCCTACCATCTTCGTCGGGAACATCGAAGATGTCTGCCTTCCGGATGTCGAACTGGTCCTTGTACTTGTAGACGGTGGCCTGCTCTGCTTCAGCGTCTTGCACACCACGAGAAGGTTGTCGAAGAGGAATACGTGTCTCTCGGTGGCGCCCTTCCCCCTCAGCAGGTTTTCTGGATAGTCATGGTTGGCCACCGTAACCTTGATCCTTACCCGCCAGAGTCGGAGAGTGGCGCACCTTCTGTAGGTCTCCCTCCCGGATGAATGCGTAGCATTGCGACCCGATCGACTTGCCCACCCAGCCCTCGATGCTCTTCTGAATCTGTGGGATGACCCCCACTGGCCATGAATTTTCCTTCTATGAAGCGGTGGAACTGCTTTACGCTAAAAACATTATTATTACTGTGGGAATGTAACCAACTGTCATTTGAATTATTAAAACTTATAGTTTAATTAAAATATTTAATAAATACCGCTTACATGTTATTTAAGGCTGGCAAGTTGAGCCCGTCGATGCTTTTGATGACCTGCATCAGGTACACCTCCACGTTGTACAGGTCGTCTCTGTCCACTTCGGACTGTGCCGCCGAAGACAACAGTTTCAGATTATTTGACGTAGCCGTGCAAGTGGATCACTACACTGTACAACAGGGCCGGCAGCACGTACTTGACCGCCATCCGGAAGGTCTGACTAGTCGGCGAACTACCGTAGCGCGGTCTTCAAGTCGAAGAAGCTCTTCAACTTCGTATCGTTCAGCAACTGCGCCACTTTACCGTTCATCGGTTCGCGAATATCTCCTGCAAATTACAGCTTTCAGTTAATTGAAAACGAAAAATAAACAAACATAACTACAAGTACTACCGTAACCCTTAAACGATATGATACGGTATTCAAATCGACTCGAAACCATAAAAGATGAAATATATGCATATGATTCTTTTTCGGCCCTGTCCATAGATTTGCTAACTAAAAACGGCGGGTCAGAAATCCTATGTCACAGCTATGCTAGGGATTTATAAAAACCCTCTTCTTAAAGAAATAACATCTGTAAAGAAAAAACAGTAAAAAAGTAATGAACAGCCGCTTACAACGAAGGTGAGGTAGACATCGAACTCCATGCCCTCGACCAGCTCGCCCAGCCCGGCGCCCACGCAAGGAGGATCGGACATCTCGACGCCTTCGTCGATGGTTCGGTGAATCTTGATGGCCAGCTCGAAGATGTCCCCGATGTTCCCAAAAATAGACGGCAGCAGCTTCTGTAATACAAAATTGTGACGAGGTATACTGTAATCGGTAGCCAATTAAGAGAGCGTTTTTATATCACTGCGGCTTCCATGGGAGGGCAGTGACATAGGATTTGTGACCCCTTGTTGCGATGCGAATGGAATTATGAATATCGTTATGCGTAATATTGAAACCCTGATAAAAAATCAACTAAACTTCAAAAAACGGAAAAATTTCCTATATCCGTAAGTTTGAAGTAAATTTTGAAATAGCGAGTCCGCCGGGTTTTAAATGAAACTTGGCGTAATATTTAAAAATTCATATTTTGAGACCGAATATGGATTTATGAAATAAAAACAGGGTGTCAGAATTCCTATGTCGTACCCATTCTGCGGAATTAGAAAATCACTCTCTTAATTAAAGTAAGATGAAATAAGGAACGCACCTTAGCATTGACGTCATTACCGACGCCCTGATCGAGTCGTCGCTTGAAGACGTTGACGATGGTGCTGACGTCCTCAATGTAGCCCTTCTCCTCCTTGCAGAACGCGCGGCAGATCTTCTCGTAGCAGTCGGCGTTGGAGGCAGCGGGCGAGGAGGGTGACTGCAGCTGCACGGAGGCGAACACGGCGGCGGCGTCCGTGTCCTCGCACTCGCCCTCGAAGAGACCCTCGACCAGGTCGGCCAGGTCGCGGTCCGCGTTCAGCGGCCGTCCGCAGCGCCGGCAGTGTGATCGTCCGACTGTTCTCCAGCATCTTGTTGACGTACGTGCCCGTCCAGTTAATGATCAGGTAGAGCACGTACTCGAAGATGGCCAACAGCTCCATGGAGCACACCTCGTCCAGCTTATGCGGGTTGAGTTCCTTGACAATGTCCAGGATGCGGCGGAAGGGTCGTGTTCAGCGCCTTCGTCTCCTTGGACTTGACCTTCCCGAATAGGCCGGGCAGTTCTTCTCGCAGGTCACGATGCTATTAGGCAACAAGTTCATCCCTGATTTGGGTCTCACCCTCAGTATAAAAGCCTCCAGCGGGTTGGGAAAGGACAGTCCCACTTTGTCCAAGAGATCGCCGCGGTTTTCTGGCTTCAGGCTGAGAATTCCACCGAACAAGCGGACCAGGATTGTGTTGATGAAGAGCATGGCGTCGTAGTCAATGCCGAGTCCAGGGTGGGTCTGGTTACATGTCTGCAAGACGAGATTTTGCTAATTCAAAACCTTCTCTTACCAAATAGATGCGCTCGGAGAATAGGTCATTGGACAGTACGGCCAGCCGCTCCAGAACCGTCCTCTTCTCGGGGTTCGATGCCCGGGGCCGAGGCCGCCGGCCCTCGCTGACTGCCGCCGTCCATCTCATCCCATTCGACGACGGATACCTTCAAGCGACGCTAAACACAACCGAAAAGCGACACGAAAACAAGTGAAATGTTCGAAATAAAGAAGGGGCGATTGGTTGAATCCGCGGCGACGCGAAATAATTGCAAACCCAACTGATAAACGCGAAGGGGCAATGGAAATGCGCGATCACGAAAGCCCGAGCACTAATCGCAGGGCAGGGGCTGCTCGCCGTCGCCGCAAGCCGATATCTTCGTTGACCGCTTTCCCTGTTCAGATTTACGAGCCCGCCCGCCAGGGAAAAGCGCAACCGCCGCCCGGCCCGGACGGCCGCCTTCCTCGGCCACGGCCGGTCAGCTGTCTCCGACCGCGAAGTGCAGCACAAGGGACAAAGCGAACAAAAAGGTTTTAAAAACGAGGAATGTATGGGGTTAAAAAACCGCAAGAGCTACCGACACATGAGCGACCCCACCCCAGTTATCAACTTCATCCACAACATAATCCCAGAACCAGAAGCGACCACGGCCGATCACTCTAGCGCGCCACGGTCGATGAAGTGGTAAGCCTTGAAGTTGCCCAGGCGCACGCTGCGCTCGTAGTGGAAGGCGCGGAAGCAGTCCTCACACATGAACGCCGGGTTCACGGGCATCCGGTCGGACTCGGTGACCACGAACGAGGCGCTCTTCTCGCGGCACGTGCAGCAGAACATTGTTGCACGTTGTCGTAGAGTAGAAGCGGGTACTCGTCATGCTCGGCAACATCGTTCACGTTGGCCAAGCGCAGGTCCGTGAAGATAAGCAGGTGCTCGCAGTGGCCCTGGTGCACGAACACGTACGGCTGACCCAGTCGAATGGTCATGTCCGCAACGGTGACGTCGGCCAGGTCCTCGGACGTGGTGGTCGTGGAACGACTTCTTCTTCCGGGTCATGAACACCCGGACAGGTCTAAATAGCCCGATTATAATTAAGTATTCAAGTAGGTATAATAGTACGCACATTCAGATACTGAAATTAAAAGTCATAACAATATACAACGTAGCTCACACAGTTAGATTAGTCAACGTAAAAATATGTACATTCCAACACGCAAACTTCTTACTCACTCTGATATGTCAATAGAGTTGGAGTTGGCCTTGTCTACGTAAAAGGTGTCGTAAATGAACATGAAACCGGACGGGAAGCGGTTCTTCAACAAATTCTTTGTCAGATGACATTGAACAGTATACCAAGTAGTAGTTGTTGGAGTCCTTGGCGTCCTGGAAAGTCCTCCAAGTTGCACCAGAAGTCCGCCTGGCAGAAGATCTTCTCGCGCAGTTTGGCTATCGGCATCGAGCCCCTGAGCATGTACTTCACCTCGCATTGGCCGCGGAAGTCGGAGGTGCACGGCCGGGACATGGTGTTCTGCGGCGACAAGACGCTGACTGTCAGGACCAGGTCTTTGTCAGCGGTGGAGCGGCGGCAGTCCAGCGGGCGGGCGATCTCGGCGTCCCGATAGCGGTGGTACTTGCCTCTCGCGATCAGCTGGTTCTTCGTCTTCGGCCTCACCGATTGGTACAACCTCCGCCGGATCCTGCAAACCATCCGCAAAATTTTGACGTCCATACCAATTTACGTGTAGTTTAGAAAAATTAGACGACCACTTACGCATGTGTCCCCAACTTTGAGCCTATCGGCGGGAATACAGGCTCGAATCCTATGATGGGATCGTGTTCGATGATCTGCTCGAGTCCAACACTGAAAAGACAAGCGTAAGTAATCCCTCCACACTTGCCAAATGTGGAGAAGTCACACTGCCATTCATGTACATTACTTCTACTTGCCCCACCTCTTCCCTCAAATATATGTAAAAAAAACATACTCAACCTCTCGAACAACTCGTTGTGCCTCCTCCATTGAGGCTCCGTGCCGCGCAACAAAACTGATGAAGCCCAGTCGGCTGTCCTCGTCCGCGCCCTGATTGTGAGCTCGAGGCCGGCCGTGGAAGAACCGGTAGAGGTCCTCTGCGGCGGACCAGGCGTCCTCTTCGAACTGGCGCAGGCGGACCGGCGGCGAGAAATACGGTACGCAGATGGCGGGTGCACCTTCTCCATCGACATCGTCTGGCAGGTGAAATGCGACACAAAATTTTGAAATTTATAATTTTAAATTTTTTTAGCAAAAAAATAGAAATATAAATTAATGCAGTATGCCAAAACTTTTTTGGCAAAACATTTCGTGTTGTGACCCGAATTTTAAACTGACGTTTTTTTATATTTTTGCAAAAATAAATTTGTGATAGTTTTTCACACACACTTTGTGTGAAAAACACGCAAGTCGAAGGTGTTTTGCTGCTCTAAATTATAATAACATATTATGTTTGTCTAGGCGCGGTCAGCATTCGGAACTTTCCTAAAATTCCTCCACTGCTGCAGCGATCGGGCGCAGTGCATAGATCTTAATTTTCCGCCAGTGCGCAGGCTGCGCCCAGGCCGAGAAGATATTTTTCAACATTATCGACGAACATGCAAAAACGAAGGGTCGATTGGATACAAGAATGAATATATACGTTTCATGGCGGACGTTACTCTCGAGCTAAAAACTAAATATGGCAAACTTTGGTTGATTGCACCAAAAATAATCCATGTTTTGGGTAAAAATTGAAACAATAAACACACACGGACCGCTAGAGGGCCAAATTTACCTTGATTCGATGCTACTCGACGAGCTGAATCCGAATATGAAAACAGATTGTGGAGGTCTCAAAAAAGGTATAGCGAAAAAATACAATGAGACAAGAAAAATCGTGCATCAAATGTTCAAAATGGGTTATCGATATCCTTAGTGCTTAGGCTTACGCTTAGTGGTTACGCTTCGTGCTCAGGCTTAGGCGCTTAGGCTTCGGCGTTTAGGCTTAGGCGCTTAGGCTTAGGCGCTTAGGCTTAGGCGGTTAGGCTTAGGCTCATGCTTAGTCTCATGCTTATGCGTTGAAGGCGGAACAGTTGACCCATCTTCCTCGCGGAACACTTGACACATGAATGCGTGTTTTTCTTTTTATTGCATTTTTGTGTGTATTTTTTTCGCTGTCACTTTTTAGACCCGACCGCCACAATCTGTTTTCGGATTCGGATTCAGCTCGTCGAGTAGCATCGAATCAATGTCAATTTGGCCATCTAGCGATGTGTGCTTTTTTGCTAAATTTTTCCCCATGTTTTTGCATTTTTAAGATACAAACAGCAACTAATCATTAGTGACCAAGTACTGAAACATGCGACCACTACTTTGCGAAAGAGCATTAATTAGAAAGAGTTCACTGTCCGGGCATGTCCTCCTCGCTATGATAAGTTAAATGAAATTTCGGAGGTGGTAAATTTCTTATTTAAAAAATATTTCTTTTTCACACATATTTTTTTTAATTCAGACTGTCAGCGTTCAAAGCATTTAATCCAGTGAATCAGGCATATTTAAAGGTTATCAATGCTGAAAAATTTGAAAAGGATGAATTGAACGAAACGTTTTCACCCGTATAACCTATCACTGGCGACCTGCAACAGGATTTTGCTTGAATTTTTGGCGCATTTTGAACCCAAATCTACGCTGCGACCAGCAGCTGCTCATTTTCAGATGCGATGAGCTTCCACTGGTCGGACTGGAACGTGAAGGAGACGGTGTTGGCCAACCTGGTGACTAGTGTATGCACGGGCATCGTTTCCTACTACTATGTCGGTCAGTACATACCTAGGTTTATCGAACGCAAATTCTTTGGACACGACCAATGCAAGGTTGTTTTTCGTTTTTATAAGTTTTGGATCAAGTTCCGTACTCCCCCACCAGACCCGAACCGGGCTGGGCCTGAACCAGGCCGACGACTAGTTGCCAATTACGTTATTATATATTGTTTCTTTATAACATATTTTACTTATTTTTTAAAATAAAATAGAAGGTATAAGTTAAGGAACCGACCCAGCCACCAAAATAAAAATATCATGAGCTACACGTAAAAATTATGCAGATTCCAAATCTGAAGTCAGATACCGGCGGTCGACGCTAGAAAAAACACATCAAGACAAAAAACACTGACGGGCCGGCCCCGGGGGGTGTGGGGGAATACGGAAGTTGACCCTAATTTTTTATAGGTTCGTAATTCTAAATTTTGAGATATTCAGTGTTTTCGTTTTTCTAGTATTCGAGTTTATCATTAATAGAGTTGTTTTATTAGGTGTTTTAAAAATGATAGTTCTAGGATTCGAAGGCGACAGTGGCGGAGCCGCTGGGCGTTGTGGCGGCGGCCGTCTTCCTGGTTTCATCTTCCTCTTCATCCCCGTCTGCTTCTGCGAGTGGCAGCGGGACGCGGCCGCCGAGGACCTGGCGCCCTACTTACGGCTACTCTCGCTGCTCGCCGGCCTCATCAGCATCTGCACGGCCATCCTTCTGGGCTTCGCCGACGACATGCTGGATTTGAGGTGGCGCCACAAGCTGCTCTTCCCTTTCCTGTCCTCCTTCCCCTTGGTGCTAGTCTACCACATCTCAGGTTGGGTGGTTCAACGTGCATTTTGACATCAAATTTGTCCTTATTTAAGTTTTCTGTTATAATATCATCTTTACAGACCGACCTACAGTCTTTTTTTCTAGGTGAGCGAACCGGCATGCTCCTGCCCATCCTGCTCACCCACTTCATCGGCGGGACTTACGTCGAGATGGGCCCGCTCTTCTACGTCTACATAGTCATGTTGGTCATCTTTTGCACCAACGCCATCAACATAATCGCCGGCATTAACGGGTCGAAGCCGGCCAGTCGATTGTTATCGCGATCAGTGCGATTNCTTACNTTGTNCNTTGATNANGGNTTGAACCAGATGCCNNCNCGCANTNAACGTGGCTCCGGCCANNAANNTGNTTTACGTACAAGAACCCCANTGCNNGNTGCAGACANAANGAGTACNNNGGGCCTTTANTAGNGCCTCAGTTATTATGGCTNCTANTNTNAANCCCGTCNAGAANCCNTNANCAAACNAAGGNANCCNGTTACAGANTTAAGNGCGTAAAAATNNTTNTCNTNNTNNNGAGCCACATGGAGNAAAANGTTAGCNGGACTNNAATTTATGGACTGATAAAGNGATAANGNCCGCANANNTTCGCACCTTCAGCNTCTNACAGNNTNGTCGTGACNCTGCGCCGCNTNNNNATANTNANTGTAGGGTCGNNNNTCTGTACTGCANNANTCCAATTATNTTNCTACGAGGGCGTCATCNTCATANNCANNTCTTGATGAGGGTATNNTGNNCATTANNGTTACAATTGCNCCCGCGGNGACTGGCAATATTAATAATGGAACTGTCAGGGGTTGCCTATGCCGCTGACTTTGCTGCCATCGGTGTGCTCACATCACACTGGGCCTCGTTGAAACAGCATGCCTTCTTCATCTCGGTGCTCACCTGCTACTCGCCGCTGTCGTTGACCATCACCAACCTATCTCGGGATGGGTAAGGACTCGAGATTATTTTTTGAAATTTTATAATCTTTGCATTGCCACTACGAGGTGATAAGGTCTAAAACATTATTACTCCCACCGCTTTGCAGTTGTGCAACACGAGCTGGCTGGGGTGGCCGGCCGTCTACTACGGCCTACGCCATCGTCGGCCTGGTCCTGTTCGTGCTGTGGGTGTTCCTCTACAGCGACTTCCCCGACATGCACCGGCGCGTGTCGATCGTGGAGCTGGAGAAGATCCACCGCAACAAGACGCGCTCGCACATCGAGCCCGGCGGAACCGTGCCCTACGCCGCCATCATCAAGAACTTCAACATCTTCGCCGGCTGGCTGTCAGCCTTCGCCACGCTGCTCTCCGCCATTTTCATGCACTTGTACCTGCCCATTTACATCCACAAGGTCCTGCACTTCAGCATCGTCGAGACGGGTCTGCTGGCCGCTATTCCCACATTTTCCTACATTCCGTTGAAGCTCATCTTCGGCACGTTGAGTGACAAGATCAAGTAAGTCGTTTTCTAGTTTGTTTTTAAATACAAATAATAACCTTGGTAAGCACTTGCAAAAGGTCAACATACTATAAATGCGTATGAGTTGTAATAATGATACGTCTTTTTCACGCACCCGTTTCGAAATCAGAGAGGCGTTACAAAAAACAATGCAAAACGGTAAAGGAATACCTAAATTCATTGCAGGGGCATCGACGAGACCACCAAGGTGTGTATCTTCAACACGATCGCCCTGGTCGGCCCGCGTTGTGCTACATCGCACTGGCCTTCGTGCCGCAAAGTCACCCTTGGTGGGGCCTGGCCCTGCTCATCCTCATCCACATGCTCTACGCGGCCAGCGGCGGCGGATTCTATAAGGCCCTGACGCTCTCTTCTCGGTAAGGCCTTTGAATGTTTTCTAACTTTAGGGATCGTCAAGTAATGATTTTCCCTTGAGAAAGTTCATTTTTACCTCTCCATGACCCAGGACGTAATTTACGGGAAGTATTTTTATTATGTGTTTGTTGTTAAGTTCACTTTGAGGTGCCAACAATTTACAAAGTCACCCGTATGCCCATTCCAGCCAATACTCGCACTTTGTCATCGCCACCGTCCAGTTCTTCAAGTGCATCAGCCTGTTCCTGGCGCCGGCGCTCGTCTGGTTCTTCGTGGACATTGAGGAGTCGCGGACCGAGTGGAGGACCATCTTCTTCATTCTCGCCTTCTTCCTGATCGTGGTAGGTCAACACGCGCATTACACCCCCGTCGGCAAAACCCGTTCTCAATCTTTCGCCTTCCCTTTGCTCCATTTTTATTTTTTCCTCTTCTTATTTATCGTGCGGCGGCGGACTACCGAGTCTTCTGAAAAGTCAAAATTCTAGTCAAAAAGCAATGCGTATTAATTGACAAATGGAGGATCAACTGTTTCAGGCCGCCGCCATCTTCTGGAAGGCCGCCGACACGCAGCCAGCACATTTCACCAAGGTGGCGCCGAAACGGTCCTCCGTGTCGGTGGTGCCGCGCAAGGACAGCCGATATTAAATATCGCTCGCAAAGCACTCACTCGTTGTACAATACATACGTAATCAAAGCATATTGTCAGTTGATCCCATTTTCCCGTCAATAAACCGTTCCGAATTTTCGACGCTGTATTTGAACCACAATTTGTTACTAATCGTATTCTCACAAATCAACAATATAGGACAAACTAGCAGTTTGTTAACCTCCTATAGGCATACGTAATCCTAGTAAACCCCTAATTTGAAGTGATTGTAATTATTCTGGCCAATATTGCGAAATGACGCGGCAACACTTCTTTCTGCACGGAATTCTGTTCAAGGCAGTGATGGAAAACTAAAACGCCGAAAATCTCGGTTAACCGAAGTTTGCGTCGTTTTCCTCGGTTAACCGAGAAAAACGATCGGTCGTTCATAAAATTGAAAACCTCGGTTACTGAGCGGTCGGTGAAAACTTCGGTTAGAAAAACCTCGGTTAACCGAGGTTTTTGGGGTCAAAAACTTCGGTTATTCAAATTTTGTGTTGTCTGATTTTTGGACAAAATCAAGCGCATTTTTTGTATGTACACACGCTTTCCTCGCCGCTTTAACCATGATTTTCACGGAAATCCCACATCCGTTCCCGATATATTAATACCGAATCTAACAATAATAAGAAAACACTTTATTTAAAACAACAGATTTTTATTCCTCATCATTTTTCTCATTTTTCTCGTCGGGAAAGAGAAGATCTTCGCCCTCAGTCGTATTCTCATCGTACGACTCGTCCATTTCCATCGTCGTCAACATTTGTTCATAGAGGACCAGAGATTCAGCCGTGTCATCCTTGAAAAACGATTAGTGTAAAAATAATAAACATGTTTATGATAAGAATGTAATTTTTAAAATATTTCAATAATTATTAACTGATTCAAAAATTTCTTACACCCATTTGGTTCCGATGTACGTTGGCGAATATTCCGGTGACACGGGAAAAAACACGTTCTTGTGCAGCGGACGCTGCCGTCACAATCAAGTACTTGAACGCCAGTTTTGACAGGTTCGGGAATTTCTTGACCCGGTCCTTCCAGAACTGAAGTGCATCTGCTAGCGTTCCTCCTGGTAGATGCGGCAGTGGGAGACGGTCTTCCATCATGTAGAGAACGAACTCGTCTTTCTAAAATTAATATTTATTAATATGAATAATAATATAGATTAGGCACAATGTTATTAGATATTCTTACATATTTTACTCAATTAGCACTCAAGTAATTACCTCTCCCTGTACATCATCATCTAGCTCATCTATGTCAAAGACAGACGATGGACCTGGGCGTTCGTTTGGTCGCTTGTCCCCGTTGTTGGTGGGAGCGTTCACCACATCAAATTCAGTTTGCAGCATTTTCTCGACACTGTCCCACTCTTCTTTTGGCATTATTGACGACCTAAAGTCTTCAGTATTATATTTTGAAACTGATTCATACTTTAGTACCCTTGTATCGACCAACGTAGTCACTGTATGCAGCGTGATGGTAATTTTTCAGGTGGTTGACCCTTGTTGATGTACCGGCGCTCTTGGTGACCTTGAAAATGCGTTTCTGGCCTTAGTTGCAATGAACACACTCATAAACATTCTCTTCTCCACGCAGAACAAGTGAAAAATGTTTCGGCAATGCAGACATGCCGGCAGAATGAACAGGAATATGTTGAACAAATCAAATTTGACTAACCGAGAAAAAAACTTCGGTTAACAGTGCAAAATTTGAATGAAAAAACTTCGGTTAGTAACCGAGGTTTTTCAGTCCATTTTGACCGAGGTTTTCTCATCAAAAACTTCGGTTCATTGCTATCTAACCGAAGTTTTTGGGCGGTTCGAGGTTTTCCATCACTGGTTCAAGGGTACCCTCAAGCCGCCCATTGAACAACCGTCCGTCAGAAATGAATGAACCTTGACGAAGCAAAATAAACACCTCTATCAATTAAGCGCTGCCGAAAGTATACTTTACTACAAGCGTAACGTGACGATTGCACCTTCTCGCGCCTTCTCGAAATCAAACAACGTGGTCCGCGAGATGAGACAAGACAAATAAAGTTTTTATTTTGTTACGCAGCGTAAAAATCGTATATATATAATACAAACTACACTAATCGTATGTTATAAATATTGTAGTTAGTATCGTACCTGGCGGCGGGCCGGGTCGGATTTGCAGGCCGACGACTAGTTACCAATTTCCGTTATTATATATTGTTTCTTTATAACATTTTATAACATTTTATTACATATTTTACTTATTTTTAAATAAAATAGAATACCAATATTCGAAAAAATTTGCGTCACTACATTCCAATTTTTCTATCATTTTCTTCCTTTTTTATTATTTTCCCGTACTAATTATAAACCGGCCGAACCGGGCTTATAAATTCAAAAAAGTTTTGGTCCCCACAACGAAATCATTCACATTTTGGCATTGTGCATGTGTTGAAATTTTCCCAAAAATTTTTGCGAACGCCATTTTTCTGTTTTTTGTCGGCGTTGTCACGTTGATCAAGTCGTATTTCACTGTTGAAGCCCTGTTATACATTTATATTTGTTTTAGATGGCAGAGGAGGCCGTCGAAATCGTCCAGGAAGCCAGCGGAAATACACCTCCAGCCGCTGAAAATGCAGAAGAGCACACGCTGCAGACCACAGGCCCGATGTTCAAGTTATAGACGTATCTTCTGAAGCTCCGAGCGCTGCTGTTGAAGGATTAGAGCAGCGTCGTCCGGTGAAAATGATGCCGGCGATGTCCAAAAACGCGGCCACTCTCCCCGAATCAGTGGAAAACGATGAAATAGCCACGAAGAAGGCGCGCTCCAAGTCGCCACAGCCGCTGGCCAGCAAGGCCAACGACGGTTGGGTGGAGAGCAGGTGCAGAAGGAGCCGGCCAAGCCAGCGGAGCCGGCGGACAAGCGCAGGAACGACCTGTTGACCAGGGCGGGCGGCGCGTACATCCCGCCGGCCAAGCTTCGCCTGATGCAGCAGCAGCTCTCCAACGACAAGAACTCGGAGGAGTACAGCGGCTGAACTGGGAGCGGCTGAAGAAGAAGATCCACGGCCAGGTCAACAAGGTCAACGTTACCAACATTGTCAGCGTGGTCAGGGACTTGCTGCAGGAGAACGTCATCCGCGGCTCGTGAGTTATATTGTTTTCATTTTTGGTTGGTAATTTTCAATATTTTCTGTGTGTTTTTATTGAAAAATATTTTGTACGGTTTTAATTTTTTAATTAGTGTAACCAGCTTTTAGTTTTTATTTGGTTGTTATGACTCATTTTAATGTGAATTGTTTTAGCGGCCTGCTGGCGAGCTCCATCCTCCAGGCGCAGACCTTTTCGCCCACCTTTTCCAATGTCTACGCCGCGCTGGTCGCCATCATCAACTCCAAGTTCCCATCCATCGGCCAGCTCATCCTCAAGCGTCTGATCATCCAGTTCAAGCGCGCCTACCGCACCAACAACAAGGACCTGTGCGTCACCGTGACCAAGTTCATCGCGCATCTGGCAAATCAGCGCGTGGCCCACGAAGTCGTGATTCTGGAGATTCTGATTTTGCTGATGGAGCAGCCGACCGACGATTCCATCGAGATTGCCGTCACCTTGCTGAAGGAGTGCGGCGAGATGCTGACCAAAGTGACGCCAAGGGACTTCATGGTATGATCTTCTGATTTTCATTGTTGACGCTTTTCGATTTTTTATGCGGATAGTTCTTGTTGAAAAAGCTTTTTATAGATAAGTGATCTATAATTAAGACGTGTGTGAACGCCTTTTCAGACGTGTTGAACGCCTGCGCAGCATTCTCGACGACGCCGACAGCATTTCCACGCGCACGCAGTACATGATCGAGCGTCTGATGCACGTGCGCAAGGAGAAGTTCCGCTCTTATCCGGCAGTCATCGACGAACTCGACTTGATCGACGAAGAAGATCAGATCAGCCACATTGTGGAACTGGTGTCGGAGGACGGCCAGCTTTGGACCCCGAAGTGGGCCTCAACTACTTCAAACGCGACACAGAATTCGAGAAGAACGAGGAGGCGTACGAGGAGATCGCAAGAAGATCATCGGCGAGGGGGACGACTCTAGCGACGAGGACGGCGAGGAAGGCGCCGAGGAGGAAGAGGTCGAAGAACACGGTGCGTTTGCGTTTTTTATCAGCATTTTTATAAAATGTTATTTTTGTTGTGTATAAACTGTAAAGCAGTTCGATGTTCGGTGTTATTTCGCCCGTTTAGAAGCCCCACAAACGCAGAAAATTGTTGACATGACTGAAGCTGACTTGGTGGCGTTCCGACGACAGGTCTACCTCTGCATCCAGTCTTCGCTGGACTACCAAGAAGCAGCACACAAGCTTATCAAGTTTCACCTGAAACCAGGACTTGATGTGAGTGATATAATA
Organism: Ips nitidus; assembly: GCA_018691245.2. Taxonomy (NCBI): domain Eukaryota; kingdom Metazoa; phylum Arthropoda; class Insecta; order Coleoptera; family Curculionidae; genus Ips; species Ips nitidus. The sequence continues at coordinate 246,259 of JAGUCG020000134.1, forward strand.
TATATTTTATAAAAATTTTTATTGCATATTCCATATCATAGACCATTTTCCACTTTGTAATATTTTTTAAAAGGAGTGTATTATTTTTGTTATTTAGGAAGAAATGTGCAACATGATCGTCGACGTCTGTGCCCAGCAGCGCACCTACGAGCGCTTCTTCGGCTTGCTTGCCGAGCGTTTCTGTCGCCTCCGCCTCGAGTTCCAGCAGATCTTCGAGAAAATCGCGCGCGACACCTACAAGACCATCCACCGCTTCGACATCAAGAAGATCCGGATCATGGCGCAACTGGTGGCCCACCTTCTGACCACGGACGCGATCGAGTGGTCCGTGCTCAGCGACATCAAGATGAACGAGGACGAGACCACATCGGCCGGCCGCGTCTACGTCAAGATCCTCTTCCAGGAGCTGACCGAGGCCATGGGGTTCGCGTGCTGTTCAAGAAGTTATTCGATCCGTAAGTATTATTTTTAATTAAATTTTTTATTTTCGTGTCCTTGTGTTTATCCTCTCTGGAAAGTTATTAGTTAGCCTTTGTGGACGTTTTTTAGTTTTAATAAAAACCACTTTCAGGACCCTGGTGCAGTATTTCGAAGGCTTGTTCCCCCGCGATCACCCTAAGAACACCCGCTTTGCCATCAATTTTTCACACTCTGCGGTCTCGGTGGCCTGACGTTGATGTTGAGGGAGCACTACGAGAAGAAGATGAAGAAGGACACCAGGAGGAGTTGGAGGAGTCATCCGACTCGTCTTCCTCGTCGTCGGACAGCTCTGGCTCGTCAAGTTCGAGCGACTCCAGCGATTCCTCCTCTTCCTCCTCCTCGTCTGACTCCGATGCTCACAAGAAGAAAATGACGAAGAAGGCGGTTAGTTTTTGAAAAAAACACATAGTATGATTTTATTTTCTATTTTAAATGAAAAGGAACGAATGTTGTAATTACTCTCTAGTTTATTCATGTCATGGGGTCGGGATGACGTCGACGTAGAGGAATGCAGTTTCAAGGTATATAAGATCCATCACCAGCCGCTCCTTCGAAAAAAATCAATTTTCACAAAATTGATTTTTATTTGTGTTGATATTTCCTAAACGAAAAATATGTAGTAAAAACATTTGGCGCACCTTGTATTTCAGTCAAAACGGAGCAAGGAATCTCCACACGGCGAACCGTTCCCGAAGTGGAGATCAAGAGGGAAATCAAGGAAGAACCGCTGGAAGAAGACGAGCAGTACCTGCGCAACATAGTCGAGAATGGCCCAATAGGAAATCGTGAGGGTGGCCGGCGTGGCGTGATCGGGGATCCGACATTCGCGGAGGTGAAATAGCCACAGATCACCGATGTCAACGCGACGATCCCAGAGAACGGGGGCGCCAAGGAGATCGCGGTGGCTACACGAGGGAGGACAGAGATCGTGGAGAAAGAGCAGACTTTGAAGAGGGGGATAGAAGAGCACGTGATGAGCACGAATCGAGACGGCAACAACGGGGTCGTCGGGAAGAACCCGAAGAAGGACGGCGAGAGGAAGCTGTGGAGCGTCGAGAATCGGGCAAAGGTCGTCGTCGCACGAAGAACCTGAAGATGGCCGTCGACGTCAAGGCGGTTTCGATTATCAGAATGCTCGCGAAGATCCGGAAAGGGATCGTCGGCCCTGAAGGACCTGAACGATCTCGACGCCCTCGTGAAGGTTCTGACGACCGTAGCCGACCTGATGAGCCTGAGCGTCGTCAGCGTCATGATGAAGCTGATGATCGTCCAGATCGACCGCCCCGTCGACAGGACCACCCCGAAAGTCACCGGCTTCGTCAAGAATTTCATCGACCACGTCGCGAAGAGGCAGATCAACGTCGGGATTATCCCGGACACCAACGACGTCGTGAAAAGCCAGAAGATCGACGCCGCGAAGATTTTGAAGAGCCCCCCACGCGCCGTCGAGAGGACCCCGAACCTGACCGTCCAGTTCGACGCCGTCAACGATCCTCGAGCGAAAAGTCGGACGATCCCGTGGTCGACGTGAAGCCCACGAAGAAGTTTTCTCAAGGAGGAAAAAGGATTCTGACCGTGACGATCGTGAAACTAGACGCCGGGGTGGCCGAGCAGACGGAACAGAAGACCGTCGACGCAGGCAAAGGTCTTCGTCATCCCCGAGCAGCAGTGGCAGCGACAGTAGCAGCAGCAGTAGCAGTTCTGACGAAGAGCCCAGACGAGAAAAGAAGGACAGAAACCATGAACGAGGAGGAGGGAAGCAAGTTAAGAACACTCCACCAAGCCCGGTTGGCTGTCGACCAAGCAGATCTGCAAGTCGAGAGGCGGCTCGAGGAGATCGCGCACAACAGCCCGGAAAGGAGGTGAGTTTCTTTTTCGTCTATTTAAAATTGTAGTTTTTAATTTTATGTTATATCGTTTTGACAGTTTTTTAATCCTATCGTCGTGTAAGAAAACCGGTTTTATTTAAACAAAGTGACCAAATCTTTCCAGGACATCGACAACACTCGGTCGTCGCCGCCAGTCGTCCAGCAGTGAGGAAGACCGCCGACCTCGTCGGTACCGCGACGCCAGCGACGACGACCGTCCCAGAAGACGGCAAGATGCAAACGGTGATCGTCGCAAGGACCGCCGCCGCCAACGTTCCCGATCCTGATTGTTGAGTGCATTGTGAGTCCGTCTGTTTGTGAACCATCGAGTTTCCAAACGAAACGACATGCCAATTTGACAATGTTAACTTATTATTTATGTGTCGATTCAGGAGAAAGAAGAAGTAAATTAGTGATCTATATATATAGATCGGTTGTGCTTACCGCTGTACGTGCAAGGGTGTACCTCGGTAAAAATTTCGGGGAGGGGCAACAAAAATCCCCCTAAAAAATCCCCGTAAAAATATAAGGTATTATTAAAAGGGCTCTAAATGTGTAGCATCTCCTTGATCATGGGCAGATAGCTGAGTAGCAGGTAGGGGTGCGTGATGTACATGTGGATCTTGCTGATCCAGCTACTCAGCCAGTCGAGTGCGCTCTTCGCGAACGGGTTCAGCTTGGCCAGACCGCGTTTGGTCTTGCTGTCCAGTTGTCGGTAGGCGGTCGCCAGCAAGTTCAGTCGCTCCTCCAGTGGCATGGGCGAAAGTTTATAGCGTTCAGGGGGAAGATGTCGTCGAGGGCGGATTTACCTGTACAAATTTGGATGTTAATTCGGTAATAGCTTGAGCTTTCATTTGTTCTGTTGAGGTCCAAAGTCTAGCGAAGTCAAAGTCAGTACGAGAAATGTATTGCTCATTCAGACCTGGTCCGTAAAATCCTTTGCTTGTTCGGAAATCTCGAGCATCTCGCGGTCGACCTCTTCGCTGAACCGGACAGCCGCTCTGCCAGCGACGGGTCGGTCTCGTTCAACTTTTCCACGTACTCGGCAGCGTTGTTCACAGTGAAGATGTACTTGACGGATCCGATTAGAGCGAGCACGTCCCTGGCGCTCAGGCTCAGCAAGATGGATAGGTAGATGGGCTCCTCGGCTGGAAATCAGTCAGTGTCTTTTTCGGATAGAATTAGCTGTTATGGTCTTCTACAGCTACAACAACTTACTCTGCGCAACCGGCAGCGCCGAAAGCACACCAGGAGAATGGTCAACAGGGTTTGGGAGCGCATCTTCCTCACACGACACCCTGATCATCGTCCCTTCCTTTTATCTACGGGATAAGTAGGACGTTCCAGACGGGATGGCGTCTATTTTCCGCTACACGTTTGGGACGTGTTCCTGTTTACAGGCGATTACTATTTACATGTTCAATAAATCGACATTGCAATTATTGTTTACTGCTAAGCGTGTGATATAATGTACTGCGTGCTCTGTATGCTATATAGGCGGGCGACTTGATGCGTGAAAATGTTACGGAATGAAAAAGCCCCGTAATATACGGGGAAATATTTGGTGTAGTTTTTACAAACAGAATACACAATAAAGTTAATACATATTATATCAGACATGATGATGCCTTCATGTTTGTCGACTTTATTCACGTAAATGTTTATTAAATTATTGTTCGAGGTACCATGGAGTCCTCATCCGCGGCCCGAGTAGAAGGGCACCAGAGATTTGGGCGCCGGCTTCTTCGACGCCGCTATCTTGACCTGCACGGGTGCTGAAATTCAACAGGTGTGTAGGTGGAATTATCCAACACAGCTTAATAACCAAAAATGAATTGGTTATTTATTGTTCGTGTATGCATGTATGCAAAGTGTGGGTGGAAAAGGATAACAATGATCGTTGTAATTTGAAAACAATGAGTGACGTTTTGTGTTATGTGCAATAAGGTAGAGCTAATATAATGCAGTCTTGCTAAAATATTAAAGTGTGATTAGATAATTATAATAGTTAGGTTGAATTAGATAGGTTAAAAAAATATTTTTAAATCCTTAAAAGTGAAAACCTGGCAAATAAAGTTAAGAAAATTATTCAAACGAAATTTTGAACAGCCACCGACCTTCCTCCGCGTCGATCGAGCCAATTCCGGTCGAGCAGGTCGCTGTACCTGACCATCGGGCCCCACACGCCGTAGTTGGGCACCGGCCGGCCCATGTCCGCACCGTAGAAACTCCACTTGTCCACTTCGTAGGGCTCGCGCGCGTAGGTCGGGTAGAGGATGGTGCGCAGGTTGGGCGAACTGCTCGTGGTCGTTGAGGTCGCGCTCTCAAACACGGAGGAGAGGAAGAGCAGCACGGCCACGCAGCGGCCTCGGCTCTGTCGGACACCCATTGTCTGCATTCGCATCAGAAAATGTGAATGTCATAATACTTATTGCAATGGGTTATAAGGTAAAATGCCGAGCTTGTTATTTTATTAATTATGAATTCCAAACAAAAACGGGTCACCACGCAAAATAAGGATTATTAGAAAAAATAACAGCTTGGAGCACCGGTACTTCCATTGATTATGTTCAACGACATATTTACTAAACGTTACCGCTCACCTATAGGACCTTATGTCATAAAAACTTGAAATGATCCTTGAAATACAGTGGCTAATACAATACATGTAAAACATCTCAATGTTGTCACTCGAAATGTCACATCAATCTGCTTATAAGCAGCACACGCACTGTTTTCACGAGAATATTACATTGCACTTGGCGCAAATGTTTCACATGTTTGCCTGTCTGCCGGTAGAACGTATATACAATTTTGAGGACCAGATGTAAAGCAGGTGGAGCATTTGCCATATAGCCGAGTTTCAGGCGGAATTGCAATTCGCCACCGGTCGGCTTGGCTTTTCTGATGGTCGGCCGTAGGGTTCGCGGTCGTAAACTCGCCATAAAACCGGAGATACAATCGTGGGCTGCAACCGTCCCCGCCACGCGGGACGAATGTTCTCCAAGTCGGCTAAAAACGGCGTCCGATGACCCCCACGACGTCAGTCGTATTAAAAATACGGATAATGACTTATCGGNANCANCNNANAGTTGTTAGTGGNCGTGNTNCNTCANGGTTNAAGGNGGNTAGTCTGGNGTACTATCAAGATNAGTNGATTACNTCGCTGCNNGNCTCNTCGNTAATCCGATCATNGNNAAGNGCTTNAGCGAANGGATNCAACAGTTCNCAAGCCCCTGTNTCNNGNNGACCANTTTACGCGTANCCNGNTGTCCNGCNCTCCAGGNTCGTANGTNAGNNGNCTCNTGTGCCCATCACGAGNCCTGCNGGTTCGCANTCNACTCGACGGAAGAATGCGATAATGTGCCGTTANACNANTNATCCTGCNNGANCCCGCCACCCNGNANANNCNTTGTGGNAGGTAANGTNCTATTNGTCTTAACGGAGACNCAANGGGCTNNCCGAACTAGATACGGANAAGNCTTCTACGACCNTCTGNCGNCNCGNTTCNTCNGANGNTNGNACGGAACTNGNANGGNANGTCGCTTTAATCTTCNTTATNATGGGNGCGAACAGATCGTAACAATACCACGCTTCGGTGATAAGCCGAAAAGCTTTTCAGCAAAGTTGAAATCGCTCGAGCGGTTGGTTCGAGTCCGCAAAAGGTTGGATCGGTGTGATCGAGAAGATTCAACGCTTTCCTGGCTTTCGGGCTCATCTCGAACATGATAAACGCATGTTTTTAGCGTTAGTTAATAGTACTTGAATGGCATACAGGTGAACGTTTCTACATCAATACGCCTAAAAGCCTACGAGCCCATACGCATAACATGTGTACAATGTTTTCTCACTATAGTAGTTTATGTTTTGTATCGTAATTCGTTAAAACCAACCCTCTCGAAGCACTCCATCGACCTGTTCGTCAACAAAACGAACGCGCCAGTTTGTGGCACCATATTCTTGGAACGTACAACCAACAGATAATTCGCTACAACTTTAGCTAGCAATAAAACCATGGAAACCGGCCCATCAACCCGAGTCTATAATCATCTCGTCTACCAGAGGTATATAGATGCGGTAACGTGGGAGCTAATGGGATTTGAACGCGCCGATTAAAAAAAAGCAGATTGAGATGTGCAAACGAACTTTGGTCGGATTAAGCTGGGGGGGAGAAAGAGTTGTGTTGCTATGGGCAGCACGTTTCACGGTGTATGGTATAAACCACTAATCACAGACCACGACTTCCCTACCACGACTCCCCTACCACGCCCCGCCCCCAACCACGACCAGTTCCAAAAATACCGTTTTTATGCAAATTTTTTAAATGAAAAAATTATCCCATCGATCATGCGGTTTGTTCGATTTTCATTGTTTTTATTACCGGTCGTGATAAAAAAGCGATGGAGCCGGGCCGGGGCCGGTGCCATCGCCGGCCCGGGCTTAGGCTTTGCCTTTCGCTTAGGCTTAGGCTTTGCTTTCGCTTAGGCTTAGGCTTAGGCTTTGCCTTTCGCTTAGGCTTAGGCTAAGGGTCAGGCTCAGGCTTGCCCGGGGCGGGCCGGGGCGTCCGGGCAGGGCCGGGAAATTTCGAAGACGTTTGACTGAATTTGAATCAGATAACGTCTTGAAAAAATAAAATATGAATTATGTAAAATATGTTTCCATTTTGTTCGATTTTTCATTGTTTTTATTACCGGTTGTGGTTGGGGTCGGTCGTGGTAGGGAGTCGTGGTATGCGATTAGCGGTTGATATACGCCTTCACGTTTCACTTTTTTTTTCACATTCGGTTCGTGCGCTCCGCTGAGGCGTCGTGCGGGTCGCTCTTCTCTCACCGACCCCTTCGCCAGGGCCAAAGGCGGGCTGGGCACTGCCTGGAACTGCTGGAGGGAGAGCCATGGGATCAAGGCGATCTCATGGGAGTTCTACGCGATCTCATGGGAGTTCTACTGCGACTAACTACTAAGACCCGGCTGGAAAGGTGCGAGAGAGCCATGGGAGCGCTCTCTCCTCGGCGTGCGGCTCCGCGAACACCAGAGCGCTAAACCGCCCGAAGACTCGCTGGACCGCGCCCTTCACCGTCCACGCCGGCAGAGACTGGACGGCCACCGCCAGTGGAACTCCCTGAACCCTTTCGTTTGCCCCTTGAACGATTAAAGGAAATAAATAAAAAATAAATAAATAAACGTTTCACTTATCCAACGCATTCGGTTTTTCAGAATTTTTCAACAAAATCACACCAACTTCACCTGCATAGAACAAAGAAAACACGTTTATTGAGCAATCGTTTAGCCAACACGATGAAAATGGTACACGTTTGGTTATTAGGTGTGAATCTACAATATCCTTGATCACAATTATATTTAATTTTATAGGTTGGTAAGTGAAATTACGGCAAGGTTAGTTGAACGCAATTTATCAAACTAATGGTAGAGTAGACAAACGTATATATGTAAAATACGCCTGCGACTTGTGTTAGGGAGACCGAAAACCGTTGGAGAGTCAAGGATTGACAGAGTGAATTCCAGTTATGTGATGGTGTATCTACGAACCCGATGGCTGGATTATTATTACATGCCAAACATATACTGACAACACTATTAGTCTGTACAAAAAATGCTATTTATTATCATTTAGAACTAAATCGAACGAGTAAGTGAAGGAAACTACGACGAAAACTAGGTGCATTGTATGCGAAAATCAGAAAACAAAGTACTTCACCGGTTTGAGCAACTGGTCCAAATGTGAGATAGGCGGGGAATAAATACATAGGTGCATGTGTCGATTCTGTAGATTGAAATTGGGTACGGATGTATTTGGTAGGCGGGGTGCAGGGAATGACGGAAAGGTCGGAAATGCTACCAACGCAGCATCCTCACCAAACGCTTCGGTTCGTCTTGTCTAATGATGTACTTTCGGATCTGAAACAGCACAAATTTGGGGTGGTGGGGGGGGTTATTTCAATACGCATGTCCTGTAATTCTTCGAATCTATAAAGGCCAACAAGTCTACAAAAATGATTAAAACTCCCAAAAAAACCCACCTCATTGAACGCCAACAACGCCACGCCACGCAGAGCGGGAAGGCCCAGACGATGCCCGGCGGCGGTTTCACCTCCACCAGACGTTGAAGTGGCGGCACGAACATCAAACCCAGCAGGAATGCCACCTCGAACAGGACGGCCAGAACGAGAATCCAATTGCGGACGCCGTGCCGGAAGAGCGAAGTGCGACGGGGGTGCACTGCATCCACAGGTGCATGACCTGCGACATGACCAGGCAGATTTGCCACGCCGCGCAGGCCTGTTGGTGGACCTGGAATTGGTTGGTAGTCAAATAATATTATCTGTGGGAAGAGATGATTTTTCTCTTTCACAAGAGTCACAAATTATGCGGCATAAAAGACGTGGGCGGGGGGAAAACTGGACGAGGTGCCAACTGGACGAGGGTCAACTGGACGGTGACAACTGGACGAGGTGCCAACTGGACGAGGTGCCAACTGGACGACATAAGGTAAAGGGGAAAACTGGACGGTGACAACTTAGGCTTAGGCATAGGCGACTTGCGGGCCAAGAAATCGCCGAAGAAGACGAAGTTGTCACCTCGTCCAGTTTTTTCCTTTACCTTATGTCGTCCAGTTGGGACCTCGTCCAGTTGGCACCTCGTCCAGTTGGCACCTCGTCCAGTTGGTACCTCGTCCAGTGGGGGTACGCCAAAGACGTGAAGACTTTCAAGGCACTTCACGTCCTCGAAAACAGGTCGTCAGCACATCGGGAGCACGTGGTCTCCCAATCAAGACCTCTCTTCCGGAGGTCGGAAAACGAACCGAACGTAAAGAGCTAAGTATCTGAATATCTCGAACCTAAAGTAAAGACCTAAATATACCTATTAACATCTCACCAGTACCTCTCAACCTCAAAACCTCAATCACCCAAACACCACACGGTCTCAAAACCCCACGATCACAAACCCTCGCCAATAATGACTCACCTTTCCTGTTCAACACCCGTGAACAACGCCGACGACGCGGCGGTCATATTCCCCGACGAGGCCATCCACTGCTTGTCGGCCGTGAACAAAATGTCCGCAATCGCGAAACCGTGCCACCAGAACACCGAGAAATACGCCAACGTACAGCCGAGTCCGATCAGATTGCCGGCGAACACGTACGCGTAGCCCAGCAACGGCCCGCTGATCAGATGGCTGGACCGGCGTCGCGGCGGTCGTTTCATGATGTCGCGTTCGGCGGTTCGAAGATCAGCGCGACGGAGGGTGGGATTTCGGTGAGCAGGTCAACGGTCAGTACCTGAAAACAGATTTGTTTTCAACTCGTTTTCAAGTCTGTAAGTCTTCAGTTCTCTCTCAACCGAAAGAGTGCCAGTTGTCCACCGAAAATTTGGACGGTGCAAGATCACACCGAGAGAACAGACGAGACAGGTATGGAATGAGTACGCACCCTTCTTTCTGTTCGTTTCAAGCCCTGTCGTCTCCTCTCTCGATGCGATCTTATGCCTCGAAATTTTCGGTGGATAACAAGGGTGTAATTTCGAGGGGGGTTGGGGGGGGGTGACCCCCCCCCCCGAAACCCAAGGGGGGATTTTTTTGAAAACCACAGGTAGCTACCTGTGGTTTTTTGGATTTTTGAAAAAGTGGGGGGGATTTGTATGGGGATTTTCGTTTTTGATGGGGGGGATTTTGCAAAAACACCGATTTTTCCCGAAAAAGCCCATTTTTTTTCGAGAAATCGACGATTTTGTAATACAATTTTGTATCCGTACGCCTCCAAAAACGCTTCCCACGACTGTTTCTATGTATTTTAGCATCATCTGAAAGCGTATTCAAGCAAAAATTATTATTTTTTCTTTTGTTAGGGGGGATTTTCAAAAATTTAGGGGGGATTTTTCAGACCCCCCCCGAAATTTTTCCCCAGTTACACCCTTGGTGGATAACTGACACACTCAGGGAAGAATTGACGACTTGAGACACCACCAAGTACATATCAAGCCTCCCACTGCTCAATCCGCGAGCGTTCAACCCTATATAATCCTCCACCCACCTGCACACTCGTCAAACCAGTGGAAGTCCGAGAATGAAGCTGAACAGCACCGGCAGCAGCTCGGGCTGAAGGTGCGAAAGGGTGTAGGCGATCGTCTTGCGCAGGTTGTCGAACAACAGCCGCGATTCGGCTATGGCGTTGACAATGTTGGAGAGGTGCGCGTGGGTGGCGACAATGTCGGCGGCTTCTTTGGCGAAAACCGAGCCGACCGTTTCGAACGCGACTCCAGTGTCCGCCACTTTCAACGCTTTCGCGTCCATGAGGCCGTCGCCGGTCAGGGTGACCACGTGTTTGCGGCGATGACAATGCTAAAATCGTATGTTATGGGTTACCTCGAAGAAATTGTCAACTCGATAATTGAAAAAAAATGAAGTCAACTAGGAAAACCCACTCAATGATCTTGACCTTTTGCACGGGCGTGTTCTGGCGAAGATGATGTGCTTTTCGCCGATCAAGTGGTCCCACTCCTTGTCGGAGAGGTCGTCCAACAGGTCGCCGTGTATGATTTGCACCGGCTTCGTTGGCGCCAAGCTGCCGTTTGTGCTGGACGTCGTGGAACAGGCGACGACAGGGAATAGTCGCTGTAGCTCTGTGGGGTTTGCTCAACATCGTCGAAAAATCCTGAAAAAAAGGTTTTATTGTTCGGAAGTTGAAGAAGTCTGAGCCTAATTCGCTATTATTTTCCGCACTGTTTGGAACTGTGGTGTCTAATTGTAAGAAGATTGATAAGAAAAAGGAAGAGACATCAACTAAAACCCACCAATCTGCTCGGCCACCGCTTTGGCCGTCGTGGGATGGTCGCCGGTGACCATGAACAGCCGAATGCCCGCTTCCTTGGCGCGTTTCACCGCCCGAACGTGCTTCGGATGCGGGCGATCGAAGATGGACGCCATCCCCCAGAAAACACCAGCCCGCTTCGGGAAGGAGCCCTCCTCGGCGAACGAGGTGTCGAAGAAGTCGCGAAACGAGAGCTCGGCGAACGCGATGCACGACTTGCCTTCGGATGCCAGACGCGCGTAGATTGACTGAAATTTGTGGGTTTGGCGGTTGTTTAAGCTTTTAGAATACCTTGAAGACACAACAACCCTCGAGGGCCTTCATATCCTCAACTCGCTTAATTTTCCCAAGCCTTCATGACTTCAAAAGCAGTCCTAACGTCTCACGACCTCAACACCTAACGACGAGGACACCCAAACACCGAAAGACATCAAGGCACCAAAAAGTAATAAAACCTCAAAACCTCAAGATCTCAAGACCGCAAGACTTCAATACCTCGAGACACAAAAACGTCAAAACCTCAAGACATAAATACATAACGTATAAATCAGCGCTTAAAGACCTAACATAAGTAACTAAAGACCTTGAGACCCAAAAGCTCAATCCACACACACACACACCTCAAACCTCGCCATCATCCCGTCGTCCAAGTCCACCACCCGTCCTCGGTCCGAATGCTGCTGCAATTCCGGATCAACTCTTCCGGCGCTCCCTTAACCATCAGCACAAAGTCCGCCTTTCCTTCGTCGTCCACACTCTTGCTGTCTTCATCCACTCCGGCGTGTGTTTTGCGCGCAATCACCAAGTGGAAGCGACGTTGCGCTGAGAACGGCACCTCGTAGAGGACGTCGAAGGCGGCGCGAACGTCCGCGCCGAAGTGTGCTGCTCAACGAACTTGATTCAACGCCACGTCCGTGGCCTTTCCAACATGCTCTTTTGATGAAGGGCAGAGTGATGAAGAGGCACGCAAACCTGGAAAGGAATTTGAATGGAATTTTGACTGTTAAAACCGTTCCGCATCAAGGCTGAAGTCATAAGTTTAGAATAGCAAGCCTATATAACCATCTCAAATCTAAAACTTGACGTCTTATCGTAAGAACTGAAGCCGACAGTACGAACTAGATGGTAAGACCTCGGGCATTAAACCTATATACCCTATAATTCCACCTGTAAGCCTAAAACCTCAAGGTCATAAGTTTACTCAATGAACTCAAATGCTCAAGCCTGTAAACCTCGTAAATACGCCTAAAACCTCAAGCCTATCGTGAGACCTCAATAATCAAACATACCGGTTTGATCCATTGCTCAAACTTTGGAAGGCCATTCCCATTCTCCAGCTTCTTCTTCGGCCAACTCACTCGACGGAAACCGAAATCTGCGCCTGATCACAAACGCTCATCACGTTCAAAAGCCGGCAAAAGCTATCATCGTCTATCAAACGCCAGTGTCCACCTCCTTCGTGTACGCGAACTTGACGTCCACCGGCCGGAACTCCACATCAACACCGTTTTCCTTCGAAAAACCGTCATTCTTGCCATTTGTAAGCCCCATTTTTCCATTGACCGACTTGGCCGCGCCGCCGACATCGATCAGCCGGCCGTCGTACCACAGGTCGACCACCTTCATCTGGTTGGAGGTCAGCACACCGGATTTGTCGGTCAGGAGGACGGAGGTCAGGCCAAGAGTGTCGGCGACGTCCATTCGTTTCAGGAACATGCCGAACTTGGTCAGGCGTCTGGCGACAATGATCAGTTGAGCGGTCAGGGTGACGGGAAGGCCTGGAATGAGATTTTATTACGAGTCTTTGGAAAAATAAGCACCAAACTTTCAAGTCTTTAACCCCAAAAGTTCTGAACCTTCAAGTCTTCAACCCTTCATGTTCTCAACTCTTCAAACCTTGAAGTCCCGAGTCCTAAGTAGCAAGTCGTCATCCCCTGAAATCTAAATCTTGAAGCCTTGAAGTTTTGTCTGGCACCTTTGAACCTCTCAAGTCTTCAGCCCTCTACGTCTTCAAGTATTCAAGCCTTCGCGTGATCTTTCAACTCAATGTCTTTTTTTCACAGACAGCTTCTTTAATTTCTGGGCGATCCCTACCCTCAAAGTCCTAGAGGGTTGAAGTTGAGGACGACCTTCAAGTCTTCAAGCCTTCAAATCCTCAAACATTTTTTAAAACTACAACATTATCTTCGACACGCAAAGCTATCACTAACCCCCCCCAAACCCACCTTGAGGAACACTCGCCACCAAAACGATCAAAAATCCGTTGATGAACGTGTTCACAGGTGCTCGCTGCCCTTCAAGACAGCCCCACCAAGAACGTGACGGTCGACATGAATCAGCGCCAAGACGGTATGAAACGCACGAAACGTTTGTGCTCCAGCTCCAAGTGGGTCGGCGCCGCTTTCTCCTTATTCGTGACTTCAACCAGTTTGCCGATCAGCTGCAATTTGAAGGGTTTTAGAAAGATTTTTTTTAATTAAAAAGAGCTTGCAATTGTGATTTTACTGGCCGATTTTCAGGAGAAAAATGCGGTCGGTCGGCTGGGACTGTCTCAGCAACCAGTGGGCCGTTTGAGCTGCAGTCTTCGAAAAGGAGTTACAAATACTCCCTAGAAGCCACTTGGAAACAAAATTTTCAATTGGACTTCGACTTTTATTTTTTAGGATTATGCACGGGTCGATTTTCAGTGCAAAATTTTGTTGGCCAGGAGGGTCTGTCTCCAATTTTCATTAGGAACGGTGTCATCATTTCTCTTTCCACCCACGCACCCGACCGGTGGCTGAAAACCCTCGGCGATCATGGGCAAAGCGGATGAGGACACCACAAGCAAGCAGAAGGGCGCCACGCCCCAGACCAACAGCAGCTCACGGATCGTGCCGTCGATTCGAAGTGGACCTTACGACAGTGGCAAAGTGGGTTTTGCTACTTTTTTAGGATTTGTTTTGGTGATAATGACTCAAAAAGGTCAAAATTTGCCAGTTTTTTTCGAATTTGATCGTTTGGTTTTGCTCATGAAAACATGTGTTGGTTAATTTTAGGTTCTGGGGTTTTTAATAATATTTTTACAGATTATTTCAATTGTACTTTAAAACATTCCAGACCCCCAAAGTCTTGGTGTGGCGCAACCTGAACGTGCAAGTGCCGGTGGAGGGCGGGCATTGGTGGTCGGGTCAGAAGACTACCGCCCCGTTCTCAATGGAGGTTGGCTATCCGATATTTTCTTGATAGTTATATAGATAAAAAATGTCCTCTGTGATTGTTCAATATACCACTGGTTTAACATTTGATATTATCGGTCACCGTATGCTCAAAAACGATGACTTTTTGGGAAAAACCTCGAAATTTGCAAAAATTTCCGGGTCCCACCACGAAAACACCCAACTTTCAAATAAAAAATTCGAAAAATTATTTTGGTAATTAACTGCTTTAATTAACCATATTTTTTGCACTTTTTTATTTATAAAAACATTCTGCAATTTCAGTTTCCGGAGTGGCGGAACCGGGCGAAATCTGGCGATCATGGGCGCCAGCGGCGCGGGCAAGACCACCCTGCTCAACGTGCTCACCCAGCGCAACCTGAACAACCTGCAGATCGTGGGCGAGGTGGACGTGAACGGCGAGTTGGTTCAGGTATGGTGCGATTCTATAGTTTATGTTTTGATGATGTTTTGGTAAAATTAGAGGAAATTTTTGAAAAAAATTGAAAAAAAAGTTCAAAAACTGGCCTAGATTTTCAAATCAAATTAATTATTTAAACTAAAATCTCTTAAAATAGTATACATGATTAAAACGCCGGATTCCAGGCCGAAGAACTGAAGCGCATGTCGGCGTACGTGCAGCAGCACGACCTGTTCTGCGGTTCGCTGACGGTGCGCGAGCACCTGATCTTCTCCGCGCGCCTGCGATTGCCTCGCACTTGCACGCACATGGAGAAGATGCAAAAGGTGGAATGAGGTGGGATTTTCACATTACTCTACAGGACACTAGTTTGGCGATTTTTTGAGATAACATAACTCATTGGATACGGTGCAAGTGTTCGTGGTGGGAGCTGGAAAACCAAAAATTTTTCACATTTTTCGCATTTTTCGCATATGGCTATTAATTAAGCCTAATTAGAGGACCCGAAATTAAAAACTATAAACTAGCAAAAACTAAGACCGGTTTTATTATAATGTATAAGCCAATTTCCAACCCAGGTGATCGAGAAGATGAACCTCACGCAGTGCAAGGACACCCTCATCGGGCACCGTTTCCAGAAAAGCATCTCGTTGGCGAGAAAAAGCGGCTCGCTTTCGCTTCCGAGTTGATCACCGACCCGTCCATTCATGTTCTGCGACGAACCGACTTCCGGTTTGGACGCGTTCATGGCCAAACAGGTAGTTTTGGGGGGAGTACATTGATTGGCGAGCTGGTTTTTAAAGACTGGACCAACTGGTTTTTCTGGGTCATTTTGTGAATAATCTCATAAAAATACGATAGATAATACAAAAATTATATTATAAATTATATAGATAATTTATTTTTTGTATATTTCTCTCATTAAACCAAAATTTTTAAGGTGATCATCGCGCTGAGCAAGCTGGCCGCCGAAGGCAAAACGGTCGTGGTCACCATTCACCAGCCCTCTAGTCAGATCTTCGAGATGTTCCACAAGTTGGTTGTTGTTTTCGAATTTCTACTTTTTCCTCCCATTTCGTAATAAATTTGTATATTATTTTTTATAAAGATGATTTAAAAAATTTCAGAGTCTGCTTCATGGGCATGGCCCGCGTCATTACCTGGGCCCGTCGAACAAGGTGCAAAAATTCTTCCGCAAGTGGGTTACAAAATTCGCGTGATCCAACGCAAAACTGCACTATGTATNAANNATGGCCGAGATTGGCNNGGGATNAGANCTGGNGGTAAGCNTACNGAANCCNTCANCGGNCNGGNACGTTTCNGNCGNGNNCCNGGACCCACGTANCCGCNTATGTANCATGTGGNNTAATGTCNATGATCTNNNNCATTNTGTNANGGAGTTCANTCNTNGCTTACAACATGTGTNNCCGNACCNNCCCCATNCTTTACTAGCACANAATGCNCCAGGCNTGTGNTNATTAGTCTAGATCGGNANTGANCGCANTANGATTTACTAGCTTTTGTTGGACTTNNATGATACGTCGCGTTGGAAANTGGTCTACGACGATGTANAGCGGTTTTCTATGGAGGNCGTGNGAATGGAGCCTAGATGNAGNNATNTNAGNTANTANNGCANCNCCGGANCTCCCGTCNTTCNTGNACGCNGTANNGNACCNTTGGGTGGCNATGACAGTGCGNCTNGNAAGNNNGCTGAGGATNTCTGANNGTTCCCCTTNNGGACNAATCCGTTCTTGTCCTCTGATGACGTTTGCTAAAGGTGTCCTCTGATGACGTTTGCTAAAGGTGTCCTCTGATGACGTTTGCAAAAGGTGTCCTCTGATGACGTTTGCAAAAGGTGTCCTCTGATGACGTTTGCAAAAGGTCAATCGAATGGATTCGCAACACTTGCAGCTCCCTGCTCGCCACCATCTTCGAAACCACGCTCGCACGCACGGCTTTCCCGTGCTTCGACGATCCCTACTTCAAGTCCGTCTTCAACCTGCAGATCGCCCATCCCAAGGCTGCGGAGGCGTTCAGCAACGCGGACGTCAAGAGTGTCACGAGCTTCGAGTAGGTGTTGGCCAGTTTCCGAAAAGGAATCGCCTGGGGAAACGCCGGAATCATCCGAATCGCATAGCACTCACTCATTTTTAGTGCAAACCCGTTTTGACGCAGTTCCACCCCTCGCCGTACATGTCTCCCTACCTTCTCGCCTTCGCCGTCGGCCAGTTCGACAAGGGCTACGCGGTGTCGAAGAGCGGGGTCAAGGTGGGGTGGAAATTTTCGTTGAAGATGCAGAACGTTTTCCAGTGGATACCCGTTTTTCCATATGCGGCTAACTTATATACAGGTTCGCTCGATGGGAATCACCGAGACGGACAGTTCCTTGACGAGTCCGCTCGCGATTGTGCGGCTTGTGTGGACGCCATGGAAAAGCTGACGGGCGTCAAGTTCCGCTGGCCAAGCTGGGTAATTGCTTTGCGGCTTTCACACGGGTGTATCGAGAAATTATTTCTCGGAATCACCGGTTCGCCAATAATTTCGAACATTCCAACATTTTCCAGACAACCTGGACTCTCTCAACTTTGCCGCTGGCGCTATGGAAAATTTCGGCCTGATCATCTACGGCGGCTACCTTGCGCGCATATCAACGGCAGTGTCAGGCCGTGGACGCGGTCATCGTCGGTGGTTTGCCACGAGACGGCGCATCAGTGGTTCGGCGACATTGTCACCACCGACCACTGGGGGCAGGAGTTTTTGCACGAGTCGTTCGCCGACTTTTTCGAGAATCGTGCGCGCCGAGAGATGGAGGGTGCGAGCGAGTATTTTGTAAGTTTTGCGTGAAAGTGGACGCTCCGACTGCCCGATTTCTTTGAACACACCCATACCGGTGATCAGTTGAAATCTGGAAAACCCGACGAGCGACGCTCACGTATCACTCCACCACTTACAGGACAACCGCCGAGGTAAGCAGTCGAAGTCAAGTGCTGCGGATCGGTTCGAGTGCACGTCATCCGGTCATCAGCAACATCAGCTACTTTGACGAGGTCACCTACCAGGTCGGCGGCGAGATGCTGCGCACGGTCATGTTCGCACTCGGCGAGGCCAACTTCTACAAGGGCCTGAACATTTACCTAAAACGCCACTACTTCGGCAACGCGGATTACAACCGACTGTTCGACGCGTGGGATGACGCAATCGGCCGGAAGCCACTCTGCGGAAAGATCACGCTCCGCGACTTCGTTGAGCCCTTCTTCCTTCAAACGGGAATTCCCAGCGTCGACATCGAGTCAACGTCGAGCGGCTTCTCCATTCGACAACAGAACTCGCGCGGCTCGTGGAACGTGCCCATCCACGTGCACGACTTGGAGTCCGACCAGCAGCACCTCATTTGGCTGCAAAAGGACGGCAACGTCTGTCTTCCGCCCGACTTCGAATTGAAACCGTCGGGAAAATACGTCTTCAACAGCGAGGGCAAAACGTTCGCGGTCTTCAAAATCGACTCCACCATATTCGATCGCATCTGGACGGTGGACGCCAGTCGGATTCCGCCGCGCTCTCAGTACATTCTGCTGAGGGAGCATTTCAGTTCAAGCAGCCATAAGATCGCCTTCTACAGGGAGAAAATCATCAGAGACATGAAGGGAAAGGTCGATCCGCACGTTTTCACGCAGCTGGCAGTGGATAGCGTCGCGGACATTGAGCTGATTGGTGAAGTGTTCGATTGGGAGGACCACTCTTTGAAGAACAGGTGAGAGGATAGGGCACTTGCAGTCCGGTATCCGCAACACTGCTGTGGGGACACTGAGAGCAGCGTTGTGACGGAATCAGCATTAGTAAAGGGAGCGGGAAAGCGCAAAAGCCATCTGCTCCAGGGCAGTAACGTCGAAACGCCCCGCCCTCTTTGCAGGTTTCTCGCCGATCTCATACTGTACAATCACATCCTGCACGGCGCGCACAACGACAGAGCGTCGAAAAAGGCGCAACAGCTGTTCGACCAGTTCGTCAAGGACTGCGCCGAACCGACCGACGTGCTCGGCTGCAGCAAGTGAGTCGAACCGCATGAACGAATGCGCAACCTCGAAAAACACTCCATTCAGGGTGGACGCCAGCTTCCGCCGCGGCGTCTATGCGCAGGGCTCCAAGAGTGCGGCAGGCCAGAAGTTCCTCGGCAACTACGTCAGCCGTTTGAAGCAGCACAAGTTCCGCAAGTATTTTGCGGAGGAGATCTACCGAATCCCGCAATAACTCTCTTATATTTACATTTCTCGAATAAATTGTTCAACAACATTCGTTGGAATAACGAAACACCGAAAAAAAAAAGCCTCTTCGACGCGTTCAGTGTTCACAAGGTTTATCTTAATTCGCGATTCTTCTTCATTTCTGCTGACATGAGTTACACATACACACATTCATTTGATACAGTTAGATCACATTTGCGAGTTTGCGTTAACGAAACGCGCGCAAATACAAATGTTCGGTGGTGGGGGAGGAGAGGAGGGCGGCGGTGGTTGTGTGCGGGTGGGGGTGCGCCATATACGACGGGCTGGCCAAACAAGACTCTTCTTCTGTTTTTTTTCAAATCTATTCCACGATATAACATATAATATATCGTCGTTTTTGGAGATGTGTGAGATAAAAATGGGGGGGGGGAAATTATATAGCTAGAGGGAGATGTGCTTAGAAAAAGTGCAGGTGGGTCAGTCGTGTGCACAAAAGGGAAATGTAAATAAGAATCTTTGAGAAGAAAAAACAAGAGAGCTCGAGGAACGGCGGCGCGATTGTTGGGCGGTTACTTTTGCGGAAAAAACAAATAAAATAAATTGATTATACAGCTTTTCCAAATCCAAATACTACCAAATACACAAAATAGGTGAAAATTGCAACCATTATTTTTACGAGTACCGTAAAAAATCCTTCAAACTCCTCGTTCAAAGCCGCAAACACTCCCAACTTTCGCTCCGCCGAACCCACAAAGACCCTGGATGAACTGAAATTGAAAGCAACGTGCCCGGAAAAAAAAACATAAAAAATATGGATGGCCGGCCCGTCCTGAAGACCAAAATGAAAACGAAAAAGAAAACGGCATGCGAATTTTCGATTTTGCAAAAAAAATAATAGACAATCGTACCCCCCGAAAAACGCTGGGGTGAGTAATAATGTGTGTGCAAACTTGAAAATACCAAAGCCGGGAATACCGACGAAGAACGAACGAAACAAAAGGAAATGATTTCCGAGACAAAAACCTCCTTCAACAAGCACTGTGCGATGGAAAATAGGGGGGGGGGGTCAGACGAAAAAGGAAGGAAGGGGCGGGTTGAAATGGGTGGAAGAGAAAAAAAAGGGCGGAGTCGGCCGGCGGAGTGGGCGGGGTCAAAGACACGACGGAGTGGGCGGAGCCTAGTCTTTTTTTGGGTTTTCCTATCGGTAAGAGGGGTCTAATCGGCGGAATAGGCCAAGCCTCAAACATTTTGTGGAGTGCGCCTGGTTTTGTGGAGTGCGCCGATGTAGGCGGGTCAACAATTATATAGTGGGCGGATCTTTTGTGAACTCTTCCTCCGTAACAGACACCTTTGCAATATTATTTTCATCTATATAAATCTAAAAACATCGAACAGTCGATTTTAACAAGCCCACATCCCCAAAAATTCAGTGCACACTCCAGAAAAATTCCAAAATAATCCGAATCACACCATTTTCGTACAAAACCAGACCATTTCCGCTTCCGATTCAGACAATTCACCTACTGAAATCTAAACGTTGAAAAACAGGTATCATTCGTTGAGAAAATTGCCTCCCGTTTCGAACCGGCCCTTTCGTTTCTTTACCGTCCAGCCAATCGACGGCAGCGGTGCGGTGCGGTGCGGTGCAGCTCAGGCCGACGCCTTCTCCGCTTTGCTCTCCTTTTCGCTGTCCTTCGCGTCCTGCAAATTCTGTAATGAAACAATGCAAAGTTTTGCATTTGTACTCTTGATTTAAAAAATGATTTTATTTTTATCTTTTTTATCTTCAGTGGAA
This sequence comes from Ips nitidus, assembly GCA_018691245.2. NCBI lineage: Eukaryota > Metazoa > Arthropoda > Insecta > Coleoptera > Curculionidae > Ips > Ips nitidus. The sequence continues at coordinate 267,070 of JAGUCG020000134.1, forward strand.
GGTTTGGATGATAGGTTGCAGTGATGGAAAAACGGAAAAAAAGCTCAAAAATCTCGGTAACCGATAATTTCATATTTTTCTCGGTTAAATCCCCGTTTTGACGGTGCGGAACGCCCGGCCAGCGCAGGGTAGAACTTTCATGGGTCCCACCACGAAAATTCAAAATCAAAGACACACGCTCGCGAGGGGCTGCTTGCTGACGCCCACGTGCAGCAGACAGTGCCTGCGGCAAACGCGTGAGGCTGCACCCTGAAATCAGCCCCCTGTGACTGCACCCTGCGCACTGCACGGCGAATCTTCGAAAGGAGGTTACAAATACACCCTGGCAGAGAATTGAACCAAAAAAACCTGGATTAGGCTCCACTTTTCATTTTAGCTTATGCAAGGATAGGCAAGAGGCTGTTCATGGAAAATAGGGTGGTCATCCGGGACTATCTCGGCAACTAGCGGTCCGTTTGAGCCGACCAACGACACTGCGGGCCGTATTCGTTTTGCTAGCAACAGAATGCCAAGAATTAGCCTAATTTCCAAAACCTAATTTAGCGAGCATTTCAAAAAACATCAGCAACCGTTATTTCACCCCAACTCCAACCGCACATCTGAAAATCATCCGCAAATTTTGTTGGTATTTCTAAACAGGCTATAAATTTTCCAACAAGAGTTTACACAACAATGTTGGTTTACATTTTGTTTTTTACAAAATCAACTTCTCTGAAATTCCGAAAAAATTTAATTGCCCAACAACCGCACCTTTGAACCCGGTGCGCCGGCGGCGGGCGAAGCGGGCTTCTTGGCCGTGCCCGGCGAGGTACCCGTGGTAGAGGCGGCGGCGTGCGCGCCGCTGCTCTCCGTCCGCGTGCGCGTCGTCGTCGACGTCAGAAACGACGTCATCGGCGTCTTGGACAGCACCTTCAAATTTATTTTATTTTTTACACCTTCAAATTTATTTTATTTTTTATTTTATTACAATCTTAAAATTTAAAGCCCCCATCGTACGTACGGCTAATTTTTGAACGGAAAGGGGGCAATTTTACACGGACAAGACTCGTAAAAACAAGGAAGCCGAGTGTCGTTTTGGGAATTGCCCCCGAAAAATATCGCGAGTTGATCCGAAAAAACCAAAAGCTCAACACAAAACGAGACGAGTCATCTTTCGCGAGCAACCCTCGATGTTTTTTTTGGGAAATTCCCAAATTACACTCGGCTCCTTCGATTTTACGACTTTCGTCCACGTCAACAAAAGCTGGGCCAGCAGTAAATACATACAAACAATTGGTGAAAAATTGAAATTAATAAAAAAATAAAAATTACCTGCGGCGGTTGCGCCGGCGGCTTCTCGGGATCGTAGATCTCCAGCGCCGCCAGTCGCCTCCAGAGCTCTTCGCGTTCCCGTTCTTTCCTTCGCTCCCTGCAAAATTTTCTCTTTCATTTTCTCAAACGTATGCTTTGCAAAAGCCGTGCGATTCGCAACTTCCTTTAAATTTTCTTAAATCACCAAGCAGGTTTTCGTGGTGGGACCCTGAACGGAAACTTTTTAGTGCAGTGAAATTTTGAAAATTTAGGGTCCCACGACGAAAACCACGATTGCAAGCGTAAATTTTATTTTTAAGATTTTAGAAAAAAAGAAAACCATGCACTGTAAGCGTAAATTTTATTTTTAAGGATCTCAGTCGTACGGGTAATTTGGTAGGTCGGAAATGGACAATTTTCGACCGACAAAGCCCGTAAAAACAAAGTGTCATGTGAGAATTCCCCAGAAAAAAAACCGGGCGTTTCCGTGAAAGACGACTCGTTTTGTGGATGGGGCATGTGTTCTGTGTCTTCTGTCTAAGAAACTGAGTAACGTCGAAATATTTCTGGACAATTCCCCAATTACACTCCGTTCCCTCGACTTTACGACTTTTGTCCGCGTAAAATTTCCCTCTTTTCCACCAAAATTACCCGTACGACTGACGGGGACTGAAAAAAGTTAAATTTATTAAAATTAATAAAAAAGTAACTATTTTCTACTATTAGCAACTAATCGCAGAAATTAGCAATTTAAGAGTAACAATTCGTTAGCACTAGTTTTAACAATAAAAAACAAAAGTAAAATCCCAGAAAAGCACGCACTTTTGCTTTTCGGCCTTGTAGTTGGCGGTGAGTTCGTCGAAGAGTTTGCCGTTCATTTCCATAAAGTTTTTCAGGACGTTGTAGACGAGCGCGACGATCGTCTGGTTCCAGTGCTCGCGGCTGATGCGGTAGAGCGGCGGGAACATGATCGGCATCACCTGGGCGCTCGCCTCTTCGATCAGCGACAGGATGTACTCGTTGTTCCAGAAGTAGAGCGCGCGTTCCGCACACCTGCACCGCATATTGATTTTATATTGAGTTTATTTTTTAGTTTTATTTTTATCTTTCGGCATTTTATTAAAAAAAACTGTAAATGTTTAGTGGGCAAAAATCAATCGTTTCATTTTTCGCGCATTGTTGCGTTGGAAAAGTTGGTTCCCACCGCGCTTTGCCCTGCACTTCAAGGGTGTCGGAATCAAAAGACTTTAATAATACTGAATAATAGTGACTAGTGGGGAATTTACGATAACAGTAACCGGATACAAGAAAATTGTAACTAGTGGTAAATATATGATAATTGTGACAAGTAGTAAATCAGAAATCGTTTTCAAAACCTAAATTACAAGGCCAAAGATAAAGAACCAACCTGGAAGTGGGGACTCGAGACGCACTTGGCGAGTTGGCGGAAACAGCGGGTCGATGATCTTCTTGAACTGCGCCGGTTCGATAATGTCGAGGATTTCCTCCACCTCGCCGAGGAACATGACCTCTTTGGAGCTGCAGGTGCGCGGCCAGAATTTCAGGAGTGCGTCGAACACTTGCGGCGTGAGCGTGGAGTCCTTTTCGATGAACTGCACGACGCAGTAGGCCAGCTGAAATTCGAATTTTATAGGATTTTCGGAAAATGAGTTTTACGGCCAAGCGATAAAATTTTTTTAAATAAAATATATAGAATTTTTTTTCAAAATTAGAGTTCCTTAAAAAATCAATAAACAACAACAAACCTGAGCGTGGTAGAGGCTCAAACACCGCGGCTTGTGCAACGGCAGCAGCACCTTGACCAGGAAGACCTTGTGCTCATGTTTCAGCGGAAGAGCGAAGCCGTTGATGATGCTAAAATTCATTGTTTAGACAAAAAGTGGGTCATAAACGAGCTAAAAAATAATAAAAACCATCGGAAAGTAAATTTTTATGAAATTCCAGAAACACGGCTGACAACCACGTCAAGGTTGGAAATTCCACAAATAAGAATTACATAACTTCCAAAAATAAAAAAGCATATACTCAAATTCTCTTCACTGGCTTCGGGTCAGCAATAAATTAATAAATATATATATATATATATATGTGTGTATGTTTAAAAAACACATATAGCCAAAAAGAATGCGATCAAAACCAAAAATTCACGCACCTGCCGAGAATCTCCAGCAGCTCGCCCCACTCCGTTGAACGAGTCGGTTTCAAAGACGAACGACAGGAACATGTTGTTGATTTGCTTGCGGATGAAGGCGCGCAGGCCCAGGAATTTGCCGTAGATGCGGTGCAGGATCGTCTTGAGGAAATCGCGCTCGCGCGGGTCTTCCGAGTCGAAGAGTTCGAGCAGCTGAAGGCAAGAAACTTGGGCTGACAGTTAATATTTTTTCCATTTTTCAGCAAAAACACAAAAATAAAAGTACGGTCTTTTAAAAAATTTTACTTTAAAACTTAACAAAGGATCAAAATTGCTAAAATTATTTAAACTTAACAAAAGCATAAAAATGCTTACGCTCAGCACGAAACGCTGGTCAATGTACTTCTTGCCGATGGTGGCCTGGAAGTCGGCCGACTCGAGAAAACGCAGGAAGAACTCGTAGACGAGCTGCAAAAAAAGGCTGGATTTAAAAAAAGTTGCTTGGAAGTAACTGTGATTTTTTGACGTTTCAGATTTTTGGATAAACTATCACCTTTTTGACGCGGAGCTGGAATTTCCGATTTTTTTGCCGTGAAAGATACACAAATATTTTTCTTGTATTGTTTATATTGTCATGCCGAGGCAACATAAAAGGTATATAAGTGCACTTTTGGAAATTCCAACACAAGATTTCGTTTTTCCAAACCCAATAATTTTCAAAATTTAACATGACACACTACCGTTACTTTTGACACACGTTTGCAGCTTTTTTTCTTATTTTGGCAGTAATCCTGCCTTTTTCTTAAACCTCCGTTTTGATGGTGCGGAACGCCAGGCCAGCACAGGGTAGAAATTTCATGGGTCCAATCATGAAAAATTCAAAATTTTCACGCGTTTGCCGCAGGCACCGTCTGCGGCACGTGAAACGTCAGCAAGCAGCCGCTCGCGAGCGTGTACGTGTGTCTTCTGCGCGAGGACTTTGTTTGATTTTGAATTTTCGTGGTGGGATCCATGAAAGTTCTACCTGCGCTGGCCTGGCGTTCCGCACGGTCAAAACGGGGCTTTAAGCTTTTCCGCAAAAAATTTACCTACCAATTTGTGCCCATTCCTACCAGTGCGATTACGCCACTGGTCTACGGCCCTAATACAACCACAATAAAACGAAAATAAATAGATACAACATTTTCGGTTGCGATTCCACCCGTTTACCAAAAAAAGCCAACAAAAACCCCCACCTGCAAATGCGGCCCGACACTTCGAGCGTCGGCTCGTCCTATTCCGGGTCGAACTCGGAGTTGTCGGAGGGCGGCAGGACGCGGAAAATGTTCCGCGAGACCATGCGGATGATCTCCGGGTAGAGCGGCTCGACGATGGCGCCCTTGGTGGCGGTGATGTAGTCGATGAGTTCGTTGAGAGCGGCGCGTTTGATCTGCAAATTGTTGGACGGTGATCGTCGGAAGAAAATTTCTTATTTTTTGGCTCATTTTTCACTAATGTACATGCATTTTCTTAGCCTCTTTATTTTTCTAATTTCCTTTATTGGATTTGATTAAAAATTCTGAATTTTTGATAGAAAAATAAAAACGAAAAAATTTCTAATTTTTTAAAACTTTACAGCCATTTTCGGAAAAAGACTCGCCTCTTTGCTCTTGAGCTGCGCGACGGGATCGTAAAAGTCGAAGATTTCTGGCATTGCTGGAGCTTCAGAATGGCCAGCGCGGTCTGTTCGCTGAATACGGCACCTGAAATTTTGTCCCCTTATTCGTACCAATATCGTGTTTTCAATTTTTTCAAATTATTGTTTATTTTCTTGCAAAACTTATATATAGATTTATTCTCATTGTCAGTTTGCTTTTCCATTTTCAAAAGAGTAAATTTCCTCTGAAATTTTCAATGTTCCGCAAAAACGAAAACTCTAATTAGTTATTCCAGAGCTCCGGAATAACGAAGTTGAACTTTTGGTCGGAGTGATCGAGCCCTAAAAACGGAAAACAGCCAAAACAAAAAAAAGCACACAAACCCGAAGAAAACCCACTGTTAATCAGAGGCAACTGCACCAGTCGGGCTCGTTCTCCGAGTGGTAGCGCGACGAGTTCACCGGCCTGCGTCTTCGGCGGCTGTTCGCGCGCTTGCTGAACGGGTCGATCTTGTCGACGAACTGGTTGGCGGTGGCGGAGAGCTGCTGGCCGCCGGTGGCGGCGCCCGACGTCTTCGGCGGCGGCACCGTGTGCTGCGCGCCCGGCAGACCGCCCTTCTCCTTCTCCGACATTTAGCTTCTGGCTGGCGGCGCTGCAAGCCGACCGTTTTTTTCGCACGCAAAAGTTTGCCGGTTTTGTAAAAAATTTGCAGCATGGCCACGAAAAACGCGCAACTTTGAAAACACGTGCGTCTGTGAATGTATGCACAAGAATGTTTCGCAAAATTGGATACTTCTGCTCTTCGGTGGCCTGTTTTAATAATATTTTTACGTGAATTTTATGTGAAAACTATCGGAAATCGGTTATTTATTTGATTTTTTATTTTAGTAGTACGTCTTTTTGTAATCAAATAAATTTTAAAAACAACTATCGATGGGAAATCGATAGTTTATTTTCGCGTTTGGCCGGCGAACATTTCTGCTCGATGGCATTTGCGGACCTTATTTATTTGTTTTCGGGATGTTTTGGTGAAGGGGAGTGACATTATTCCTCCGGCTGACCGAATTACGCATGCATACTATTTCGTCGAAAAGCGAGCCGAATATGATCTTTGCAAACCTAAAAAATTTTTGGTCGAAAGGAAGTTATTACCCACCATACTAGAATATTAAATTCATGCATGCGTAATTCGTCAGTCAGAGATATAATATCAGTCGTCTTCGCCAAAATATTCCGAAAGTAAATAGGTAAGGTCCAGAAATGCTATTGGGCACAAATTGTACCAACGAACGCAAAAATCGTGTACCAAAGAGCAAAAATATCCACTTCCATGCGGATAATCCGCACGTTTTTGGATGAGTGTACTTGGGCAAACGCGAAAATGAACTATCGATTTCCCGGGCTTGCTTTTTAACGTGAAAGGAAAGGCTCCCCTATTTTTGCAACAATCTATTTCTTCGTATTAGATGTACAATCAGATTCATGAAAATAAAAACCATTTGCTACGCGCCACTTTCTGCCAAACATCTGAAAACAGCAAAAACCACAAATTTTCAAAAACAACTGATAAAAGGCAAATGAAAAAAGGCAAATAATCCTTCCAGAATATTCGGCGACCCCTACCACACCGCGTACAACGCGGAGAACTCGTAATTGCAGGCGCGAGAAAGTGGAAAATCGAAACCAACGACCAGCTTGCTCGGGGAAGGCCGTTCGCTTCTCGCGCATAGCATTCATCTGCCCGAGCTCCACGGCGGATATCCGCCGCGGAGCTATTTTTCGTTTTTATTTCTCTTAAGATTTAAAAATTATAATTTTTATCCATTGCATAGTTTGGTCGACGTTTGCTCATTTTTGCCGTATCATTTTTTTAATTGCCAAAAATCCCAGATACAAACATTTATCACAAAAATCCAATAAACCAAAACAATATATACATATTATACGATAAAATCAAATAACATAACACAGCGGCAATAAACTTTTGGAATCTAATGCAAAAAACTCTGGGATAGTCACGGGCAGCAAAGCCGATTACGGAGAAGGCTGCGGTCGACCTTTTTTTCTTGCCCACACTTTCGGATTAGGTGATTCACAAGGTTCCGTTTTGAGATCTTCATGTTTAAAAAATCGTTCTCAAAACTCTCGCCTCACACCTTTCACCCCAACAACAACAACAACCAGGCGAAAGCCGTGCCGAGTTGGCCGTTGCGAAAACAGGCCTCAACCCCAAAACGCCGGCGGCGGCGAAAACAACTGCACCCGAAAACGCCGGCAGCGAAAACGTGCGTCGATCTAGGTAGAAGGGGACTTCCCACTTTTCCAAAAAAAAAACCCAAACCAACGGGGCAAAAGGGATCACAAGGTCGGGGCGAGAGTTGGGACCGCCGGCACGGGAACGGCAACGACGCTATAGCACGCAGAGCAGCCGGAGGAGTGGGAAACAACCCGAAACCAGCCCAACACTCGGGCAACTGAAACTGAAATAGCGTGGACAATCGACCCATTCATCAGCGGCCGCTGGAAAACAAGTGCGAACGCCGTGCCAGAAGGCGATTTTCGATTCGAAATTCGGGGAAAAGCGGGTGAACCCGGCGATAAAGCGCTCGAACCCAACGACGAAACGCTTGGAATTCCGGCGATAGTGGTCAGACTATTTGAGTTGAATAGTCCGAATGCGTCTGACATTGTCCCAAAAAATATATTTTGGGATTAAATTTTCACCAAAAATTGCAGCTCAAACAACTAGAATTACCCTAGATTCCAGTGGCATAAATGGCCAAGAATCGAAAAACCGATTCAAGCCAAGAATCCAAACATCGACTCAAGCCAAGAATCAAAAAACCAACTCCAAACCCATTTCATGATCCAATTTAGTAAAACAATTCGCATTTGGTTCCTTCAAAACCCAATAAAACCATGAAAACAAAGTTGCCGTCATGGCCAATCTATTCGGCAATCGAAACACTTTCCCGTTTTTGTTTCACATGGAAGACCGACGGGAAACTGTCGAAAATCTAATTGAGAGAGAATTTGAAAAGTACACATCCGTCCGAGCGAAAACCCTCAATTCCAGAAAATGGATTTGAAAATTCTGGGCGACTGGTCAACGACAACATTTTAGCGGTCAATAAATGAGAACCGCTTTTCCAGCACAATTGGACAATACAAGAAAAAGGGTCGTCTAGACCTTTTTTTTCAGACGGGATACAAACCCCTTTAACAAACCAAACATGAACGAAAACCCCGGCGAAACCCTCACGAAAACCTGGAAAACTGCACGAAACTCCCAATTTCCGCGAGTCCCCCCGCGAATGGGCCGAATCCGCAAACTCAACGCCGCACCGGAATTTCGGGCCAAATCGGAGGAGGGCGCGTTCCCATGTTCGGCCGGGTTGGGTGCGTGCGTGCTCGTAACGGTACGCCGAACCGGGCCGCGGACCAAGGAAAGGGGGGAAGGAGAACAAGAAGTCCGGTGCGGGCCGGGGGACGGGCCGCACCGCCAGGCGACGAGGGAAAGAAAAGTCGGGGGGTGCAGGCCGAGTGTGTTGGCGGGTTGGGGGGACACGGGCAAGAACGACGGCGGCCGACAAACCCTCGCCCGGCCGGCCTGCCGTCCGTTCCGTACGCGTTTTCGCCCGCCATCGCCGCCCGCGTCTTCGGCCCCCCCTCTCTCTCCCCCGATCTCAGTGGGGCGCGCCAGCCGCGGCGCCCCCTTTTCGCTTTCCCTCCAACCCCCAAAAACACCCATCCTTCCAGCGTACGCACATGCACACTTACATACATTTTTGTACGCGTACACACATGTCTTGCTAACGTGAGGCATGCACACACACGTATGAATCTTGTGTGTGTCCCCAACCTCTCATGAAAACCCACTGCGTTCGGGTTGGATGGTTTCGGCAGCGGAGAAAACACGCACACGTTCGCATTTTGTAGAAGAGGCACACACACAGAAGAGTGTGTGCTTCTTCTAGAAGCACACAATTCTTCTAGAAGCACACACACAAGCATCGGGCCTTCGTACTCCATGCTGTTGTGCGTGTTTCTCCTTTGCCGCAAAACAACATCCAACCCGAACGAGGTTAGAATCGGCATCGCAGCGGGTTTTCGTGAGAGGTTGGGGACAACTCAAGGAAAGCATAGAGTGAAGAGTCTTCTTTGCATTTCACCTGATAGTTAGTATGCGCGTTGCATTTTCTCCCGAGTCTTTTCGTTGCATTTCTCCCCATAATGCCCTACATCTATCATTCCTTCCACAACGGAAGACATGAAAGATGCAGAGAGAGCGTCCGTTTGTATGTCTCTTACTCTGCCATACAATGTGTGTGTGTGTTTGACAGAGCCAGTCAAAGACGCCATTCTGGGACCAGGGCATGCACACCGCCCAAGCGTTCACGCCGACAGACCAGCGGCGGTTCGGCGGGCCGGGCCCTGCGGGCTCGAAAAATCCCGTCCCCTCTCTCTACTTCAGTCGTGGAGTGAAGAGGACGAGCCGTCGCGCCCCGACCGGGTCGTCTCCGTTTCAATGACCACTCTCGTTGTCGGCGAAAAAAAAACGTGTGTGTGCACTGTTCCGTCTGCATTCCTGCGTATTATTCCGCGGTGCACACTCATATGAAAATGTAGTACTTATTATTCTTGGCGTTGCATTCAACGCCAAGGTTTTCTCAACGCCGTACCCATTTTGGAACGACTTCGGGAATCTCTAGAATACATCGACTGCAAAATTCGTTTTTTACTAGTTCATTTGTATTATACAAATTGTGACAGCAAATTATCCTACTTTGTAGGCTGATTGTTTTTACCAAAATTTTTCAGTTACGCAACGGCATGTATACTTGCACTCACACAATTATACACACTGTCTTCTTTCATGTCTTAGAAAGGATGAGTCTCATTTTGTTCCCTACTTTCGTATTACCGTCAAGTCCTTCGACATTCTAACCGCCACTCGAATGATATTTTCTCATCATTCGGCGTTTCCCTTCAATTCCAACCAACAGAGGCCAAGGGCCCGGACCCGATCCGTTGCCGGCCCGAACCGCGAAAATTGAGTTCGGCCCATTCGCCCGCAACCCTCAATCCCGACGACCATCACACACACACACACGACGAAGCCTGTACTTTTGCCGCAGCCAACCCCGAGAATGGGGAAGGAAGGCGAAATCCCTCGACATGTGCCTCGCGAGAAAAATTTCCAAGGCCAAGCGGATCCCCGTTTTCGCGGCGAACCGCGGGGCCCGAGAACCGGGCCCTCCATTCCTAATCCGCCCACCCGAATCGGCGTGGAATATCGGCGCCAATTGCAGCCGCACTTGCAGTGGAGCGTGACCCGACGCCTAATTATGCCAACAAATATTTGATTCGTCGGATATTTTTGACCATTGAATCCATTTTATTGGGAATTAGATATTCAAGGGTATATCAGTCTGTATATGAATATGAATTACTATATATCGGGTAACATCGGTGCATTTTGTCTAGTCGAAATTTATGTCTTCCGTTATTTGAACAATAGAGAAAACTGCGAATGAAATTCATTCACAATTGCACATTCGACCAAGGTGCACATGATCATTATTTCCAAAAACAGCAAAACAAATGATTAAAATTGGCCGAACAGTAATTTTGCCAATTCATGTCTTTTAAAAGATGCCATTTTTCTTCGTGTGTCTTCCCACGAAAAAAACCACCATTTATTTTTAATTATAGTTAAAGCCCAGAAGAGATGAAAATCCGTGCCAAACAAGTTAAAACGTTGGGGAAAAATTAACACCGTAAAAAAGGAGCGTCCGTTGTTGACGAGCCATCCGCTGACCCTAAAACAAAAAGATGATGACTAGTCATCTTCGCAATTGTTTTTCCTGGTGTTGTGTGACGTCTTTTCAGCGATTTTTTTAGGTCGAATGAGAAAAATCGTTCGACCGAAAGGGAATCGTACATTGAGGTCATTATGACTCACGTTCAATTGGCTTACGATGTTATTCAATTGAAAAGTACGGTTTGCTTGGTTTTTGATTGAAAGTGTTTTACGTCTTTTGGTCATTGTACGCAACGCATGAAACCATTGAAACAGAACTTCAAATCGAATAGGTCGTACAAAGGCTGAAGAGATTATATTCGACGATCGACACAACTACGAATAATTATCGTACATGACTCTGCTGACCAAAAATGTATTGTGGAACGTTTTTTATTTTTTCTAAAAAAGTTTTTTGTCTTAGAATCTGGTAACCAGATTCCGAAAATAAATTAAACACACAAATCAATAGCGGCACTTCGCTCACACATATCACTAAAGCCTTAGCTAAAGGACCCAATAGCTCGCCTCATTTCCACCAGATTCCCCTCTCTCTTCGCCGGAGGGCCTGGCCCGCGGGCCTTCCGCCGGAGGCACCGAAAATCCGGTGGCCGCCCGAATTTCTCGGCCCGGCCAATTCGACTTTCGCCAACCGCCAAATCCACGGCCGTCAACCCCACGCACCGCCAACACACACACACATATATATACATAAGACGCACACATGTTTGAGGAGAAGAGTTGGCACATTCGCGGAAAAGTACAGCTAGTTTCTGAACAAAAAAACGAAAATTGTTTTTTGATCAACGTCAAAACATTTAAAGCTCAAAATTAAACTGTATAATGGCAGATCTACTCTTTTTTTCCAAGGCAGACTACCTCTAATTGTAACCAAAACCTGGCTACGACTCTTCCTTCCCACAGCAATTGCTTTTGGTCTCGAAGCTTGGCCTTTTTGAAAAGTTTAAAAAAGCACACAACCTAAATAAAATATTTTTTCCGTATTGCTGGAGCCTTTTAAAAAGTACGACCCAAAATTTCGTGGAATCAAAATTGAGACCCCTCAATTTTGATGTGACGTCCTCCCTTTAAAGACGGGACAGATAAGATGAATACGACGAAATAGTAAAAATAACGTAAAATAAAATCAACAAACTCAATATAGACGAACCGAATAACCGTGATTAGCCAAACGCCCAGAAATGACACAAAAATCCAAAGATAATCCAACAAAACCGAAAAAATCCCAAAATTCGCCGATTTCTCTGCTCCTCTGCGCGAAAAGCAAGCTATTTCACGAAAAATGGTGGAAAAATCAGTGCAAAAATAGAGGCCAGCCTACGATCCTGAAATCCTCCCAACCGAATCCGCGAATCCCTTCGTGCCGCAGGCGCCGACAGCTTCATCGTGAAGCTCACGGAATCGAACGAAAATTTTTGCGGAGAACGCAGCTTGCAACGTTTGGCCAAGAAATTATTTTGCTAAATTTTCGTTGGGGGATACAAATTTTATTTTTAGCTTTTTTTTGGAGAAATTTCTCGATTTCTCGTGATTTTTGTTTTATTTTACCGAGTTTTTTGTGGCGTTTGTTGATGAATACGTTGTTGAAAGACTTTTCTTAGTTCGATGAGGTTGCTGAGGATTTTTGTCGATTGTTATTTGCTGCTCTCAGCTGTTTTTTTTCATGTCGAAACTCACATTTTCGGCCTTCCAATCTGGAATAAATAATCCAACTGACTTTCTGTGCATTCCAATGAACATTTGACACTCTGTATGACGAATGCACAGCATTATCAATATCGAGGACATTTTTGAGGACCGCCAGAAAACGGAATTCGTGCACTCCAACCTTATCTCTCACTCGCCGAACACGGCCCCCTTTTCAATAAGACAATCGTCTTCGCGGTTCATGTAATTAGATCCTCACGTAATTATCAACGCCTTTGTGCCTAAAACACCACTCTTTTTTCCATTACTGCCTGGAAATGAAAAATTTGGGTTTTGCGGGCGCTTCCGTGCGCTTATCATCGATTTTCCCGGCCATTTCGCCGGTCGCGATTCGATCTCTGCGGCGCGTTTTCGCCAACGTCGCAACCCACGATTATGCTAAACTACCGCGAATATAGTTGGCGACGTCCGCGACGACACCACCGACACAATGACCACCGCACATCGGCCGACTTTCGACCCGGCGCGCGGTGGAACCGGCCGAAATGAGGGCGACCTGTCCAAGTTGTCGGCGCAGTACTCGTCCAAGGACATGCCCTCGCACAAAAAGCTAAAGTTCAGGGATCAGCTGCAGAACAAGGAGGAGGAGCACAAGGTTCATTATTAGATTTTTGTTTTTATGTTCTTTTATTGTCATTTTATGATGGAGCACTGAAGACAATTTGAGCAGGTGGAGCAAACCAAATCTGTCGAATCAAACCTGCGTAGCCTAATTTAGCAAATATGTTTTTTTGCTGTTGCAAGTTTGCCAAGTACTCGTCATCTTTTTTGTTTTAACACCTCAACGAATTCGATAAGTTGTATCAAATCGCGGTAATCGAACTCGTTTTGGTGGAAAACCGGATGACGATTGTTTTTGGCAAAGTTGCAACACCAAAAATGCAAGGGAATTGCTGCTCAAAATTTTTTGGTTCTAATTTCTAATGAAATTGTTTTGGTCTAAATTTTAATTTTACCCTCTTAACATTCGACAATTTCCAGGACCTGCGCCGCACCCTCGAAGAACGCGAGATTCGCTCCAAGGACAAGCGCTCCGGCTCGAGCTCCCAGTCCTCGTCGAAAAAGCCGCGTTTGGACGCGATCGAGTCGGCGAATCCCGATCGCGACGATCCGGTGGATGAGGTTGATGACGAGGACAGTGACAGCGACGATTCGGAGGACGAGGAGGCGCTGATGGCCGAGTTGGCGGCCATCAAAAAAGAGCGTGCCGCGGAAAAGGCGGCGCAGGAGGCGAAAACCGCCGCGGAACAGGTAGGTTTTTTGGCGGTTTTTCTTCGTTTTAGGGTATTTAAAACAAATTTAATTAAATTTTAATTTTACTTTAAAATAAAAAATTAAAGTGGCTTTATTCTACAGCCGACATCATTTGCTCGGGGTAGTTTTGATTGGAAAAGAGGGTAATTTTACGAAAGTCGTAAAAAACAAGGGAGCCGAGTGTTGTTTGGGGATTTCCCAGTAAAATATCGCGCGCTGCCCGTGAAAAATGACTGTTTTGTCAAATGTTGCGCTTCGAAGCGTTTCTTCTTTCAGGGCAATTCCCAAATTGCACTCGTTTGTTTTTACGACCTTCGTCAGTGTTAAATTGGCCGCTTTTTACTAAAAATACCCGCTGGTTTATTCATCTTATAAATTATATAAAATTTGCAAGAAATAAGTGTATAGATCCTAAAAAATTTAAAATTACAAATAAATCCGTAAAACCCAAAAAATTAAGGAGCGAATCCGCCGCGAAAACCTGCTGAAAGGCAACCCGCTGCTGATGGGCGAGTCCACCGACTTTCGCGTGAAGCGCCGCTGGGACGACGACGTCGTCTTCAAGAACTGCGCCAAGGGCCAGGACGGCAAGAAGCAGCCCAACTTCATCAACGATTCGATTCGCTCCGAGTTCCACCGCAAGTTCATGGAGAAGTACATCAAATAAGATCTTTTGGGATTTTGTTTCGGTAGCAATCTTTTGAAATTCGTTATTCGGAGTGTTCACTAATTTTTGAGTATTTTATGAAGACATTCATCTACGTTTTTTAAAGGTTTGTCTGATTGTTTACTTTTTAAGGGCGTTTTTGGCGATTGAAATTTTTAAAATCATTTTTTTCCACTGAGAGGAAAGAACTGGCCCCAAGAACATTGTTTTTGTAAAATACGATCCTTGATGTATATTTGGATGAAAATAACCCAAACTCCAAACTACAACTTAAAAACCATCACGAAAAGTTTAAAAAATGCTTTCGAAACCCCAACTTTGGAAATTCCGTTTTTCGTATTTCGCGAGCCCCGCCTCATAAAAAATTCTGTCGTCGAAAACCGTCCCGCCACACGATTATTATTCATGATCCCAGTCTTGTGTTCCGTCGAAAATTGTAAAAATAACACAGCACAATGTCGGCGGACCGTTTATTTTTGAGGTTTGGAACCTGCAGCTATCTTGTACATTTGGCTCATTTCATCTATAAATGAAATTTTTTAATCTAATAGCGTTAAAATGCTTTTTAAAAATAATTTATCTTTGACTGTCTTTTATCCATGCGAATATTAGTTAAAAAAAATTATAAAATACGGTACTAATCCGGGTTTCAGATGAACTTACGGGTAAACGCGTGGTGGTTTTCGTTTTCACATTCGTCAGCTACGCTCTCTATCATGCCTCGCGCAAGAACCTGAGCGGCGTGAAGCGGGAAGTCATCCACGAATGGACTTTCAACGAAACGCACGAGGTAGTTTTTTTATAAAATAATGTAATTAAAGTTGTACCGTTCGTAATTTTCAAAATTCTTTTGAAACTCGCACTCGTTTTTGTAAATTTTGTAAACAGCATATTGGTAAAATACAGTTGTCTTGTGGAAGTTCTTACCGGTTGGTTGGATTTTGCCACATGCAAATCTTTTTCACGTTTTCATCTCAACGAATTCGATTGAACAACAGAGAGTATGATGGAAAGTCGAATTTGTTGAGCTGAAAAACTGAAAAGATGGCGTATGGAAAAGTTCAAACACCAAAAACCAAGGGAAATTGCTGCTCAAAATTTTTTGTCACTCAAAAATCTCGGCAACAAAACCCAACGAAGTTTCTGCCAGTTTTCATTAAATTTCATCCATTTTTCATAAATTCCAGCCATTCTTCAACACGGAAAACAGAGCCAACACCTTCTTGGGCATGTTGGACGCGCTGTTCATGCTGTGCTACGCGGGCGCCCTGGTCCTGTGGGGCGGATCGGCGACCGCTGGAACCCACTCTACGTGACGCTGATCGGCATGATCGGCTCGGCCGTCACGCTGACCCTTTTCGGCGTCCTGCCGTTCTTCGCCCACTTCCACCACATTGCCTACTACGTGGTGGTGTGGGCGGCGTTCGGCATTTTTTCAGGCGCCGGATTTCCGAACGAGGTCACGATTATGGTGAGTTTGGAAAAGAGTTTTCTTTGGAAAAGAAGAAGAAAGGCATTTGCTTTATGAAGCAAAATCAGCCGTGTAAATGTGATATTTTGTGTATAGTGGCGTCAGATCAAGACATGAAAAACATGTATTGAGGAGTTTTAAAATACGTCCAATTCAGTCCTATGTTCAGTTGTTTGCAGTTAGACTGCAAACAACTGGTAGATTGTGGTAATTAAGCACATTTTTGCGTGTTTTAAAAACACCGAAATGAGTTTAGTTAGCACTGCTTTTTGTAGTATTAGAAAATGTGTTGACATTTTGCCTGGAGTGCATATTTTCGTATTCGACCACAGCGAACCCGATGACGGAATATCGAGTTCGTTGTGGTGAAAAACGAAAATATGGCTTCCGGCGTAATGTCAACAACAAAATCTATAGGGGAATTGCTGCCCATTTTTTTCTGGTGGAGTTTTAAAATGCGTCCTTATTCTAACGACGATTTAGACCGATGGGCTTGTAAACATCAAAAATTTGAACTTGTTTTTTCAAATCTTAACGAAAAATATTTTATAAAAACGCATTTCCAGTCCACTGGTTCCCGGCGAACAACCGCGGCTTCATCATGGGCCTGTGGGCCTCGTGTCAGCCGGTGGGCAACATCGTGGGCGGCCTGCTGATCTCGTTCCTCATCCGCCTGGCCTAATGTTCGAGTGGACGTTCGCGGTGAATTCGGCGCTAATCACCGCCTTCGCAGTGCTCATGTTCTTTGTGATCGATCCGTGGCCGGAAGGTCGGCGGGAACGGGAGTTGAGGGAGAATTCGGACGACACCGAACACGAGCCCATTTCCTGTTGTGGTGCACTAGTTCTGCCGAATGTGCTACCTGTGGGTTTTGAAATGGAAAATGGAGTATCAGTTTTGAAACATGTCCGTCGTACGGGTAATTCTCGTTGGAAATGCGGGCACTTTTATTATACATATATGGACGAAAGTCGTAAAAACAAGGGAGCCGAGTTTAATTTCGGGAATTGCCCAAAAATAGCGCGCGTTGAAAGAAGACACGGTTTGAGGCACAAATCTTGACCCATCCACAAAACGACTCACCTTTCACGTGGAACGCCCAATATTTTTTGGCAATTTACAAATTACACTCGGCTTTCTTGTTTTACGGCCTTTGTCGGTATAAAATTGACCCGTTTCCACACCAAATTTACCCGCACGACTGACCTCTGCTGTAATTTTTCTAGTAAATCAACACATAAGTATACGGTAATTTTCTTGCATTTCATTTCTGTTTTCCAAAACCACCCAAGTAAAAGTAAAATTTTGATGTATTTCTGATTCCGTATTTTACAAACCCATTATAGTACTGCCTGTGCAACGCCTGCCTAAAATTCGTGAACTATGCCTTCTTCTTCTGGCAGCCCTCCTACTTGTCCAAACAAGTTCGGCTGGGGACACGTCGGTGGCGAACCAGCTGGCCGCGTGGTACGACCTGGGCGGGATTGTCGGCTCGGTGGCCGGTGGCCTGATCTCGGTGTGTTTTCAATGAGTTTCTGTAAAAAACATGTTTCTTCGCAAGTATCGAAAAAATGTGGTAAAAAGAAAAATGGTTGAAATAGCGCCCCACAGGACCATGATTTGCAATTTTACCGCAACGAGTCCGATGCCTTCCAAAGCTGATGGAAGCCATCGGGTTGGTTTTGGTGAAAATGGGAAATTATGCTTGGGGCGACTTTCAACACCACAATATCCGGGGAACCTCTGCTCAAATTTTTTTTTGCGATCAGTTTTCTAGTTTAAATTGAAATTTCAAAACCGGTGAAAATCTTCAGGACAAAGTCGGGCATCGCGCGCCGGTCATTTCCTCCATGCTGTTCATTTCGTTGGGCGCACTGTTCGCGTACGCCGACGTCGGCGCTGACAAACTCCAGCACATTGTCTACATGACCATCCTCGGCATCACAATTTCCGGTCCCTACAATCTGATCGTCGGCACAATAGCCGTGGATTTGGGCACTCAAACCGGCTTTGGCCGGTAATCCCAAGGTGAAGGGAATAATATAAGACAAGAGAATGCATTATTTGCCGTGTGTAAAAAATGTTTTCGATGGAATAGGCGAGGATGTTTTCGCTGCATGGGGACCGAAAATTAAAATAGCTTTTTCGGCTATAAGCGATTTTATTGCTTTTTGTGATTTGATAATATAACATGGTTGCAAAATCAGCTAATATTGTATTTCTGTTCTAATTACACCCCAAATTAACTTCAAAAAAGGTGTACAGAAACATTTAGGCCATGTCCACCGTAACCGCCTGGTGGACGCGTGCGGCTCGTTGGGCTCGGCGATCGGCCAACTCTTCGTGCCGATTGTTCAGAACGAAATCGGCTGGAGCTACGTCTTCTACCTGTTCATTGTCATGGTATGCGGCTCGTTGCTGGCCATGTTGTGTTTTATACCGGCGGCGAAGAAGTGGTTGTACGGGCACAAATTGGGGTTGGATGGGTCGTTCGATGAGATTGAAATGAAAGAACCGGTGAAAAATGCTGTCTGATGCTTGATAATTTAGTGCTGTTTGTTGCATTCTTGCCATTTACGAATTTCTGCTTTCTTTTCAACTCAACACATTCGATTTAGTCCAGTGTTTATGGAGTACATCGAATGTGTTGCGTACAAAAGGAAAAAGAAAGGGTTTTTGGCAAAATTGCAACTAGCAAATGTCCGGGGGAACCTCTGCCATTTTTTTTTGCAAAAAAGGAAATCCTTTTGTCAACTTATTTATACCCCTTATAGTTTAAATTTAAACAGTTTAAAGTCTAAGGGGATAAGTGGAATAGGGTTTTTCGGCTGTTCTATATAAAATTATTGGCTTTCTGGAGAATTTTCTGGTTGACTGCAAATTTCCGCATCTCTCTTCCACTAACCGGCCTTTTAGAACTTCCTCTCCACCAGCTGCCTGCTGAAACGCACCGTGCTGGACGTGCGCGAGATCTGGCAGCGCGGCCGCAGCCGTCGGCTGACCTTCGTCGTGGAGAACGAAACGCCCGCGAACAACCAAGGCGAGACCGAGCCGCTTCTTCCCCAAGCCTAATTTCCCAGCTAGCCGGTTTTTTATTATCTCTTTCTCAAATCTCATTCCCAATTTCAGCCATTTTAGTGCCAAACTGTTCTCGCGCGCGTGCTTTTATATAATGGCATTATGGTCATAGTATTGTCACGGGTATTATGATGACAATAGTGACAATAGTGTGACCATAATACCAAGATTTTTTTAATCTAACTGCCCTTCTGCTTTTCATAGTCTTTTTTTTCATTTTCCCATCGTATACATTATATACATGTCAATGTTCGGTCGTTCCGTTTTTGTTCACGTATTTGATATTATCACCGAAACGAATTCGATGGCTTCTAAAGCATTGCAGAAGATATCGAAATGGTTTTGGCGAAAATTGAAAAAAATGAGTTGTGACAAAATTTCAACAACAGAACGGCGGGAACCTCTGCTGAAATTTTTTCTGAAAATTTTTAAATTTTGATGATCGTTGAAAAAATTGAATTTTTGATGACCAATGAAAAAACTGGAATTTTGATCATCGATGAAGAAAACGGGTGCAAAAACGGAAATACAGGAACGCTGGCCGTTCCCGACTTGTCGAGCTCTATGTACTTCCGGGTCTTGAAATGTTTCGGGTTTTCCGGTTTTGGCGTGTGGAACACTTGGCTCAGTTTGTTTTTGCAAACGGTGCATATGAAAAATGAATTTTTCTCTCGAAAAAAACTAGAAACTAATAAAAAATCAGTGTTTATCGTTTTTTCCAATACAAAACGACCGAAAACTTGTCTTTTAAATTCAATTTTTCGCCGGTTTTTGAGGTATGTACCAAATTGGAAAAACCGTGTCAAGTGTTCCCACCGACGGAAACCGCGCTTTGCCAACTTTTTCCCGCCGCCCCACGTTCACCCCACTTTCCGTCCTAATCGTGCCGTCCTCGTTTTAGTCAAGTCGACGGCTGTGCCGCGCGCCGATTGTGTCATGGTTGATTATGCGCACTAGCCCCCCGGCACAAGCACACACACACACACACACGCGCACTCAGAAACACCGCGGTCACCAAACGTCCGCGCCGTTCCACGGACGCATCAAGTGCACTGCTCTCTTACAACTAGGTATAAAAGCCGTCAGTGTTTTTTTCGTTTGCTCAGTTCGCTGTGCACCCGTTTAGTTTCAGTTTTTTTTGCCAAGCTCTGCACCCGTTCAGTTTCAGTTTTTTTTTGCACTGAGATTCACAGCGACAGAAAGGGAGCGTCCAGAAAATTTTGTCATTGTCCCATGATTCCCCCCCCCCAAAAAAGTGCAAACGGCCATCAAAGTGCGAAAAAATAGCACGCCAATGTTGACCAGTCGATGCCGTAGACAATAAAATTGCGTCAGTTTTTCTAAACATCATCTCATCTCTTCCTGAAGACCCTTAAAGCCGCTCTCTCTCTCTCAAAAACCTTAAAAATCCACCTCGAAAATAATGTGACAACATTTCTGGACGCTCCGATGCATTGAGAAACACCTATGTATGAGTGCACACTTTTTTCCGCGGAAATTTTTGTCAAATTCGCCGGCGAAACCACCGGAAAAGCGACGGAATACGGACGGGTGTGCGCTCGCACGGTCAACTCTCTCGTCGAAAAACCGCTCTTTTTAAGGTCTGCCACTTTTTTTTCCAATGAGAGAGTTGACCATGCGGAGCGGGAGACATGCCCCTTTTTTCGCCGGTTTTCGGTTGTTATTTGTCCGACAAAAATGTAGGACTGTTTCCGCGAAAAAAAGTGTTTTTTTGTTTCTACATATTATATATCGTCGAGTGAAAAGCCCCATTTTGCACGTATTTTTCAAAATAGTAAAAATGCAAATGTTTTAACGTTTTTAAAAAAATAAAAAAAGCTCTTCAAAACCACGGCAAAATGAAATTCGTCGTCGCTTTTGGGAAAAACGGCACCTCGAAAACGGCAAAGCACCAAAATTCAAAACTCTTCCCCAGTCCACAATCAGTACCTATCACCTCGCCGTTGACGGTCAAACCTGATTTATCTTCTAATTTCGAGCAAGTTTATGTCGTCCGAACTTCCAGCCACTTTTCCACGCATGTAGACGTCTTTCCGCCTCCACGAATATGACATCCGTTAAAAAATTTTTTTTTATATTTCGTAATTCTTATTAGTTTCTCTTGTATTTCGTAATTCTTATTAGTTCTGACATAGCCGTCATTTTATGTTTTTTTATTAGCATATCATTCATATATACGTTTGTTAATAAATCAAAAACTGTTGTCTTATCGGTATAACATTCCACACTAGTTTTGAGTGGGTTTTGAGGTGTTCGAGGAAAAGATTATTCAAAATTTCCTGAACATTTTAGTTGATTTAAAATCTCCAAAAAAATTTATTTGATTAGAAAACGAACCAAAAATTTCCTTCCACTTTTCAGGCACCGACACCAGGGCTGGACGGGGGTGGGTCAATACCCCCGACCCCCCAAAATAACCCCCGACCCCCCGGGGGTATTCGGGTGTCGGGGGTTTGGCGAATACCCCCCCCCAAAAATCTGCACTTTTCTGATTATTGCTAATCGTAAAACAAAAATTTCTGAGTCTCGAAGCGAATTGTGACGGAATGCCAATTTACAAATTTTATGGCGCGCATTGGCAATAAATTTAATGGTCCGCGGCTGGGCCGGGCCGAGGTCTTGCGGGTCAACGGGCCGGGCCGGGCCGGGCCGAAGATCCAGGGCACGGGCCGCGGGTCGGGCTTGAGCTTGGGCCCGCGGGCCGAAATAGCTTTTTTTGTATTGAATTTACTCAAATAACCATGGAAAAAATGAGAAACTGGCCCCTGCAACGGGAGAAACTGGCCCCACGAAAGGTGAAACTGGAAGTTGGCGGGGAGTCGGGGTATCGGAATTTGAAAATACCCCCCCCCGTCCAGCCCTGACCGACACTCTCAAAAACCACTCAAAAATGCCCTAGACCGAAATTGCGTTCGAATTTCGCAACAGCACCGTTGATAAATAGATAACCTTGCCAGCCAGCAAGCGTTCTGATCGCCGGCTCTTTCTTCTTTTTTTTGGCGGCAAAGCCGTTCCGTGCTCGGGTTTGTGCAACGAACGCGCTATGGATCAGCCATTTCGCCATCAGCTTTTTTTCTTTTTTTTTTCGTGTTTGCGCAAAACGGACGTGGGCGTTCTCGCCGAAATTTGCAATATGTATGTAGCAGCAAACATGACAATAAGTGTTGTTGTCAGAAAAAATTGCACTTCGTCTTCGAGCAAGTGCGTATGTGTAAGCGCTTTTCGAAAAGTTTAGGCGTAACAAAAGTGAAAAAAAAGTGAAAAAAACCGACAAATTCCCGAGATTGAAAGGATTTCATGTGGTTGATTTCGTTTTCTTTTAAGAAAAAAGAAAAAATTAAAAAAAAGTTTCTCTACCGTTACCGGAATGCCAAACCGTGTTTTGGCGAAAGGTTGAAACGAAAAATTAGGTTTATTTTTCATGAACTTTCCTTTTCTCCTCCTTTTGTGTTCCAACAACACAAGTGGTGTGCCAGACGCCGAATTTTCTTTTAGCGCAGAAAAGTTGGCCAATTTTTTCTTCATGAAATACTACAAAATTTTTACCAATTTGCAACGCGTTTCGATCTCAAAAAAAGCTCAAAACAAATTTTTTACAAAAAAACAACTCAAAAACTTTTTTTTCCTCGCTGATCACCCCAATTTTTCACTGAAAAGCACCGTTCATTTGGCGAAAAAAAGTGAAGCCTAATCCACATTTTTTGTTTCCAATTTTTCTTCTAGGGACAATTTGTTACCTGTTTTTCGAAGACTCTCGTCTATTATATATGATATTGAGGCTGGAGTCTAATATCACTACCCATTATCAATAGTGAAATTTCGTTCACACAAAAGAGGGAGAGAGGGAGACTTGACCCGGCTGTCAACTCTCTCCTTCCCCTAATTTTTGATTATTTTTCTTTATTTTTCTGCAAAATTACTATTTTACGGCCGCTATTTGTTGTTATGGGTCTTCCACAACGTTTTTAAGGTAATTACTTTTACGTTTCAGATAGCGCTGCAAGGCAAAGTCGAGATCTTTGTGTGAACGAAATTTCACTATTGATTATGGGTAGTGATATTAGACTCTACCCGATATTGATATAAAAGACATTATCTCGCACTGAAAAAATCCCAGCTTTCGGACGCGAAAACCCTAAAACATACCGCGTCTGTTTCGCTCCGTATCAGTGCCTATGCTTGCTCGCTCGATTATGCACTCGAAAAAGGCCTGCGGGCACGGCGGACAGACAATCGGGGGTCGGGAATCTTGAACAAACACGTTTGTTCAAACCTTGAACACTAGCCTCCATTTCGGGGATCAGTTGGACCGGGAAAGGCGAAGACGGAAATTGATAACACCTTCACGTTTATAGCTCAAGAATGAGTGTCAAGTTCGAGTGGCGTAGTTTTTCGTTTTTGTACCCGATTCCGCGACCACGGCATGGCCATCCGTGGTTTTGTTCCCTGTAGCTGGTTTTTGATCCGAGTAGCTGTTTTTTGGATCCCAATGGCTGGGTTTGCAAATAGCTGGTTTTTGGATCCAAACAGCTCGTTTTGGATCCATATTAGCTGGTTTTGGATCCAACTAGCTGGTTTTGGATCCAAATAGCTGGGTTTGGATCCAAATGGCTGGTTTTGGATCCCAATGGCTGGGTTTGCAAATAGCTGGTTTTTGGATCCAACCAGCTCGTTTTGGATCCATATAGCTGGTTTTGGATCCAACTAGCTGGTTTTGGATCCAAGTAGCTGGGTTTGGATGCAAGTAGCTGGTTTTGGATACAAATAGCTGGTTTTGGATCTAAATAGCTGGGTTTGGTTCCAAATAGCTGTTTTTGGATACAAATAGCTGGTTTTTGGATCCAAATAGCTGCTTTTTGGATCTACACATTATAGCTGGTTTTGGATCCAAATAGCTGGTTTTTGGATCCAAGTAGCTGAAATTGGAGCAATTATTTGCAGTGGTATTGAGCCGAACGGAGCCGTGATTTGGCTCCAATTCGGCTCATGTCCACTGTCCGTGAATATAAACCAGAATATAAACGAAATATTATAAGTGTTAAAAAAATTTAATTTTAAAAATACCTTCCCAGACGGTTGAGAAACGCCAAAGACTGGGAGGAAAACTGTAATTTTTCCTCGAATTACCCGTACTCTGTCCGTATTCTTTGGTGTGCATAAATAACACACGATTTCCCAAAACCTAAAGTCATCGTTTCCGTCAAAAGAAAACTATGCAAACATGGCGTTTTTCATTTCAAATTTCATGAAAATCATGAAAACTGTTTACCGGACGCTTTTGGAGCCGCTATAGTGTTTATGATACTGCTATTCGTGAATAATCGGCCGGAAACGTTCGAAAGATAATCTCCGAAGGTGCGTGAAGCGAAGACGGAACGCCGCACCCAGCCAGACTTGGTTTCTTTTCGCCGCCAATCTTTGGTCAACCCGACCGAAGCCGGTGGTCGGGAATGCCCGAAGTCGATCGCGAAGCGCACGTGCACCCACTCGATCCACTCATTTTCAACTTTCAGCGCTCTTTTCGTTCACTTTCCGTTTTCTCTCGCCATTTACAATTTCTTTTTTTATTTATTTACAATTTTCTTTTTCTTTTTTCAAGAAGAATTCAAGTTTCTTACATTTCCATTCTATTGATGTCGGCCCAGCGCCAAGACTTCTGTTATAGTGCCAGCAAAATTGTGCCCCCATTTCGAACGCCCTGTCATTCACGTCATTTACGCATACTTTTGCATTTTGCCATGTTTTTTTGATGTCGATGACACAAAAATGGTTGGAATAAAAACCCGAAATTTGGTGCGGTCCCTTTTTTTAAGAACGGGCCACGGAAAATGTTTGAAGCTCTTACGATACGGCTGACTTTAACGTGTCGTCACGTCAACAACTAAAATTCCTACATTTGAATTTTGTGAAATTTTTCTATACAACTAAATAAATAAAAGATCTTGCGAAATTCCAAATTTCAGAATTTTTGTGTGGGCGGGATGCCCTGATTCAAAAATGGTTACTGTAGAAACCGAAAACACTTTCCCGCGTCCCTTCAACAATCAGTGGAGTCGCTGTCAGGATTGTTGTAGGATTTATTTTATAATTTTTTGATTTTAATTATTTATTTCATACGTAAAAAGTAAATACGAATTATTTGTTATTAACAAACTGACTACACTTTATTTTATCAATCTATAATTCNCAACANACGTGATAAANCNTATAGTNTCTNGCNCCNTANACACATAAAACTAGGCGTACACGCTTAANACANGAT
>JAGUCG020000134.1:292437-469189 GCA_018691245.2 Ips nitidus
GTTAAAGTNGGTGTTCTCCNCGNCTTCNGTGANTAGACGNTATCTGTTGTGAAANACATCACACCCATGCCTGNNCNNANGNCCTCGTCCNAAAGGAGCGTNCGTCGANTGCNNATGCTGCCCAGNTNACACGTCAANCTCACCNCAAAANACTGGTATATGANTCNANGGCGTTGCCNNGNNTAAGAGATGCCNAGTANNCGCCANGNACGGCNNNNTTNTGAACAGAGCANNNAACATCTACGTCTANNANANTTAGGGNNCCGNCNGTTNTCATCGATTTNNGACACNGNACGATCNCCAGGTNGTNGNTGGGCAATCCTTGGCCNCNATNNTGTNGAGGCTATAACNACNAACCCTTGNTCTCGCGTAAAACCGNCTCATCGCNNAAGNCTTAGCTTGGNCNCGCGTNTTCAGGGCAATTCCACTGGGTTTGCCAATTTCAACGCTGGCAATTCCACTGGGTTTGCCAATTTCAACGCTGGAAATTCCACTGGGTTTGCCAATTTCAACGCTGGCAATTCCACTGGGTTTGCCAATTTCAACGCTGGCGATTCCACTGGGTTTTGCCAATTTCAACGCTGGCAATTCCACTGGGTTTTCCAGGCAAAACAAAGGCGAGATAGCGCTGCTCTCGTCGTCTGGCCTCTCCGATTTTGCCCGCTCTGTCGTCATTTCACAACGATTCAAACCGTTGACAAGAACCAAATTGATAATTAATTAATTGGTGATCAACTAATTCAAAATAATTGACCAAAAATTGTAAAAAATTCCATTTTCAAACGCCACACCCACCTTGTACAGGTTGTAGATGGCGCTGCCGTTGCGGCCGCCGGGCATCCGATCCTCGCGCACCGCCTCCAGCACCATGCCCTGCTGGATGCACTTGTGGAAGCGGCAGTACTGGCACCGGTTGCGCTGCTCTTTGGTCATCGGCAGCCGGCCGCGCCGCCCACGCACATGTACACGCGCTTGTTTCTGCACGGTGCGCTTGAAGAAGCCCTTGCACCTGCAAACGTTCGCACATAGGACAATATACATAGAGTTTTTGTTGCTAGGGTACCGTAATTTCACAGTAGGCTGTTTGTACACGATACCTGCACGTAATTTCGTTTTTTTGTATAACATGTGTATGTATATCAGCGATGGATAAAAAGGTGAGCATATAAAAAATATCAATTTTTCGTTACTGTACCCATTACCTAAAAAAACGAAAAACTTGACGTCCAAACCCCGGCTTGTTGCATACTGTTTTGAAGCTCTCATCATGACCAATTCGAATCGCCAAACAGTTTTCAATCATACCAACCGAGTGAAAAGAAATAGCTCAAAACCCGAAAAATTATCCATGGAATTTATAGCTAATCACCCTTATATATGGCCAACCGAATAAGCGACAAATCAAAAGTCACATGCATTCGGCTACACCCACCACTCGAGCAGAAAAGAAGTCAATCGGTGTACAAATGGAGCGAATCCGTGGAGGAGTGGAAAAACCTAGGCCAAACCACAATTCCCGCTCGTTTTTCCTCTTTGTTGGCTTCTGCGTCAAGTATCAAGTAGTCCTTCCAACGGCTACTTGACATTAAACACCGAAAAAAAGAGGTCAAAACGTACATACAGTCGCGCATGTACGCAAAACATTGACAATCATGCCGAAAAGGGCAAAACAGACGCGACAGATTGGGGGAAAAGGAGATGAAAGGTGGGGTCTGCACGAGGGTGGGTGCACTTTTCCATCGTTTTGCCAACTATCGATTGTATGTAATGAGCGTTCATTGCAGATACGTGACATTTGCAAAAGTGTTACGCATGCAGATGGGTAATGATTCGTCTTGATTGAAAAAAAAAGAAAAATATACGGAAGAATTCGAAACGTTACATACGAAAAAACTCATGGTGGGAATAGGGTCAACTCTGGCGGGAAACAACCGCCCCCAGCTGACTGACCACGACCTTGGAAATGGCGAGGAACAGGGCGTTGTTCGTTCGGAAAACTTTACGAGTACCATGCGGAAAGTTTACGAGCACCAAGTCATGCCAATCCAGAGCAACTCAGTCGGAAGCCCCACATTGACCGTTTGATATGTAGAAGCGGTAGTGTTTGGGGCCGAACCGTTTGACAATCGTGACTACATATTCGGGGATCTCGACGAATATTGAAATTCTGAATAAAACCCATTTAAATTGTAAAAAAGTACAAAGTGTTGGTCGGCGTAAAAAATTCTGATTCAAAAACAGCCGTCCAGTCAGAGTTCTTTCCGCCTGCCCAAGAGGTGAATTTGGGCCAGGAATCCAGGCGCGGCGTCAACCTTTTCAGAAGTTTTGATGAAGAGTCTGGATTGGAAAATAAAATTTCAGACTACGTGATTGGGAGAACCTGGAAAATGAAAGAGTGGCGCGCAATTCGGAAGTAAACAGGCATGTTATTTGGGGGGAGTCAGAAGGAGCTGCGACAAGAAGAGAGTTTTAACTCATTAAAGAATTTAAAAATGGAGGCGAATTGACGCCCAGCGCAAAAGGTCGAATCGGAAAGAAACCGTTGAATGCCGTTGACGCGCTACAGTAGCCCGGTAGCCGAAAATAAGCGGCGCACCGCCTTCGGAAGACCGGTGGAGCGAAGAAGGAAAGGGGGCGGGCGTGCGCGAGCGTGCCCCATTTATACGCGCGGGCGCGCTTCTTGACCTCCGGGCCGCCCCCCCCCAAAAAAAAATTTTTTTCCTTCTTTTTCGCACACGATGCATTCGCCTACGCATTTTCATATATATGCTTCGTGCTCGAGTTTATAGGTATTCCCTGGCTCCATGCCCACTCCCACCGCAACTACCGATTTGCCTCGATTTGACTCTGCGGGGTTTGAATCCGCTTGCGAGCATGTGGATTGAGGAGGGCGCAGAGAGTCAAAAGACAAAAAAAAATGTGTGCTTGATTGACTAGGTCCTAAAAACGGAGCACGATGGCGCGAAATTGATGCTCCCTGTTGAGGCGATGGGAGAACTATGGGAAAATTTCTCTTTTCAGGGGTCCATGGCACCTTTGCACTTTACGGAAGACACCGTCGCCAGTGGTGCGCCTGCCGATTTGAACACGCTTTCTGACGAATGCGTTCCTCGTCAGTTTAGGGAACTCAAATCAGTCGAGACCGGCCACTTCGGCGGAACACAAATCACGGAAATTGTGTTCCATTTCACAGGAACCCAATTCACGAAGGTTGGGTTCCGCGGCGCAGGAACACAAATCACGGAAATTGTGTTCCATTTCACAGGAACCCAATTCACAAACGTTGGGTTCCGTCGCGCAGGAACACAAATCACGGAAATTGTGTTCCATTTCACAGGAACCCAATTCACGAACGTTGGGTTCCGCGGCGCAGGAACACAAATCACGGAAATTTTGCGAGGAACCGAACATGACGACTTTGGTGTCTTTGTGATACACTGATGTCAGAAATCATGCGAAGAAACAAACATGCCCAACGTCTCCGTTCAACCTTCCTCCACCAAAGCATAAAACCATTGATTGATTGTGAGGAGGGCGGAGGACGGACGAAACAAGAGCGGAAGCAGGAAGCGGTTCGGTGCGAACTGGACTGGACGGCGGACTGGAGCGGCTGGCGCGCCTCCTCTTTCGCCTGCAACCGACCCGTCTCGGCAGTGGGTCGGTGGGTCAGCGCGGGTGCGGGCGGGTGCCGGCCACCTCAAGGCTATACTACCTGCGCCCGCACCCCGCACCGCCACAATACCGCTGATGCGGATGGGAGCGGCGCGCAAGTTGAAAGAAAGAGGGTGCAGGGGGGGGGGGGGGGGGGGTACACGTTTCAAAAGTGCATGGTCGGTGGCGTCACGGTCTACATACAGACAAACTCGTAAAAACGGGTGCATGCCGAGAAGAGAGTGTTGCGAGTGCAACCGTAGGAGTGTTTCGTTGCGGAAATTTTGAAATTTTTGGAATTATAATCTCTATGGAAAAAGGAAGAGAGCACTTGGTAAATAGTTAGTACACAATGTATTATATTTGTATAGGCCATGAAGAAAGATGACCGAAAAGACTTTACGAGGTAGACGATCGGTCGCCGCAATACGGATGCACTGTGATGAAATCGCATAGGCTCGAGGAGAGCGCGGTAGTGCTTTTGGCGACCGGAACATAATTGTCGTGATTTGGGTTCCCCGATCGTGTTCCGCCTCCCGATTTGGAACACGGCTTTTGAAAAATGAGTTCCGCGCCAGTTTCGGGAACTGAAATCTGCCGAAACCGGCGACTTTGTCGGAACACAGATCGCGAAATTTGGGGTTCCGCTCGGCAGGAACTCAACTCATGAAATTTGGGTTCCGCTCGGCAGGAACTCAACTCATGAAATTTGGGTTCCGCTCGGCAGGAACTCAACTCATGAAATTTGGGTTCCGCTCGGCAGGAACTCAACCTCATGAAATTTGGGTTCCGCTCGGCAGGAACTCAACTCAAGAAATTTGGGTTCCGCTCGGCAGGAACTCAACTCATGAAATTTGGGTTCCGCTCGACAGGAACTCAACTCATGAAATTTGGGTTCCGCTCGACAGGAACTCAACTCATGAAATATGGGTTGCGCAGAACGCATTCGGTGTGCATGCACCGCCACTCTCAATCAAAATAGGACAAGGTGCTTTCCAAAAATTGAAATTTTTAAAGAAATTTGCATGAAAAAAGTGTAAAAAGTTGAAGTTTGTAAAAAGCAAAATTTTTGCTGCAAAACTGCCTCCCTCACCCCTCAAAAGATCCGATGTCAGATCAACAGTTCAACGGACAAGTGCATGCGGCAGACGCACCGGGCGTGAAGTACCCCCCCCCCCCTCCTCCTCTTCCTCTGTACGGTGCAGTTTGCGCAAACCCGGCTGGCTGACCTTCTCGCACCCCTTCTTAGTCGCACCGCTTGACACGCTGACCCTCTTCTCTGCCCCCCCCCCTGCACCCCGCACCCCGCACCCCCCAGCGGCTCGCAACGCCAATAAAAGCGCGCGCGCAATTTTCGGCGTGATGCGAATTGGTTTTTCGGACGAGGAGGAGGCAAACTGGGGCGCACCGTCGGTTTTTTTTTGTGTCCGCCGGCTCGCTCTGGATGTCGGTCAAGGTTGTCGGGCGGTTTTGTGGATTTGGTGCAACCAATTTTTGTGCACCCAATTTTGCACACGAATCGAGTTGCGCAATTTTTAAAGGTTGCCGGAACACATCTTTCCCGATTTGGGTCCCGCCAACGTTCAGAGCCAGTTTCGACGGATTTGAGTTTCAAATGAGTTCCTGTTGAGGAACTCATTTTTCAACAACCGTGACCCAAATCGGGAGAACGGAACACGAAAATGTAAAAGCGGGTTCTAAATCAGGAAACACATAAAAAAGCAAAGACCTAAAAATGGCCAATCCCAAAATGAACCCAATTCGAAAATGAGGACTAATCCCCCATGCACTCTTCGTTTGTCCCCACATGCCCTCAAAACAACGCGTCTGACCAACATTCGGGGTGCAGTAAACCGGCGACCGTTCGGAACCGGGTCCGCACCGCGGCGAACAGGTGTGACGGTTGAGAGAGTGTGGGAAAATCAGAGACGACAGATATCGCACCCTGAAATGCTTCCCAAATCGCACTCATGGTTTCAAAAGGGTGCAGTGCACTCGGATTTACAAATGAGTTCATACTTTTTTTGCACTCCGATTGTGACAGAGTGCGGTTTTCAAAAAGTGACGAGGGTGCGAGTGCGGTTTTTCGAAAATCGAAACCTGTTCAAGGTGCAGTCCACGGCGCAGAATGAAATTTTCAGAACGACGAAAAGTTATTAGAGTGCAATGCACCCCTGCTTTCAAGTTGTGTGCATGAATCTCGGTGCGGTCGCACTTCAAGATGCACCCTGCCGTTTTGCCGAACTGTCGCCCTTCAAGATGCACTCTGGCGTTTTGCCGAACTCGAAATTGCCCACGCACGCATCGCACCCCGCACCCCGCAGCCGGGCCGGCGGGCGAGTGCATGGCGCAAAATTCCGAAAAATCGCCGCGATCTCGACCTTGCTCGATGAAAAGGGTGGTGGAAAAAGGGGCGAAAAGTCGGTCAGTGGGTTGCACCGGCCATTTTCCGGGTCACCCGCTGTTTTTTGCGTTTTTCGCCGGCTGCCGCCCGAGAGTGCGGCGCACGGGAAATGCCCGGTGAACGAAGAAGGAGCCGAAGAGGATGGGGAAGCCGACCTGACCGTGTAAAGCAGCGGTGCACGGCGGTGTAAAGTGCAGTGGGCAAGAAGGTCGAAAGGGTTTCGAATCGGCCATTTCATGCACTCAATGGCCATGGACATGGATTACGTTTGAGGGTGCATGCTCTCCATCGAAAAAAACTTGCACCGTGAAAGGAAAAGATGCACCTTGAAAACAAGAAAATACGCACCGTGAAACAAAAGTCGCACTCGTCATTCTTCCCGCCTGCACTCACTGATCAACACGCAAAACAGCACCTGGGTAAAAAGTCGAATCGCCTTTCCTGCACTCCGGAAAATGAAATTGCACTTGCATAGGGAAAACCGCACTGTCAAAAGATAAACCGCACCCTCTAGATAGAAACCGCACTATGAAGCGAGGAAACGCACTGTAAAGAGCGAAACTGTATCGTCAAGCGGGAAACCGCACTGCACTGTCATGCACTCGTGCGAATTCGAAAAAGGTGCGCGCAGCCGGCTGCGGCCGCCAACCGCACTCTCGCAGCCAACCGCACTCCCGAGAGACCGGGCGCAGCTGGCCCGACGCGCGCCGGCACCGCACCGCCGTCGTTGTACCAGCGGCCCGATGGCACCCTGGGCTCCGGAAACGCTCCAGCGGACTCGGGAGTGCGGCGAATCTCGAAAAAACGGATCGGATCCGGAGTGCGGGTGCGGGTCGGATACGAATGGGAGTGCGGGTCGGATACGAATGGGAGTGCGGGTGCGATGCGAGAGTGCAATTAGCGCCGAGTGGTAAACAAAACAGTGCAATGTGCGCGTATTGCCGCCAAAAATGGTTGATGGCGGATGCGGGTGCGGGTGCGAGGCCCGACACCCGCGTCCAATTAGCGCGCAAGGGCCTAATCGTGATCGCGAATGCGAGGCTGTAGTTGATGAGGTCATGGATTGATGGAAATTCAAAACCAGAAAAATGACAAGGATCCATTGGTGAATTTTGCGAAAGATGCACCTCGAAAGTTCAGAGTGCAACACTCTGTTTCAGTTGCACTCCAATAAATGCACCCTGATTTCATCTTCATATTTCGTGAGTGCAACAATATGCACTCGTTTTTAAATCTGATTGCACTGCACCCTTTTGAAAACATGAGTACATTTTTGCGAGCATTCCAGAGTGCGATGCACCTTCTTATTTTTCTCGAAAACGTGCTGCACTCATTCTCCAAGAGACAAGATTGGACCTGCACTCATTCGGCAGCTCAACCACGGTGCAGTCGCACTTCGCGGTGCACTCTCCGAATCGCGGCGCACCCGCACTTCAATTCAAAAAAGATTAAGTACACATTTTTACGGTGCATGAAAGGAACGGACGTATGGAACAGAGTGCTGCACAACAAAAAAATTACCGATTTAAAAACGCAACCTCCAAAAATACCCACCCTTCGCAGGAATACACCCCATAGTGCAGGCCGCTCGATTTGTCGCCGCAGATCACGCAAAGCAGTGGGTCTTGCTTCGTCTCGACCTCGGCGTCCTCGTCCGCTGACGTCGAAGCTCCTCGTGGATTCTGAAGTTGAATACGAATTTTCCAGTCTTTTTTTTCTGATTTTTCACAAATGGTGGCCCATTTTCGTGAAATTGGGTTCCTTAGCCCAGTTTTGCCTTACATTAAAACTGATTCTCATTCCACACTACAAAGAAATTTTCCACGGCGAAAGGCCGGTACGCCAAAAATCAATAAATTTGTCGCGAAATTTTCGGTTTGAATTTTTTTATAAAATTTTTCATTTTTTCCACGAAATTTTGCGAAATTCCGTGGAAAATTGTCGCGCTCTGTCGACCACCTTCTGCGTACTCGATTTGGGCGTAATCCCGGCCAAATGCGGGCGTTTCAGGACGTTTTCAATGGGAATTTGCGTAGAATCCGTCGTTGGAGGCGCATTTTCGTCCGATGCATTTTCCCGCAAAATCAATACAGAGCAGACGAAACTCTTTTTTCCTACCGGCCCTGATTATTTGTAGTGTTCCAGTGAAAAGCGGTTTCCCCGTGCTGGCCCCTGGGGCACACAATTCTCGTGATTTGTTGTGCTCCGACCACGTCGCCGGAATCGACGTGTTTGAGTTCCGAAACTGTCGGGAAACTCATTCCTCAAAAAACGTGTTCCGAACGGGAGACGGAACACGCCGAATTGTGGTATGGACGCAGAGCAATTTCGCGAAGAATGACTACCGTTTGTGAAAAATCAGTGCACGTTTTCACTCTACATACTGGACTGGTACAGAAACTCGGTCCTATTTATTTGTGTTCGTGTAACGCACCTGGTCCGAGTTGTTGTTTTGGTCGTTCGTCGTGGGAATTTTGCGCTTTTCGGGTGGGGCTTTCCAAGTTTTGCTAAACGGGTCAAATATGTAAATGTCGTGTGCAATTGACCAACCACCACCTACCCTTCGACGCGCTCTTGTTTGTTGACTTCCGTATTCAAATTAGCATCTAATCTCGAAAATCCCGGCTCCACCTTCAGCGAATCGGCCGATTCCGTGCAGTTTTTGGGTCGGTTCTGCGGAAATCCGGGGATTTGGCGGGCCTCTTCGGCCAACACCCGATTCAGCTGGTCCAAATAGAGCCGATACAGCTCCAGCGGATGCAAGTCTGCACCCAGTTGGCCGTCCGCATCGTTCGCACCACAAATGGGGTTTTCGTTCTCGCCCAAAGTCGGGTTGGCCGCGACTTGGTTGGAGTGGGCGATCACCGGCTTGCGGCCACCAGCCTCCTGCGCTCGTTGCAACATTCGGGGCCAAGAATGGACTGTAGGCGCTTTAAGATGCTTGCATAATTATTAATCGATTATACTTTATGTTGATTACAAGTTTTTTTATTTCTCGAAACTTCACTGATAGGCTTTTCAGTGGAAAATGGGGGGTGGTCAGCCGGGTCTATCCCGAGATCTAGTGGTCCGTTTGACCTAAATTCTTCGGAAATAAGTTACAAATACTCCCGAGGAGACATTGGAAACATAAAATCTGGATTAGGCTTCACACGGTTTACTTTTAGGGTACACTTTTTACTTTAGGGTTTTCAGTGGAAAATAGGGGGTGGTCAGCCGGGTCTATTTCGGCAACCAGTGGTCCGTTTGACCTGCGGTCTTCGAAAAGAGGATACACATACACCCGAGAGGGCATTGGAAACAAAAAACTTAATTAGGCTTCACTTTTTATTTTTTCGCTTTTGCACGGGGCTTTCAGTGGAAATTAGGGGTGGTCAGCCGGGTCTATCTCGAGATCTAGTGTTCCGTTTGACCTAAAATCTTGGAAAAAAAGTTACAAATACTCTCGGGAAGGCATTGAAAACAAAAAATCTGAATTAGGCTTCACTTTTTATTTCAGCCTTGTTCACGGTGCTTTTCAATGGGAAATGAGGTCGGCCAGCCGGGTCTATTTCGGCAACCAGTGGTCCGTTTGACCTGCGGTCTTCGAAAATGGGTTACAAATATTCCCTAGAAGGCATTGGAAACAAAACATATGAATTAGGCTTAACGTTTTATTTTCAGGCATATGCACGGGGCTTTCAGTGGAAAATACGGGTGGTCAGTCGGGTCGATCTCGAGATCTAGTGGTCCGTTTGACCCAGAATCTTCGAAACTGCGTTACAAATAGGCCTTAGAATCTATTCGAATCAAACAACTTGAATTAGGCTTCACTTTTTATTTCTAGGCTTACACACGGGCTTTTCAGTCATAATCGGGGGGGGGGGGGGCAGCCGGGTCGATCTCGAGATCTGGTGGACCGTTGGCTCTGCGGTCTTCGAAAATGGGTTACAGGATCCGTGAAAAAGGAATAAACCTAGATTCCAACTACCGAATACCCAATGTAAAAATAGGCCAAATTCCCACGTCCCCCCCCAAAAAAAAAGAAGACTGTCCCGTTCTCAAAACCCCCTTTCGGGCGTTGGGATTCGGGAAATCCGCGCGCGAAAAACCGCACCCCGCCGTCGGACGATTGGAGGGTTGCCGCGCAGCAGCAGGTCACCCGGCGGCGATCATGGGAGCGAAATGGCGAAAATTTCGAAAAAATCGGACACGCCGCACTGTGCATTTTTTTGCGGGATTTCGGGATTTCGCCGATCCGCGGCGCGGATCTCGCCCTCAAGGGCGCGCATCTGCTTTTCCAGTCGTACGGAGAGGTGGAGGTGGGCGGCGAGTCGGGGCAAGAAAAAACTCGGGCGGCATGCCCTCGGGCGGTCGTTGACCCGGTGCTCGAAAAAAAAGCGGAAAAATATATATGTATGTCTTCTGGTGAATTTTTATAAAATTGTCATGAAGACCATATTAATTTTTTCCGAAAACCGCGATACAAGCCTTCGAAAACTGTGATCCAAGGAAGACGGACGGGTGAAATGGAGGTCCAAATCGGTCGGTTTTCCGCACCCATTCGTGAGCCCGCTTCACGACAATTGTGTGACGCGTACGCATTTCTCAATCAATTTTTACAAATGGGTGCCAAGTCGGTCGATTGCGAAATCAGGGTTTTTCAAAACTGTGTTCCCCAGACCGGCCCATTATCTGGCTCCGTCCGACTCCAAGCGGAGGTCTGATTTGGCTCCATTCCGCTATCCTCCGACGAAATAGCATGTGAATGTAGCAGGGTGCAGACAGTCGTGTGGTGGTATGTATAACTTTTGATTGATCTATTCATTGTAAATAGTACGATGTGGCCAAAGTGATGCTCCCCTATGAGTGGGTTGGAGACAAAAGTCCGCGTCTATGTACATCCAAAAGCATTTTTTACATCCAACAGCTTTTTTATCAGCGAATTTTTGTGGGTCGGCCCCTGTTTTTTGGTTCCCTCTCATTTATCCGACCGCATCCTCCACCCCAAATGAAATGACATAACGAAAATGGGTTTTTCGGGGTTTCAAAATCCCGTAAATGCACCGATTTGGCTACATTTGCTGCATTTGCAAATGGTGCATCCATTGGACTCCATTTGCAATTGGAGCATCAGTCTAGCCCTATTTTCCATTGAAGCTCAGTTGGACTCACTTTGGCAATGGAGCATCAGTTGGGCTCCATTCACGACTGGAGCATCAGTTGGGCTCCATTCACGATTGGAGCATCAGTTGGGCTCCATTCACGATTGGAGCATTTATTTGACTAGGTATGCAATTGGAGCATACGATTGGCTCGATTTGCTGTTGGACCATCAATTTGACTCAGTTTCCCTTGATTATCGACGGAAATGATAATAAATAAAAGTTCGCACTGCAACGTCCCGCCACGAGAACCTATTTACCTACGCAATTCTGGCATTCCGTACAACAGTCCGCAGTGCGAGCTTCAAACGTCCGTGTCATTGTTCACTTTCGAAATCCACCTGCCGGACTTGCAAGGCAAGCGTCTCCGACCGCCAAACTTGACGCCACTTCCGGCGGATTGATGGTTAACGAGCGCGGCGCCGACGCGCACACAACCTCCGATGGCCTCGAAAATTCGAACCTCACCGCACCGGCGCGGTGGTCGCCTTCCTTTCCCACGCCGAACTTGACCGAGAAAAACTGGGTCAGCGGGTCGGTGGGTCGGCGGCGCGGCGATCCGCCAGCTAGCCTTGAAATCCCGGAAAAACGCGCGACAAATGAAAGTGGAGGGAGGGGCTTTCCGGCGCTGGCTGGCTGGCTAAATTCGGGACTTTTATCAGGCAAAATTCCGGCTTCAGCAGTCAGTCGGGCATTTTAAAATTTAAAATTAAATTAAAATTAAAATCAGAATCTACACATGATTTCGCATTATTTTGCGACGGAACCAAGACAAGATGCGAGCGTTACAGTGCATCAAGTTGAGCGTGGTCAAGACGTGAACCGAGCATGACTGGCGTTCTTTGACACGCAACCTCGGGTTCTGTCGTCCAAACAGTATACTGTTTATTTTTTGCCCTGACCGCAAACCTTCAACTCATTGCCAAGAGAAACCTGTCCTCCCGACTTGAATCCCGAAAAGGACTGACAGCCTTGTTTACGTTGACTTTGTCCATTTCGTACAACTACAACTACAATCGGTGCTGTATTGATGTTTATAATAAACAAAAGTCGCGGATTTTTTGGCGGGTCAAGACGTTTGAGTGTGTTACTAACAATAAGTGTAAGCATACACATAACGAGCTCTGGAAGAGGAATATTCGGTGGGACTGAATTTGGTGGACTCGAAAAATCAATGGGAATGGGAACTCTAACCACAAAACAAAGAAAACAACGGAGGAAGTCTTTTCGAATTTCTGGGATCGTATACATAAAAGTAACCATCAAATAGGGGCGAAATGTTTTCCAAATTTTCGACCCACGTCCATCAAACTGTAAAATAACTGATTTGAGTTCCGAAACTGTGGAGGAATTCATTTTTAGAAACGCATGACCCAAATCGGGAGGAGGAACACGGATAAGTAAAAGCCTCTTCCAAATCAGTCGATTTTTTATAACCGATCTGGAAAAAACTGGGCTTCTGGTGAACGGAAACCAATTTTCGCGAATTGTGTTCCCTAACCGATTCTAAAAATCGACTGATTTGAAAGACACTTTTA
Source organism: Ips nitidus (assembly GCA_018691245.2). Taxonomy (NCBI): domain Eukaryota; kingdom Metazoa; phylum Arthropoda; class Insecta; order Coleoptera; family Curculionidae; genus Ips; species Ips nitidus. The sequence continues at coordinate 305,175 of JAGUCG020000134.1, forward strand.
CTTATCCGTGTTCCACTTGCGGATTTGCGTCACGGTTTCTGAAAACATGGAGCTCCTCGACAGTTTTGGTTATCAGATCAGTCGAACATGTGATTTGTGCTTGATCGGAACACAACTCACAAACAATTGTGTTCCGGTCGTTTTCAACACAATTTTCACTCAAAATGCGGACGGATGGTTGGTGTCCTTCTCCGCCTCAACGCTTCGTCCGTCTTTCTTCAGCTTCAACGCGAGCCCGACGAGTAGCGGCGTCGGCGCGGCGAGCGGGAGCGACGACGCGGCGAGCGCGAACGCCGGCGCTCGTAGCGCGGCGGCGTGCGTCTGTAGTCGTTGAAGCGGCGCGGCGGCGGGCCGCCGCGTCCGCCGCTGTTGCGCGGCAACGCGATCGAGCAGCGCACGTGGCAGTCCGCGCACGTAGCCGTTCTTCATCTCCTGAATTTTTATTATTATCAAGTTTTTTAAACTGCCCATTAATTTCGGGAACCTCTCTAATCTACATAATTGTACGTGAAAGGAATACCAATATCAGATTTTTATGAACCAGCTCAACGTTAGATGCAAGGGTGTAGGTGAGAAAAACTTACAGGGGAACAAAAATTACCACGGGTACTTCTGCTTTTTTTCGGTATCCTCGAAATCCAAAATCTGTTCGCCCCACTAAGTTACCCGTTCCAAAGCCAAAAAACCACAGGCGGCAAAAAATCCTGGGACTACCGCCTTCTCCCCTTTCCCTCTACCTCGGCAAAGGAGCTGCTTAGCAGGAAAAAAGTAAAAATGTAAACAATTTTTCGCGATACGTCGCACAGCCTAGATCACCCACGAAAAAACCGAACCGAAAACCCACCTTCAACGCCGTGGTGGCGTCCTCGGTGCGTTCGTAGACGACGAAAGCGTAGAAGGGCGGATAGGAGGCCACCCAGATGTCGGCCAGTTTGCCGAACTTGCTGAACGTGTCCTCGATGTCGCGCTTACGCACCGACTCGTCAATGTTGGCGACGTGCAGCCGCTTGCCGGGCGTGGGCGACGGCGTGCGCGAGTCGGAGTGGTCGCGGCGCCGGCTGCGCTTCGGCGACGTGGAACGCGAGCGAGAACGGCCCATTGTTGTGCTTCTGGAAATTTTGTAAAACAATAGTTTTTGAAAGGTTGGGAAATGAGAAAGGAAAAATACAACCACGGCAAGCGTTCCGAAACAGCAAGGTCCCGTGAATTTTCCAGGCGGGGATTCGACTATTTGGTTCCAAATGTCAAAATTGACCAATTTGCTGCATCTTTTCCGCGAATTTACGACGGTTTTGGACGTCAAATCAGTGGAATCCAACCACTTTGCGGGAACACCAATCACGAGAATTGTGTTCCGATCGCCGAGAGCAGTTTTCGCTCAAAATCCCCGGACAGATGCAAACAGATTATGATTTTGACATTTGAAACCAAATTGCAGAAACTTCATGTGACAAATCCGGTTGTTAGGCGCGAGCCACCCGCGCGCACAAGGAGGTCTAACACAATGGCCCATTTTTGTATTTACTCGGAAAAATTTGCGAAAACTGGTGAAAATAAAAAATCAGTGCAGGAGTGCGTCAACTCTTCTCCAGTTTTTCGCCAGTTTTCGCAAATTCGGGCAAAAGTGGCCAGTATCCGATCATCAAACTTATTTTCAGAGGAAATACAAAAATTGGACCTTACATGGAAAACTAAAGGTCAAAATTTAAAAAATCTTAGCATAATTTGTTTAAATTTTGAAACTGGACCTAAAAAACGGACAAAACCTAGCACAACCACTCACAATCAGGGTTGCCAATCGGTGGTTTTACTACAGCAAAACGCTTACGCTCTACGCCGGCCCATAAAACCACCGCCAACGGTCAGCCTAGTCGGAGGATTCCTATCGTCAACCAGGGCCGCCACCAGATCTGGCCAGAGAGGGAGAGAGGAGTTCACCATCGCCACAGCCGACCAAACGTGGACCATTTCCATCAGCATGCGTGGACCCATGCGGTGCATGGGTGCACCAGCGCGGTTCACGAGTCGAACCAAAGGCTTTTCCGGGGTCCAGATCCATTTTCCGGGCACCAGCTTCCAGGTTTTCGGGCTACCGGATCCATTTTTCCGGTACCATGGGACACGAGCATCCATGTTTCCAAACTCCAGCTCCATTTTCCAGGCTACCATCTCCAAAATGGCTCCATTTTCCAGGCTACCATCTCCAAAATGGCTCCATTTTCCAGGCTACCATCTCCAGAATGGTTCCATTCTTCGGCTACCAGCTCCAAAGTTCCTGCATTTTCCAGCTACCAGCACCGAAACTGCGCCAAGCTCCACCAAATCCACCACGTTTCCGGGCCACCACAGCCGCGTCCATGGCCCCAACGAACCAACCACGCCGAACACGTCGCGCGCCATTCCCACAACGCTCGCGAAGGCCCAGACCACCACGACGAGCCAGCCAAAAACGCCCGAAAACCGGCAGCCAGCAGTCGTCGACGGCTATCGGCCAGCAGCAGCTGCAGTTGATAAGGGGGCCGAGTGCGGGTCGATGCAGCAGCAGCAGAAAGGATCCAAAACGGGCGCGAGCGGGCACGGTCGACAAGGTAGAGAGAGGCCGTGCTGGTGGGAATTCGCAGCAGTCGACAGCCACGCACTCGGTCGGTCGCACACAACACCGAGATCGACGCACAGCACAGGTTTCCGCCCGAATTCGCCGCAAAACACGCCACGAAAAATCGCATGACAACAAGTGCGCGCGGAATGCAAGTATTGATTTTCGCCGAATGTCACTATTGATTGTAGAGGAAAATTTGGGCAAAAGATGGCGGATTTGAGTGTTTGAAGGCTGTGCAAGTCTACCATGCCAGCGATGTGTTTCATTTGGCTGCTTTATTGCGAATGTTTCACAAATCATTGAATACAAGCAAAATAAACGCTTTGGAAGAGCCGAATTGTCACTAACTATCGGCAATCTTCAATCAGTAAGCATACAACCCCATTACAGACCGATTCTGTGTCCGTTTCCGTCCGAATGCGTACGGCTGTAATTGCATAGCAACGAACCCACCACTATAATTTGAACTGATAAAAGCTGAAAATTGAGTTTCTCTGCTTGTTTTCGTTGTGGGACCCAAAAGTCCGGCATATTTTCGTAGTCTACCATAAATCTGACACAATAAAGTCCGTGTGTGCGTTCTGATAAGTTTATGAACGCTAAATAAAGACAGTGGCGATAAGAGGACGATTAATTGCGGGTCTGATGCATCTGAACGCTGTGCACGAGGCTTTCACATTCCGTTCAAGGTCGTCAAAACAGCATGCGGCTGCAAAAAACGGTCACCATGTTTTTGAAAGTCAACACACGCTCCTCCCTGCACTGTTCCACAATTCGATAACAAACAGCATACTGCGGTTCACGTGAACGGCCTCCGCTACATACAGCTGCCAGTTTGCCCATTCAGTTCGTTTTCGCGCCGGATTTCTCGAGACAAATTTCTGCAAGTTGCGAAATTTCCGGAAATTTCTGGCCAGTGCGAACGCCGCGGAGCTCTGTGCGGGGTTGTTTTCGTTCTGCAGCTGAAAAGTGCACTCGGCCGTCCTACGCGTCCTCTGTGCGGGTGTTTTTCGTTCTTTTCGCCCTACATACAAGAGTTCATTTGTGCTGCATGCATCGGATTCGGAATGTTTTGCCTTCCAAGAGCTTCGTCCTTCAGGTCACGTCGGCGGGTAAGTCGTACTGTTTTTTACTGTAGTGAGATTGGCCCTAATATTAGGCAGTAGTCTTTCATAATAGTTTTTTTTTTTTATTCACTACTTTTCGTAACTTTACTATTGTGAGCTAAAAATGCATAACTTTACTGTTGTGAGCTAAAAGCCCGCACCGATTCAGGCGCCATAGCCGGTACGAGTTCGGCGTTGAGTCAAAAGTACTTGGAGAAGAAGGGAGCGGATCGACATGAGCAAGGTCGCGCATTTCGGCGGAGCCACCATGTTGATTGTAGTGAGTTTTTGGCTTTCTATTCAACGTGTTTGTCCTTTGAAAAGACAACATAATTATCGGTTGCCTGATCATCTGGTGGTTTTGTAACCTTACAACACGCTCTATTGTCATTTTTGACTTCAAACGCCATTCGATTTTGCTCCATAGTGAGGGAAACTTTCCACTGTCTAGCCTGTGACTCGGTACTAACTTTCAACCTCTATGGTTGGTTTAATACCAACTTTGCAGGGACCCATCCAGTACCATTGGTACCGCGCTTCCTGAACCGAATCGTCCGAGGCCCGCAGCTTTGCCGTCGGCTTCAAACGCATGCTGTTCGACCAGATCATCGCCGCCCCACTGCTCACCGGCCTCTTCCTCTTCTCCTTCCAAATGTTGGAGTGCCACTCGGTGGACAAGTCGGTGAACAAAACGCGCACGGCCATTGTGCCGGTGATGCTGAACAGCTACAAGGTCTGGCCGGCGGTGCAGATGATCAACCTCGGCCTGATCCCGCTCCACTACCGCATCGTCTTCCTGCAGGTGGTCAGCATCTTCTGGAACTTTTACCTCTCCTTCGCGATCTCCTCCAACTAGGCGTTTTGGATTCAGAACTTTTGGACAAGGCTTTGAATTCGGAATCTGTTGACTAGGCTTTTGATTCGGAACCTGTGGACTAGGCTTCCGATCGTTTGGCGGAATTTCTGTGTGATTCTTTTTTTTGCGTTTAGAAGTTCTGCATCTTAAAAAGTCGTGGTTTCCCGGTCGATACCGGTAGCCCCCCGTGGACTCGTTGTTGTTATCTCGTGTCGAGAATAAAGGATGACGTTGAATTCAATGAAATGTGCTTGTATTTTTAAGACTATAGTATCTCTTCAATTTCGTCTGAAAGTTGGGAGCCAAATCGAAGCTGGGAAATTCTGTTCAAAAAAGCTGGGCGCTAAACGTGGCGCTAAACAGAAACCAAGAATTTTCAAGAAAAAATGTTTTTTCCACTTATTTTCACAGTATACATGTATAATACGCATTTTTACTGTAAGTTTTTGAAAAATGATTAATTAAGAGCCATTAATTAGCCTTTCTTTAATCGACTCGAGTCCCGACACGACCAAATTGGAATGTCAAATTGTTTTTTGGCATTCCGTCTCAAGGCTGTGAATTTGTCGCGAAAATCCTCCACCGGAAGAAATTGTGCGGGGTTTATAAAGGAAGAAAGGCATCTGTTTCTTCTAACAACAAAGCTGCATGTTTTTTTTGTTTTTTCATCGTTTCATACCAACAAATGTATGCACATTTTTCAGCTGTTCAAAATTTCTAACACGCAACGGTATTATAAAAAAATCGATCTGACGACCCCCGCAATGACGGCACAACTGAACGGCAGGAAAATAAAACTGCCTTATGGCACAGCGGAACGGCAGGAAAATAAGACTACAAAAAAAAAAATAAAAAAAATTGGTACGTCCCACCACAACCCGCTGAACGGCCGTACTCAGCGTGCCTGATGCTGTACCGGGGTTTGGGGGACGTATTATTGGCGTGAACCCCAAACACGCCCCCCCCCACCCACACCAGTTGGAGGCTTCGTCTGTTTCAGAGACTACTGGCCAGACGTTTCACTGGGTTTCGGTTGTTTTGGTTGCGAAAAGAGCGCCGCGATTGAGGAGGGCGGCGGAGAAAAACGTGAACTGAAAGAATGTAACGGCGCAGCCTGCGCCCTGACCTTTTTTTGGAAATAAGGTTTTTTTCTGTTTTTTTGGAAAATTTTGACATTTTTTCTTGTTTTTCTTATTCTTCGCCTTCACAATTGTTGGTTAACCGCCGTCTTCCTGCTCAAGTTCATGCCATTTTGCTGTTGAATCCGGTGGCAATGCTGGCGGTGCGGTTCCTGGGGGCGCTAGCCGCGCCGAATCGGCCGGCTGTTCCGTGCGTACGTGTCGGCGCTTCCAGCAAGCTCTACCGCGTTCATCGACCATGGTGGTTGATGGTGTGATTTGATGGATTTTGGGGGATTTTATGGAATTTTTAGGATTTTTTGGGGAAAATTGACTGATTTTTGGAACCCAAAAAAAATTTGGGAGGCTGTGTCTCATCGTCAGCAGTACCCCCAGCCATGAATTCCGCCAACCAATCCAAAAAAATCTATGGAAGTAAACTTTGGGGAATCGAATGGGATGTGGGGGGAACGCAGTGGAGTGGGGCACTCTCCTGCCGGAGCCCCAAATTTTTTCCTTGCATGGAACCTTCTGTCGCAGTGAAAGCTTGCTCTCGCCACGAAAACTTTACTCTATGGAATTCCAAACTTGAACATCATTAAAAAACCGCTTTTTGTCTACTACGTTTCGAGTCAATTCTGCCGCGAAAAACTCGACCTTTGTGGGAAAATTCCGCATTCTTTTCAAGTTTTGCGTGAACATGCGCCACCGACGAATTGATTCCGCCCGGCGTTTGTACCGAACGCCGGTCGGTGACCACGGCTGCACCAACGCGGCGAACTGATCTTTTTTCGTGCAAAACCCGGCCAAGAATGGCCTTCCTCTTCCAACGCTACACGCAGTTGTTGTCCAGTCGGCCGCTGCTGACGCAAATGGTCTCGGCAGGTGGGTTTTTCACTGGGTTTTCCAACGAATTATTTAATTTTTATGGTTTTTCTTGTATTTTTTATATTTCTGTTTCTGCAGGTTTTATTTAATTAATCTTGAAACAAGCTCGTCAACCACCAAGATTTTGATGGTTATGCATGAACATCTTTATGGTTTTCGAACTTCAATTTTTTGAACTGTTTTTATAGTAAATTTTGTTTTTTCATGCCTATGTTTTACGCATTTTTATTTTTTAGGTTTGATCGGTACATGCGGCGACGGGATCAGCCAGCTGATGGTGGAGAAGCGCAAGTGGGAGCAGTACGACTACGCTCGTTCCATGCGCTTCTTCGCCCTGCCCTGCTTCTTCATCGTGGGTTTTCTCAAAAACTTATTATCGGAGACTCATTTCGTTAAAGTTTATTTGTTAGACGTCTTTACAGTTTGCTTATTATGCATTTTTTCCACTTATTTTTTAAGGCAACCCGTTCTGAGCAAATGGTTCCGGGTCCTGGAGAAGGTCTCCGGCCACCCAAAGTTCGTGCCCATGAAGCGCGTGGCCATTGATCAGGTACGTGACCTCAATTTAGAAATTTTTAAAATTATTTTTTCAAAAATGTTTATTTCAAATTTAGCTAATGTTCGCGCCCGTGTTCAGCGCCGCGATAATCTTCAACCTCAACCTCATGGAGGGCTACAGGCTCGAGGAGTCTTTCAAACGGCTGGCGCACGTCTACGTGGACGTCTACACCAGCAGTCTTCAGGTTAGTTCATCTAACTAACGTTATATTTTTTATTTTTTTCTCTTGGCAAAATTTTTAAATATAGGCCAAAAAGTTGGTTTTTTTGAAAAAATAGATGAATATATTTAAATTAAAGTTGAAAAAATATTTTTTTTAAATTTCAGTTTTGGCCAATCGTCCAACTGCTCAACTTCTACTTCATGCCGCTGCACTTTCGCGTGGTGTTCGTGCAGTTGGCGGCGCTCGCCTGGAACTCCTACCTGTCCTACAAGACGCAAAATCTGGACATGGAGTCCGTGAAGGCCGAGGTGCGCAAATGATACATAGTTTTTACGAGTAATTCACGTCAAAATTCACTTGCCATTTCACAGTTTCAAGATTAGCTGTTGAGTTGTTGGAATAAATTGAATGTTCACAATTATGTTTTATTATATCGAAAATCTGATCAATTTTTCTTAAAAAATGATCAACATAGTGGCTGTAAAAGCGATATTTTAAAGTTATGGACAGTACTACATAGGATTACCGTAATTTTAAGATACTATAATATTACGACTTTACAAAAAAAGAAAATAAACGGGCAATGAGATGAACAAAATCACATAAGATAAGCATAAATGTGATGTTTGTACTAGCAGGTTAGCTGTATAAAAAAGATCGCCTTCGGGTTGTCTACGCGTCAGCTATGTATGTTTGCTCTCATATTTTAGGTCTAACGAATGTGCTGCTATAATTAGGTCTAATTGTAAGGAATATCAACTAGTTGGGGGCTGGCCAGATTAACTGCGGTCTGACTTGGATTTGGGGCGACTCGGATTCTCTCTAGCAATCCCGAATATTATTATTACAGCCCACTTCGGAGTAATAGTTTTGACGTGGGCTGTACTAATTTTGGAACTCCCCCAAAATAGCCCTGTGCTGCCAACATTTTCCCACAAAAACCCCGGGGGATGGAGGATCGCCCTCCTCTGCGGCGATCATGCCCTCACCCTTGCCATTTGCCTAAACATGATGCGGCCCACCATGTTTATAAGGCCAATTATGTGTATCCGTTCGTAAACTGTAAGCGAAAACTGTTCCTGACGGATTGAAACAAATTTCTTCTTGAAAAACGCGTTTACGTTGGTAACTTTTCCACTGCAATGAAACTTTTCCACTGCGTTGGAAATTCTTCCACTACAATGTTTTTCGCCGATTCACACTTTTTCAAGAAATTCTTTCCCAGTCGTGAGGAACACGGTATTCATTAAAATTTCACGGACAGATACACAAAGTGGGCCTTATATACATGGCGAGCCGCATGTAATTGTAAGGTGCGCCCATCGTCCGCGAAAGTGGACCACACTGGCCAGAATTGGACCCAAACTGGACCGAACGGAGGGATTTTTCAGGACCGATCAGCCTTGGAGTGGGTGGTCGCCGATCAGCTCGTGCTGCTTGTCGATCGCCTGCATGAGGGCGTGGTTGTTGTAGTCGAGGAGCTCTTGGTAGAGGCCGGGCGAGGAGAAGACGATCGTCGGCACAAATTGCAGCAGGTCGTAGGTGTCGGCAGGCCGACCGCCACCTGCGTCAGGTACGCGCCCAGCTCGGGTGAGATCCGTTTCTGCGATTTTATTTTTATTTTTTACATATTTTTAGTGTATTAGCACTTGGGCGTTTTACCACTTGGTTTTTTTCACCGCTTGAATTTTTTCAGAACCGCATTTTGTCCTTTTGGATTTATAAATTTTTTATATAAAAAACTTACAAAAAAAACAAAAAGCCAAAAACCAACCCTTTGCAAGAAATGAATGCCCTTCTTGTCGAAGGCGATTTTCTCGAAAAAGTAGGCCAAAAAGTAGAGGACGGAGGCGGCGAACCGGCTCAGCACCAGGTTCGTGCCGTGCTCCAGGTAAATGTGAATGCGGTCGACGTTGGTGCAGCCGTCCTCTTCGTCCACGAGCGAAACTAGAGCCGACTTGCGCGGGTACTTGCAGTCCTGCGAGGTTCCGTACGCCTGAAATTTTTAATTTTTGTGAAATTTTAATTTGAAATTAAACAGCTAAAATAAAAAACAAGAAAAAATACCAAAAAATTAAAATTTGAACTAATAAAAAATACCGCAATGATGCACAAACTCCAGCCACGAGTACCGGCACATGAACTGACTGTCCACGTAGATGCCGTCGAACTCTTGCACAAAACTCCAGCTTCAGGCGCCGGAAAGCCAGCGGATTCTTTTTGCACAGGTCCGTGTAGGTCTGGAATTTTGATCGAAAATTATTTTTAATTTCTAATAATGAGCAAATCAAATTGAATTTGCTTTTTTTCAGGCTGAATTACACGGAAATTCAGCCACATTCGGCAGAAAAGTCTTTAAAAATTCCAAAACAACCCATTTCAAAACTGCTCGAACTTGGCGCTGTAGATGAACAAAAATAAAGTAAACGAAAATTTAAGAATTTTTGTCATATAAACACATTAAGTATTAATAAATATAACACTTGGACAGTAAAATCAATGAAACAATTGAACTAAACCCACCAGCCCGCACTCCCTCGCAAAGGCCATCAACTTGCAGTCGGCGAACATGGAGCAGGTCAGGGCGGGCGAGGAGTCCGGCACCGGGTTGCGGGCGGAGCGGTAGGCGGTCAAGACGGACGAATGCCGCGTCAGACAGGGAATGTTGGTGGCCGAGGCGATCAGCTTCTCCAACGACGGCAGCACCTCCTCTTCGGTGGGGATGACACGCGGAAATGTGACCTGCTTGTAGACCTGCAACCGGTTTTTTATTTTCCATATTTATTTTTCAGATAAAATGTAAAACGTCATTTTTCGTTTTTTACCATTTATCGTTAGATTCTTCTTTACTTGGATTTTTTGCCATTTTGCTTTTTTAGGTAAACTTGATCAAAATTGCCATTTTTGGGCTGAAACCTGTTCACGGATCTCAACCGGTTTTTGCAAAAACTCATTTTGAAACTTTTCGTCGTGATTTTTTTAAAAGAAAACAGTCATCGTCGTCAGCAGAGTCCATAACCGAGTACCAGGTTTCAGAATTTTAGGACGGTTTTTTGCAAAAGACAGTTGAGTTCCGTCAAAGAAAATTCGGTGAAAAATGGCCGGAAACCCCCGGAATCCCGAATTTCGGGAGGAAAAACGGTAATTTTGATCGTTTTCCTAAAAAATCCGAACGGCACAAAATCCAGGCCTAAAAATCCAAACGGTCAAAAATGCGAACTAACAAAATCCTGAAATCCTGATTGATGATCAAATATCAAGAAAAAAAAAACGTAAAGTTTGGAAAAGCCTAGCAACAAATCACCCACCATTTTGCGGTACTCCTCGTACGCGTTCTCCTTAATCTGGACGTTCGACCAGACGCTCGTCAGCCACGGATTCAGCGTGACGCCCTTGAACTTGTCCGCCTGCTCTCTGCGGCGCTCAGCTTCAGGCAAGAAGCCGAAGAACTTGGGGATGATCTCCAGCAGCAGGTTGTTCTTCTTGATCTCCACGGCAATCTGTGTTTTTGTTTATTTTTTGAGGCTTTTAAATTTTTGGAAATTACGTTATTTCAAAAATAAGTCTTTCATTAAAAATATTTTCTAAATAAACATTAATTAATAAACATGCAAAAACAATAAAACCAACCCTCTCGTGTGCATTCAACCGGCCGTACGACTTCAGGTTGAAGGAGATCATTTCGCGTTGGTGTTGGGCGAAAAATTTTGGCGGCTTTTTGAAGGACCTGCAAATTTTGGTGATCAGAAAAAGCACATTTATTTATATTATTTTACAAAATTAGTTTTTATTAAAATTGGAAAAAATACTCTTTTCCAAAATGTTCAAAAACCTCTCACCGCTGACATGGCCGACGTCGACTCGAGGTGAACTGTCTCCTCAAAGTACATGCCAATGAAGTAGACCTGAAACTTTAGGTATGATCATTTTTTGAATAACAACTATATAAAAACAATAATTTAATTTAAAAGGGTAACAATAAAAAAATATATTTTTCAAAAATACATCCGCACCTCCGCATTGCCCGGCTTGCTGCACGCCGGCTTGTGAAAAACGACTTTGCGAAAGTGGATGCTCATCTGGCTGATGATCAGGTTTTGCATGTCGTCCGAAAAGAAGGTGTACATCTTCAGGACCAGGCAGCCGTTCGCCGCCAGGCAGCGGTTCGCGATTTTCCACGCCTGTTGGATGAGGCTGTAGACGAGGCGCTCCTGCTCGGCGGGCGCGTCCTGCACGGTTTTGCGATCGTAATAATAATCTTATAATTCTAATAAGTTTTTTTCTAAAGTGCGAAAAACTCCATGACATCTTTTGGCTCCAATCGACTCTAACATCAATTGGTCTCGTTTTCATGTTTTTCGACAAAATAACATGCGTTGAGGCATTATTTTTCTTCCAGAAACTTTAAACCTTTTTCCCTGTGATGTTTCACAGAGAAGCCAAATGGAGCCAGAGTTCGGATCCCCTGATTTTCGATGAAATAACATGAGAATTGAGGAGATCGCTGACATTCCTTTGGCAGGAAGTCGTTTTTCTCCAAACTGTTTGGCCAATAACATTCCGTCAAAAATGGGAGCCAAACGGGTCCATATTTCGGCTTCCTTTATTTATTTATATTAGGAAATATCATTGAAATGGATGGGAACACATACAATGCTTTCGCTAGAAGTCCGTTTTACTTGAAACTTCAACGTAAAAACACGAGCCAAATGGAGCCAAAACGAAACCTTGACTAATCATCAGACGCATATATATATATATACATATATATATAGTATATATATATATATATATATAATATATATAATATTATTTTAATATAATAAAAACTCACCCGACAATCAAAGCTCCCATCGCAGGTGACCAGATGAAATTTGCCCGTATCGCCGATGACGTTCTGCATGTAGTCGTCCGACAGCGAGCCGACGTTGCCCGTGTTCTCCGGCCCGAACACCATCTTCTCCGTGTGCCGAATCATGAACGTGTCGTCGTAGATCATGTTGCGCAGGTCGGCGCCTTCGTAATACGGGTTGAGGCTGTTCATGCGCCATTTCCACGTGGTCGACGCGGGCAAAAAGTCGCCCAGCGCTTGGACGAAATTACCCGGCGCTTCGCACAGGTGCAGGGATCTGATTTGAGTAAGTTTTTATATTAGGCCTGGCCTCAAAATCGAAAAGAAGAAAAAACTGTTTTCGTTTCTTTCCTTTCCCCCCTCTCTTTCAATTTTTCTACGCTTATGCACGGGTCTTTCCAGACGAAAATAGGGGTGGTCAGCCGGGTCTATCTTAGGAACTAGTGGTCCGTTTGAGCTGGGGTCTTCGAAAAGAGGTTACAAATAGCCCATAGAACCCGTTAGAAACAAAAAATCCCAATTAGGCTTCACTTTTTATTTTTAGGCTTATGCACGGGGCTTTCCAGGCGAAATTAGGGGTGGTCAGCCGGTCTATCTCGAGATCTAGTGTTCCGTTTGACCTAAAATCTTCGAAAATAAGATACAAATCGGCCTTAGAAGCTATTCGAATCGAACAAACTTGAATTAGGCTTCACTTTTTATTTCTAGGCTTACGCACTTTCAGTGGAAAATAGGGGTAGTCAGCCGGGGCTATCTTGGGAACTAGTGGCCCGTTTCACCTGCGTTCTTCGAAAATGGGTTACAAATGTCGCCTAGAAGCCATTATAAAGGAAACATTTCAATTATGCTTTGGTTTATTTTTTTAGGCGTATGCACGTGGCCTTAAAAATACGCAAAAAGTTAATTTTTTTTCTAAAATTTGCAAAAACACCCACCTAAACTCCTCGTCCTGGCTCCGTTCGTGTCCTGTTGTTAACTCGGGATGGGTGACGAGGAGTTCGGCGAACTTGCAATATGCTTGCGTGATCGAGGGCCGCAGACCGGGAAAGTCGTTGGACAACTTGGCGGGCAGGCCTTTCAGCGGGTGGGTGAAGGTGGTGTGCGAGCGCCAGGCCGATGGGCCGACTCTCGCGCATTTCAGGCCTACTTTTTCCTGAAAAATTTAATGAAAAATAATTGGAATTAAAAATTTAAACTAAAAATTTATAAAAAATCGCAAAAATTGAACTTAAAAACGGATAAACTGATTTTTTCGTTAAAAAAACCCCACCCGAACTGCTTGCAGACGCCGCTGCTCCCCCTCGAACTCCTCGTCAATCTCGTCCAGGTCGAACCGGCGCAGCACCGACTTGTCCTTGAAGACGAAGACCTTTTTGAAGAGCGCCTCGGTGATCAGCTCGTACGAGGCGGCAAAGTCCCTGGACATTGCGCGGTTGGTGCATGTACGCGCGTTTTTTCTGAACATTTTAATTGTAGGATAAATTTTTTTGTATCTGTGCGGAGATTTTCGGTGTAAATTATAACAAAAACTATGATGAAAATTTCAAATAACCAGTGGTTTCCCAACCACTTTCAGTTCATAAACTCCGAGAAAAAACTAAAAATCAACAAAATTAATTTATCTTTAGATTAAGGCACTTCAACGAAACAACATGGACAACAACAACCGGACCGATCGCATCCATCGATCATCAAAGCTTGGGGATGTATATATTATTGACGGATGAAGTTGCGGTTTCACTGGACGTTGAAGTCGATGAACAGCCGGCACAGGTCGGACACCTCGACCACTTCGCGGTTCTGCTTTTCCGATTTGGGCCCAATCTCCAGGTGGCGCAGGCCCGCCAACGTCTGCACCACCACGTCCAGCTCGTTCAGTCCGTCCACCGCGTCCTTGATCGCGCATTCCACGAACACTGCAACGAATTGGATTATATGTTTGGCGAAAATATTTTACAAATTTTTGTTTATTTTAATTTTTAGGCTTATGAAAGTGAAAATGTGGGTGGCTAACCGAGTCTATTTCGGCAACCAGTCCTCATATTGGCCCAGGATCTTCGGAAAAAATATTACATATAGACCCTAGAACCCATTCGAAACAAAAAACCTGGATTAGGTTCCACTTTTATATTTAGGCTTGTGCATGGGCCGATTTTCAGGGAAAACCAAGCCGAAAAACGTACGGTCCAGCTTCTGCTTGGCGGGCGTCTTCTTTTCCGTGCGCAGCGAGCGCACCTTGCGCACAATCTCCATGGCCAGCTCGAGGCGTCGTTCCAGCGCTTCGTTCCTGAACTGCTTGAAGTCGGCGGTTTCGGGATAGGCGGCCACGCAAATGCTCGCCGCCGTTTCGCTGGCCCTCTTCGGCAGACGTTGCCACAGCTCTTCGGTGATGAACGGCATGAAGGGGGAGAGGATACGGAGGAAGCTGTCCACGCACAGGTAGAGGATGGCGCGCACTGTCTCCACGGTTTTCGGCTCATCTAGAGTGGTCTTGTTTAATTTTCAAAAATTTGTCATTTTTAATTTTCAAAAAATAATAAAACATGATAAAACATGGTCTTATGTTTTATGTTTTATGTTTTATTTTTGTAATTTTTAAAAAATTTTAATTTTTTTTAAACCCACTCGCCGCAATGATCGCCTTCACCGACTCCAGGTAGACGTCGCAGAACTCGTACAGCCAAAAATTGTAGATGGCCGTGGTGACTTTGGGGAAGAGGAACTCGTCGAAGCCGGCGTTCACCTGCTCCAGGCAGAACGCGAGCCGCGAAAGGATCCAGCGGTCTATTTGGGTCTCGTGGCCGGTCAGCTGCAATTTTTTTAGCTTTTTTTTGGTCCAATGAATTTTTACCACTCGATTTTTTTGGCTGGATTCAGTGCCGTTTTTATTTTTTGGGTAAAATTGCTATTTTTGACATGACATTTTTTAAAAATCCATATGGCAAAAATCAAGCTGATACAGCCAAAACAGCTAGTCGTACCGAAAACTCGGCGGCCGGCTTGTACGCGTCGCCCAGCTGGATGAAGAGGAACCGGGTGCCCTGCCAGATCTTGTTGCAGAAGAAGCGGTAGCCCTGCACCCGGAGCACATCCAAATTGATGTCGCGGCCGTGGCCGCAGTAGGCCATCAGCGCGAAGCGGAGCGCGTCCGTTCCGCACTCGGGAATACCCTGCGGGTAGTCCTTGGCCTGGCCGGCCTTGGCCACCGCCACTTCTCTGCAATTTTCATTATATAAAAAGATATTAGTTAAACATTATGGGCACATTTTCGAACATTTTTGTACTCTTCCGACAAATCCCCAAAAACCACTTGGGGTCCAGGTTGANGCNNNGCNTCTNNACNCGCNGGGATTNCAGNAATANTNTNTGCAGCNATNNCANCGAGGCCTATNCTNTTTGCNAACCACCAGGGAAGGNGAGAGGTAAGCGTGNNTTAGNCGGTCNTNCTCTTNAAACNNNATANNGCCNTANGCCTNGNCGNTNNNNGGACACNAGANAGTTATNTTGGCAGGTTGGGGTAGANGGCCTCTAAAGAATANCCCAATNCAAANTGATTATGCNNCAAGTTCTTGANNGNNCTAATANNCGAGATCTNTCNAGCCCGCANCNNNCNCATNGNCCANGGGNGTATATTANNCGTANCNCACACTTTTAAGANNCGCANGCNTNCGAGNCNAATNNNTGGCNTTGNCTGTACGTNTTAANGCANGAAGGCCATCNNGGATNTATACANCGATNTGGAAGGTNGGNGNGAAACCGNCGATACCAGCGAACNNNNTGTCACCGNTAGCCCNCTGGCNTGCCCTCTNATTATTTCCCGANNGCATCTGTCCTTCTTCGCCAACCCCGGCGCCATGTTCTTCGCCCTCCAGCAGCACCAACACCAACAACAGCAGCAGCAGCAACAGGCGCAACAACCATTCGGCCAGCCGCCGCCGCCGCCGCCGCCGCACGCCCATCCCATTTTCGGCGGCTTCGCGCACGGTGCGGCCGCCGCCGCCGCCACCTTCGGCGCACTGCCCGTTTTCGCCGTCAACCCGATCATGCACACGCAACTCGCACCCGTCCAACCGGCGGCGCCGCCGGTCCAACAACAGCCCTCGGCTTTTCGCCAACACCCGCCGCCGCCGCACGTTCCACAAGTTCCGCACCTTCCACAAGTTCCGCACATTCCACAAGTTCCGCACGCTCCGCACGCTCCGCACGTTCGCCGGGTGCAACAGCTGGAAAACCCGGCGCAGAGAGTGCACGAGCCGCCGCTGGGCCGGCATCCGACAGCGGTCAAGAGTGCGTGCAGCGACCTGCTCGGGCCTGCGCCCATTTTTCCCGCCATGGCGTCGGCGGCGCCCATCGGCGTCAAGACAACGTTCGCGGTTGGTTTTTTGTTTTTTGGTTTTCATCTGTTTATTTTTCGATTTATTAACATTTTTTCTCCATTTTTTCGTTTTTTGCAAAAAGTTGGCTTTTGGGTGCAGGTCAAATGAACTGGGCTTTGTGCATGTATTATATTGTACATGGTACGATGGCCAAGCGGAAATGTGTACATCAATTCCATTATTTATAAACCTGCGTACACAAATTTTTGAGTTACAGCCAAAGTTACAATATTTTGAACGTTTTCCATGCGGGACCCAAAAATTTTACCTAAAAATGCGAGTAGCTCCCGATTTGACGAAATTTTTGCACCATGATTTAAACACGAATTCCTGCCGTCTTATGCGTCATGTGCAATGCGCAATTTCGTGCTCTATAAATACTTGTGCTCTCGAGAAATGGGCTGTTCCCGAAAAATTCTGCATGGGGGCATTTCCCGAGGAAAGCGAGAAAAACACAAAAATGAAATTGAAACGACGCGAAGCCGAAAAACGCGGAGAATCTGGAAGGCCGCCGAACCTTCGCGATACAGCGCCGAAATGCCCGTTTTTGCGAATAGGCGACCAGAGAAGCGGGCGCAAAGAGGGAAACGGTAGGCCTCGAAATGCCCAGTGTTTTTTCGGCTCTTCGCCGTGCTTTTGGCCGTGTGTGGGGGAGAGGGGGCACGACGAAAACACGTGAGCCCGTCTCGCGCCCACCCCACCGTCGAGTCTGCTAGTTATTTTTGTTGTTAGCCAAAAACAGCGGGAATTGGGAAGTCTCAGTTTGCTCTCGTTTTGATGGTAGTTGTCCTCGGCTGATTGTGAATGCGGTCCTGGTCCTGGTCCTGGTCCTGGTCCTGGTCCTGGTCCTGGTCCTGGTCCTGGTCCTGGTCCTGGTCCTGGTCCTGGTCCTGGTCCTGGTCCTGGTCCTGGTCCTGGTCCTGGTCCTGGTCCTGGTCCTGGTCCTGGTCCTGGTCCTGGTCCTGGTCCTGGTCCTGGTCCTGGTCCTGGTCCTGGTCCTGGTCCTGGTCCTGGTCCTGGTCCTGGTCCTGGTCCTGGTCCTGGTCCTGGTCCTGGTCCTGGTCCTGGTCCTGGTCCTGGTCCTGGTCCTGGTCCTGGTCCTGGTCCTGGTCCTGGTCCTGGTCCTGGTCCTGGTTCCCTTCTCTTTATGCACATTTCCCTCTTGAATCAAAACAGTGTCCATCCCTCCGATCCTGCTGCTGCGTATTGTGTATTCCCCTTCTCGCGCGCTATTCATTGCGCAAGACTCCACTGACCAATGCGCCTGTTCCTTGCCCTCCTTCCTGCTTTCATCCGTTCCTTGAACAGGGGTACCCACGAAAATCCACATGCCACTCAAAAATTGCACGCAAATCGGATAGACATAGAAAAACGACGAAATAGCACGCGAAACGAGGAGAGTCGGTTACGAAGGAATGGCCGCGGAATCGTGCGGTCATTTCGGCGTCCGGAATATGTAATAAAGGCGGGGGTGCGGTTGGAGTGGGCGATCGGGGGCACCCGGCCATTAGCCGCCGAACGGAACGTATGATGTATGTAGATGGTGCGCGTCGCGGTTGGACGCCACTTGAATTGGCTCGCTTTCGTTTTTTTTTGAAATTTTCGGGTCGGAATGAGCCATCCAGGCCATTCGTATTCGTACCTGTCGGTTGGTTGGTCATGGGAAAGGAGTTTATGCGCTTATGGGCTTGTAGGCTTGTAGGTGTATAGGCGTATAGGCGTATGGGCGTATAGGCTTATAGGCGCAATAAAAAGTCATCAAATTTCAGACCCACACCCTCGACCACCTCGAACCACACCCCGACCTGGCTCCGCCCATTTTGGAGCCCGAACTCCCGTGCCTCGTGGAGGTCGAAGGCCCGCCCGACTTCTCCGGCCATCATCACAAGTCCGTTCCGCTGCCCTTCGACGAGTTCTGCACTCCCATCGCCGACGAAGAAGGCGGCCCACCGCTTCTGGAGCCGGTCCGCGAACTGCGTCCGCACTTCGGCCAGCAGCCCTCGCCGTCCGGATTGCCTTCGCTGTTTGGGAGGTGCATTTTTGGCTTTGCTTTTGCTTTTGGTTTGGGTTTTTCTTTTATTTATTCTTTACATATATTTTACGCTATTTTTATCATTTTGGTAGTCCGGGTGCGGTCCTGGCCCTGCTCCTTTTTATCCTCTTTCCTTTGGTCCTTTCGTCCTTTCGTCCTTTCGATCTTTGGTCCTTTGGTCCTTTGGTCCTTTGGTCCTTTGGTCCTTTGGTCCTTTGGTCCTTTGGTCCTTTGGTCCTTTGGTCCTTTGGTCCTTTGGTCCTTTGGTCCTTTGGTCCTTTGGTCCTTTGGTCCTTTGGTCCTTTGGTCCTTTGGTCCTTTGGTCCTTTGGTCCTTTGGTCCTTTGGTCCTTTGGTCCTTTGGTCCTTTGGTCCTTTGGTCCTTTGGCCTATTGAATTTGTGTCCCACAGCGAAAACGCACCGATTTCGAAATCGGCCACGTGATGCCTGATTCAAAAAGAGAACTGAGCGAGCAGTGTTCTTTGGAACGAGCGCACGAAAAAAAGAGAGACTGAAAAAAGGTTGTTTACTGCGGGGGCCATGGTCTGTCGCATGTTCCTTTTTTCTTTCTTTTTTCCCCTCGGATTCGTGCATTTTTTAAGATTAGGTTCAGTAGACGGAATTGGCATGCGGAAAGTGAGTCAGGGTTGGATGAGCATGAAGAAAATAAGACAATGTGGGTAAAAATAAAAGCGTTCTCACTTCAAACCAGCAATAATTTCAGTCACCTGTCAGTTTTTTTTCAATTCTTGGTCTACAAGTTTTCGTGGTGGGACCCTGAACGTTTTCGCATGCTCCCAATTTCATCACATTTTCACGTGAATTTGAGATTATTTATGACGTTCCAAAATGAAACGTCATCAGACACGTCATTTCATGTGGCTGTTGTTACGCAATAAATTCTTTTGACTCATTGATTCGCAACTGCTCGGAAAATTTTCAGTCTTTCCTCATTCTGTCCTTGAGGTTTTCGGTTTTTCGGTTTTTGTGGTGGGATGTTTTTTTTGAAAACTAAGAAAAAAACAGAAATCACGTTGTTTTTTAATCGAAAGTAGGCTTTCATTGTCGTGTTTTGAAAGTTTTGAACCAGAAAATCAAGCGAAAACTGGGCAATTTCACTTTAAAACTCATTACTTTCAGTTGAAAACTGTCCATTTGCAGTTGAGAACTGACTGAAAAACCTACTTATTGAATTTGAATATAATCAAAATGATTTTCAGCGACTCCCGCTCAGCATTCTCACCGCCGAAACGCCGAAGTCGTGAGCAATCCGCGGAGCAGGACGATTCACTGCTCAAAATGCCCAAGCTTCTGCCCATGGTTTCTTGCTCAACTGCGCCGACAACCACAACCACAACGCAAACGATGACGTTCGACGACCAGAACCGCGAGAATAGTGTTCCGCCGATTTTGGCCAACGTTTCCCGTCAGCAAAGTGGGCGAATTTTGGAACTACCCAAGAAAATTGGCGAAATGAGCGGGAAAATCGAGGAAAATCGGCTGGAAATTGAGGAAAATCGGCTGGAAATTGAGACAAACCGCGTGGAAATTGACGATCAACACGACGAAACCAGGTCGGATGGCCGGTCGACGGACCATGACGACTCCACCGAGTCGTGCACGAACACTACCACGGAAGTGGACACTAGTACGGAGGCGGTGGACGTTTGCGCCGTTGCCGTGCGCGACCAACGCGACTCGTCCAGCGGGTTCAGCTCGGCCGACTCCTCGCTTTGCTCGCTGGAATCGGCGTCGGCGGCGCACATTCGGCCGGAATCGCCGCGAACGTGCGAACCAGCGCCCGCGTCGCCGCGCCGATCCAGCACCATGTCGTTGCCACCGCTGATGCCCGTGCAGAACATTGCCACCGCCGACGTGGTGAAATTGCGGCCGAGGAAACAGACCCATCCCACCGTGCAGAGCCAGCAGTTCAAGCAGTTGAAGAGAATGCGGTGGGTGGGGGTGTTCCGTGGGTAATGGCTCTTGGATCACCGGGATCACCGGGATTGGTCCTTTGCTCTGTGGTCATGTGGTCCTCGCGACCTTGGGCACCGAAAGGCTTGGGTCCTTTGCTCCTGCCCCAAAAGGCTTGGGGTCCTTTGCTCCTGCCCCAAAAGGCTTGGGTCCTTTGCTCCTGCCCCAAAAGGCTTGGGGTCCTTTGCTCCTGCCCCAAAAGGCTTGGGGTCCTTTGTTCCCGCCCCAAAAGGCTTGGGTCCTTTGCTCCTGCCCCAAAAGGCTTGGGGTCCTTTGCTCCTGCCCCAAAAGGCTTGGGGTCCTTTGCTCCTGCCCCAAAAGGCTTGGGGTAATTTGCTCCTGCCCCAAAAGGCTTGGGTCCTTTGCTCCTGCACCAAAAGGCTTGGGGTCCTTTGCTCCTGCCCCAACAGGTTTGGGGTCCTTTGCTCCTGCCCCAAAAGGCTTGGGGTCCTTTGCTCCGTTGTCCTCCGGTCCGTTCGCCCTTTGGCCCTATGGTCTTTTGGTCATTCGGTCGGTTCGCCCTTTCGTCCTGGTCCTTTAGTTCCTTCGTCTTTGCTGTCCCCCTAGTCATTGCTCCCTTGATCCTTCTGGTCATTTAGCCCTTTGGCTCCAATTCTGGTCTGGATCCTTTTTACGTTTTGTCCCTTGAGCACTTTATCCTGTTATCATGTGGTTATTCCGTCCTTCCGGGGTCATTTGACCTTTTCGTCCGTTTGTGCTTTGGTCCATTGGTCCTTTCGTTCTTTTGTCCTTTGCGGTCATTTTGGTCCAAGAGGTCCTTTGGTCCTCTCGTCCTCTCGTCCTTGGGGTTCTTTGGGTTCTCTGGGTCCTTGGGGTCCTTTCGTCCTATGATAAATTCCCACCTAAATTCCAAAATCAATAAATTTCAGACCCCAAAAGGTGCGCGTGCGCAGAAATCGACAGACCCAGATCAACTCGAACTGGCGCCCGGTGGATGAGGGAATCCAGCAGGATGTTCGTGTGGGCATTGAGAGCCAGTCGTCTCGTCGTTTGTGCTATCAGGCCATCCGCCACTGTCAAGAAGCGGATGAGGTGATTCGAGTGAGGATTGTGTCAAGGTGGGATTTTAATTTCAATTTTTGTTAATTTATTATTATAATTTTAATTTTTTGGTGTTAACATATTTTCACGATATATATCGCCATCTTGTCGTATACGATTCGAAGCGCAATTTTAATCTCTACAAGCTATTGAAACCGATTTTTATAATTTCGGCCGATTATCCGAAATGATCACGTTTTATTTGTGGGACCCAAAAATTTTCAAGTCAAAATGTCACCATATTTGAAATATTGTACATGCATCACCTTGTTATTATAGCTAGCACTATATGGACAGTGTTATATACCATTCGACGCGCAATTTTGGTCCCTATTACGGTGCTGAATCTGTTTCTAAAATCTCTGTCAGGACTAAATTATTTTTTCGTGGTAGGACCCAAAAAATTTTCAAATTTTCCAATTTTCTTACTATGTAGAGGTCTTGCACGTAAATACAATACATCCACGTGTCCAGGTGTGCTCTGCGGAGGGCCTGGAGAACATTGGCAAGATCATTCGGCTTTTCCTCGACGAACGCTCCGGCAACATTTGCGCCGAGGTGCTGTGGTACTACACCCAGCAGCAGGCGTCCAAAGAGGTGCAACTGCACGAACGCGAACTCCTGGCCTCGAAACACTGCGACGTCATCAACGTGGACGCCATCGAAGAGCACGCGTTCGTGCTGTCGTTCAGCGAGTATTGTCGGTGAGTTTTTGTTTTTATTTTCTGAAAAAAGTTTAGAATTTTTTAAAAATTTGAAAAAAAAAATTCAACGAATAAATAAGGTAATTAGGAACGATGAATTACAAGGTTTGATATACTATTCGAAGCGGTTTTTCTCCTCTATCGAAATGTGGATTGGGATTTGGAAGTAGATGCACCGTGTTTTAAAACTAGTCATTGGTGTGGAACACATGTAATAAATTTCGAAAAACGATGACATATGTTTTGGACGAATTCATTGACCAGTTAGACTGTCTGAATGGTTTCGTGTTATACATCATTCGAAGCGCAATTTCATGCTGAATAATATTATCTTAACCACTTTTTTTATTAATACTCCGATTCGGTCAATATAATGCCATATTCGTGGTGGGACCCAAAAAATTCCAAAAAAGGAAGGAAACCTTTTAAATAGTGACTTACATGTCGAAATTAGTTACTATATGATAATGCTATTCTGAATTGCACATTATAAATTATAATTCAAGATTCATTGCCGAGACACGCATCGACGAAATGCCGCCGGAGCGCCGACCGCTGGAGAGCCGGGAAATCTGGTCGAGAGGCGAGGACAAGTACCAGCGGCGGATGCGCCTGCCCCACGAAGACACTCCCATCGATTTAGTTGGTTGTTTTGCTTTAAATACATTAAATTTAATATTTTTTAATAATTTATCGACTTTATTTTCAAAAGTTTTCGCTCTAGGACCTGAATTGAACCCAAGTCCGGCACCCAACAGGGCCCAAATTTGCCGATTTTTCATCGTTTTTTCATAATTTTCACTATAAAAAGCAAAAATATAAAATCATTGCGTATGTAAAGTTATAAAATGTTCATTTTCAGGTCTACTTCTGTCGGCACGTCTACAGTATCCGCACGAAACGAATCTGCGTCTCGGCGTTCTCGCGCCGCAACTCGATGAAAAGCCACCGGCGACCCAGTCGCTCGCACCGCCAATGACTCTTGTTTGTACCATTCAATCGTTTTTCCTTCCAAATATCATGCTATTCCATCGTCCATACCATTACTCACTATTCTTACGAGGTAAAACCATAAAAATATTATAAAAAAGGTTGTTGAAAAACGGAAAAAATGTCAACGTTTAGCCAATCTAGCCTCCCATTTGTCCACATTAGCACCCACTGGTTGAGACTAGTAACAATTAGTAAATATTAGTAGTCTCTGAATTCCTTGAAAGTCCTCATTCTTCAAAGATGTTCGCACTTCAAAAGCTCACTGTCACTCTTGAACCAACTAGAGGGTAGAAATCGCGGCTAATATTTTGAATTTCCCCAAAAATCAATAATTTATCATTTTGACATTGCGTTACCTGCTCCAAAACCGCTGTAAAAACGTGTTCACCTTGTCTGAAATCGATCTATATTAGTTCTCACTGTTCAGTTTCTAAATATAATTCGTTTTTAAACGCCACCGATAGAGTAGTGTCGCAAAAATCGATAGGTATTGGGTTTTGCCATTTCGTTACATGCTCCAAAACTGCGTAGTAGACGTGTCCTTCTCACCTGAAAACCACTCACAGATTTAGCCGTTTTACAATCGTTCCTCGACTTTAGTTTTCTTTTCAGTTACCAGACCATGTTTATGTAAAACTTTACAAAATATATATATAACTATTGATTTTTGACATTTCGTGTACATACCCCCTCAAATCACTGTTATGGGTCACGACTTTGCTGGTTACGAAATAAACGTTGTTTATTTGCTGCATTTGTGCTGTTCCATGTCCGGAAATGTCATATTTGTAAGGGTTGTGCATGAACTTTGGCCGTGGACATGTTATACGAAGCGGTTTGATAAATTTCAGAAAATGTATTTGATTTGTTTTGCGTGTTTATGAAATAACCGCGATTAGGAAATGAATCTAAATACATATGACAGTTTCCGAGAACGGATTTCACCGAAAAATCATCGTTTACTTTGCACGCAATTTGTTTTCTAGTCTAGCAAATTTGTTGAACACGCAAAAAACCACGATTAAAAACTCGACTCATCACCAACACAAGAATACGGCCGGTTCCCTGTAAAATACGCGACCAATTCTGTGAAAACATAATGGCTGGGCGAACTGGAATTGAAAAGACTCCCGTCTGTTCTTGCCGATTCGTCCGCTCCACTCGTTTTCTCACCTTCATTTTCGGTGTTTTGCTTTCGAAAAAATGCGTCTTTCGCTTTTTGTCGTTATTTTGCTGGTTTTCTTTGTTGATTCGGCACTCTCTGACGAGGTGGAGGATGTGAACGAGTTTAAAGGTTTGGTGTTTTTTCATTGTTATGAAGGTTATGGTCCTCTGGTCGTCTTTCTGGTCCAGGTGCTGGACCTCGGTCTTGGTCCTCGGTACTGGTTCTCGGTCATTTTGTCCTCTCGTCCTACGGTTTTCGGTCATTATGGTCCTTTCTTCCTTTGTAACCTGGTCCTTTGGTCCTGTTGTCATTTCATCCTTCGGTCCATGCGATAATCGTTGTCCTTTGGACCCTGGTCGTCTCCTCTGGTCTTATACGATCCCCTGATTCTCTGGTCCTCTTGTCCTTTTGGTCCTTGCAGTCGTTTGGTCCTTTGGTCTTTTCCCCATGTTTATGAAGTCATTTTGTCTTTCGGTCGTTTCAGTTATTTTTGTATTTTGGTCATTTGTCCCTTTGGTCCTTTTGGTCCTATTGGTCCTTTGGTCCTTTGGTCGTTTGGCCTTTGGTCCTTTGGTCCTTTGGTCCTTTGGTCCTTTGGTCCTTTGGTCCTTTGGTCCTTTGGTCCTTTGGTCCTTTGGTCCTTTGGTCCTTTGGTCCTTTGGTCCTTTGGTCCTTTGGTCCTTTGGTCCTTTGGTCCTTTGGTCCTTTGGTCCTTTGGTCCTTTGGTCCTTTGGTCATTTGGTCCTTTTGTCCTTTGGTCCTTTGGTCCTTTGGTCCTTTGGTCCTTTGGTCCTTTGGTCCTTTGGTCCTTTGGTCCTTTGGTCCTTTGGTCCTTTGGTCCTTTGGTCCTTTGGTCCTTTGGTCCTTTGGTCCTTTGGTCCTTTGGTCCTTTGGTCCTTTGGTCCTTTGGTCCTTTGGTCCTTTGGTCCTTTGGTCCTTTGGTCCTTTGGTCCTTTGGTCCTTTGGTCCTTTGGTCCTTTGGTCCTTTGGTCCTTTGGTCCTTTGGTCCTTTGGTCCTTTGGTCCTTTGGTCCTTTGTTCCTTTGGTCCTTTCGTCCTTTGTTCCCGAAGATGAAATTTTCAGCCTCCGACCTCCTTCCCGATGAGGTTCACGCACTGCTCGGCCAACTGACCCCACAGGAGGAAGAGGCGGTTTTGGCGACGGACATTGACGGAGAGAACCTGTCCGACAATCCGGCGCTACTCGCCAAAATTGCCGACTTTTACGATGAATTGCAGGAAAAATTGAAGCGACTTTCGCCGACATCGCGGGAATTTTTGAATGACGTGAGCTTTATTGATAAAGACGACACGCAGAATCGATTAGAATCAAACGGGATTTCAAATATACGTTCTTAAAAATAAAAATGCAAAATTTTAGCTATTCGCTGACATTTTCGAGGTGATCGAGAAGGACGATGACGGCGAATTCAAGCACTTTTGTCGGCAATATTTGGGAAAATGGCTGCAAATGACACCGGCCGAACAGGGAGAAGTCGCACGGGTCTACCCGAAAATTGCACGCACCTTCAACAGTAGGTTTATTTTTCTGTAAAATACGTGCAGTCCAATTTATGCTTATATATGTCATGTGTACAACATTGTAGGATTGTTATTGATGAAAAATACTTCAGGCGACCATTTCCGAAAATTCGCCGGAAAGCCTGATCGATTCACGCGAACTGCATACTCCCAATCAGCCGACAATCACCTATTTTGAGTGTTAAGATAGAAACCCATTGGTGTTTGTGTGTTTTGTTAGTAAATTTCTATTTTTATTTCAGGCTTATGCACGGGGAATTTTCAGTGGAAAGTGGGTGCGGTCGGCCGGGTCTATTTCAGCGTCCGGTGGTCCGTTTGACCTGGGATATTCGAAAATGGATTACAAATACCGTCCAGAATCCATTAGAAACAAAACATCTCAATTAGGCTTCACTTTTTATTTTTAGGCTTATGCACGGACCTTTTCAGTGGAAAATCGGTGTGGTCGGCCGGGTCTATTTCAGCGTCCGGTGGTCCGTTTGACCTGGGATATTCGAAAATGGATTACAAATACCGTCCAGAATCCATTAGAAACAAAACATCTCAATTAGGCTTCACTTTTTATTTTTAGGCTTATGCACGGACCTTTTCAGTGGAAAATCGGTGTGGTCGGCGGGGTCTATTTCAGCGTCCGGTGGTCCGTTTGACATGGGATCTTCGAAAATGGGTTACAAACACCCTCTTGAACAAAATTAGAAACAAAACATCTCAATTAGGCTTCACTTTTTAATTTTAGGCTGATGCACGGACCGATTATCAGCGATAATGGGGCCGGTCAGCCGGGTCTGTCTCGGCAGTCAGTGGTCCGTTTGACCTGGGATCTTCGAAAATGGGTTACAAATACCGTCCAGAATCCATTAGAAACAAAACTACACCAACCGATCCACTCAATAATTTCCTATTTATTAGGGTAGATACATGCACCATCCATCAAGAACATCGATTCGGGAAGCCATAGAAATTCTGCGCAGACGGTGTGGTGCAAAAAAAACTGGTCGGTGGCCACAAAACGTCAACAACAATATGTACACACAAACATTTTGCGCCGACGAAACTTGAGCAAAAAAACGAGCTGCGGTTTGTTTGTTTTGGGAAAAATTATAAAAAAAGAAAAAATAAGTTTTTTAAGTTTTCTAATATGTATTGATTTTATGAGAGGAAGAGTAAAAATCAGATGAGGCGCGACTGTTCGAGGAAGTTGGCCAAGAGCGAGTAGGCGAACCGGTACTGGCCGACGTTCCGGCACAGGTACATGCGCTGCTGGCGCAGCGAAAGCAGCGTGTTCGGCACGTCAACGCCCTGAAACATTTGAACATGAGATTCGCGTTCATAGCGATGGTCCGTGCATGCAGTAGGGTCCAGTCCGGCATGGACCTCGTCCTGGTTCTCATCTCAGAGAGTGAGCTGGCCCTGCTCCTTACTTCGGACCCGTTCCCGGTCCTCGTCCCGGACCTGGTCCTCGTTCCGTATACGGTCCTCATTACGGACGTGGTCCTCGTCCTCATTGCGGACGTGGTCCTCGTCCTCATTCCGTCTCGTGTNNNAGNAANGNTCGTGNGTTNGTCNCTAACNNGCCNATNANCTANNGCCANNAGAGGACGGTNAGNCCCGNNNATANGNNCANGAANATNAANANNNTAAATNANNCCGATGNNGNTCGATANGCCTNCNANCCCCCCNAGATCGGGNCCAATCNTGCATACNAGTCTNCATGANGGGCTTCCCCTGTGCGACGCTGATTTATACNTCNCCTNCAGAGTCCNTCCNTGTNCNAATCTTGCNACACTTTCCNANNTCTCACANTNANGANAAATNTTCCTANTCNNNTGNACTTCGAGGTGNTCTTCNGCCNAGACAAANAANGNCNACAGCATACNCCGAGATATNGTCGCANTATTNANAGNTAANTTATNGAAACACNNACATNNGGTATGANTTCGTGGATACTNTCNATNATNGTNCNCGNAGACGAATCGACAGNAGNCCCNCGACTTCAAANTTANAGTTAAAGGCNATANNGNNNGCANTNCTGAGGTAAAGTAAATTTTTCGAACACAGTGGCAGAATTTTGGGTTTTTGATGGGCGTTTGGTAGATTTTTGAGGTTTCAGAATTTTGAAGATTATTTACGCCGTACATGTAAATATTATGGATGATTTGAGCACAGGGAAAATGTTGTTTTGTAATTATTAATTTGATAATGTAAAAGAATGGTTGCTGAAAACGAATTCCTACCAGTTCGCATTGGTCGAAGAGCGGCGGGGTGGTCGGTTCGCGACACCCACTCGTCGCGCATGAATCCCACAGCAAAGGTGGAGCCGGAGGAGGTTGGTTCGCGTAGTCGTTGAAGGATAAGACGGTACGTAGATGGGTACGATCAGACTTATTTTGCCGTGGATATAAGCTGAATATCCAACTGAGTATTGGTCTACGGGTAACGTACAGACATTCCTATGCTATTTCGCCAAAATGGGGGTAAAACCGATGCTCCGGTTGGGGTTGGTTGATGCCAAATCTTGGAGTTGGTTGATGCCAGCTGGTGTATATAATCTATATGTTGCTCACGACACAGATGTATACATAAATGGACAACTTACAATCACATCCCGATCAATAGACAGACAGCTCACAACACCCGACCAATCAAACATGCAGGACGAAAAATGCTACCTTTTCGTACGTTGAATCCCATCCAAACTTCAGCCGAGAAGGTCGGCCACAATGCCGGTGCTCATCGCGCTGGCCGTTTTCGTGATGGTGGTGTTGGCGGCGGTGGGCCTCTACTTTCTGCACAAGTGGCGCAAACGCCGGCGTTTGCGCCAACTGATGCGCGTCTTCAGCACCGAACTGGACGAGGACTTGGTGGCGAGTTCGCCGAGAACGGTCCGTGAATTTATTCGTTTTTCCGAGTGCATTATGGCCTCGATGTTCTATTTTTGCAAAAAAACCTAACAGCTACTCAAAAAGGGGCAAATTCGAGAACTCGGGGGAAGATCTGGGAAGAGTTATCCGATTTTCTCTCTTTTTGAGCTGTGGGGGCTTATACATAGGATAGCTTATCTACGTAGAGTATAAGCTGAATCGATCCATTTATGGCTAACGGGTTACACCCAATTTCAGACCAGACGAGCCAGGGAAGTCATCAATTCAGATGTGGTCTACTTCCGAGATCGAACGTAAGGCCGCTGTTTTTACTCTGATTTATGATGGCTACAATCTGACCATAGAAAATAATGGCTAAAACCCAGTCTAACAACAAACCAACACACTATTTTTTGTTCAATTACAAGTCAGTTTATCAGGAAAATCAAACCCAAAAACCTACAGGATCTCCGCGCTGGTCCCATCGACCATCCGAGGCCGAGTTTTTGGCGTAACGATGGTCCGCGCCACCAAACACACCACCGGCAGCGAGGCGTTCCACGCGTTGGCGTTCGAATCCGACGACTCGCCGCTCAAGCGCATCCGCGTCCAGCATCAGCTCGTCCATCGGCTGAATCGGCGCGGCCACTTCGAGCTGGGCACGTTGGCGTGCGCCGAGTTTTGGGATGTAAGTCGGTTTTTCGGATGGTGCAGTAAATACTTTCCTTCGTTCTCACAATCAGCTCAATTCACCCAGAGTAGGAAGGATCAGAGGATCGGATATTTGGCTTCATCTCGCCCCAAATGGATCCATCCAGTAATTACTACTCCTTGGCTATATAAATAAGGATTATAGATGCACACATAAGTATAATATTATAGTTACAACAATAACTTTTAGACAGTGAATCCGAAATCACGCACGAGTGTCCACGAGCGGAAGCCGCCGACGAGCAGCAGCTCAACATCCTGCCCTTTGAGGACGTTTGTTTTTTCAAAAGCAAAATCTCAAAATTTGACTGGTAAATTTTCTTGAATAGACAAGATAAAATTAAAACAATTTGAAAACTTAGGTCGGCCTGCCATTGATCGAGTTCATGAACGCGCGCAAAATTAGCGACTTTGCCGTCGACCTGGGCATGAAGATGCTGCACGCGCTCTACGAGCTGCACGCTTCGCACTACTGTCATGGCCGGCTCACGCCAAACTCGTTCTTCTTGGATCCGATCAACTGGCGGGTATGACTCGGACGTGTTTTCCGGACTATTTGTAACTCCTTTTCGAAGACCGCAGGTCAAACGGACCACTGGTTGCCGAGATGGACCCGGCTGACCACCCCGATTTTCCACTGAACAGCCCCTTTCATGAGCCCCAAAATAAAAAGTGAAGCCTAATCCAGATTTTTTGATTCATATGTCTTCTAACCAGCATTTGTAACCTCTTTTCGAAGACCGCAGGTCAAACGGACCACTAGTTCCCCAGATTGACCTGGCTGACCACCCCTATTTTCCAATGAATAGCCCCTTTCATGAGCCCCAAAATAAAAAGTGAAGACTAATCCAGATTTTTTGATTCATATGTCTTCTAACCAGCATTTGTAACCTCTTTTCGAAGACCGCAGGTCAAACGGACCACTAGTTCCCGAGATTGACCTGGCTGACCACCCCTATTTTCCACTGAATAGCCCCTTTCATGAGCCTCAAAATAAAAAGTGAAGCCTAATCCAGATTTTTTGATTCAAATGTCTTCTAAACAGCATTTGTAACCTCTTTTCGAAGACCGCAGGTCAAACGGACCACTAGTTCCCGAGATTGACCTGGCTGACCACCCCTATTTTCCAATGAATAGCCCCTTTCATGAGCCCCAAAATAAAAAGTGAAGACTAATCCAGATTTTTTGATTCATATGTCTTCTAACCAGCATTTGTAACCTCTTTTCGAAGACCGCAGGTCAAACGGACCACTAGTTCCCGAGATTGACCTGGCTGACCACCCCTATTTTCCACTGAATAGCCCCTTTCATGAGCCTCAAAATAAAAAGTGAAGCCTAATCCAGATTTTTTGATTCAAATGTCTTCTATAGGGTATTTGTAACTCGTTTCCGAAGACCGCAGGTCAACCGGACCACTAGTTCCCAGATTGACCTGGCTGACCACCCCTATTTTCCACTGAATAGCCCTTTCATGAGCCCCAAAATAAAAAGTGAAGCCTAATCCAGATTTTTTGATTCAAATGTCTTCTAAACAGCATTTGTAACCTCTTTTCGAAGACCGCAGGTCAAACGGACCACTAGTTCCCGAGATTGACCTGGCTGACCACCCCTATTTTCCACTGAATAGCCCCTTTCATGAGCCTCAAAATAAAAAGTGAAGCCTAATCCAGATTTTTTGTTTCAAATGTCTTCTAAACAGCATTTGTAACCTCTTTTCGAAGACCGCAGGTCAAACGGACCACTAGTTCCCGAGATTGACCTGGCTGACCACCCCTATTTTCCACTGAATAGCCCCTTTCATGAGCCTCAAAATAAAAAGTGAAGCCTAATCCAGATTTTTTGATTCATATGTCTTCTAACCAGCATTTGTAACCTCTTTTCGAAGACCGCAGGTCAACCGGACCACTAGTTCCCCAGATTGACCTGGCTGACCACCCCTATTTTCCACTGAATAGCCCCTTTCATGAGCCCCAAAATAAAAAGTGAAGACTAATCCAGATTTTTTGATTCATATGTCTTCTAACCAGCATTTGTAACCTCTTTTCGAAGACCGCAGGTCAACCGGACCACTAGTTCCCCAGATTGACCTGGCTGACCACCCCTATTTTCCACTGAATAGCCCCTTTCATGAGCCCCAAAATAAAAAGTGAAGCCTAATCCAGATTTTTTGATTCATATGTCTTCTAACCAGCATTTGTAACCTCTTTTCGAAGACCGCAGGTCAAACGGACCACTAGTTCCCGAGATTGACCTGGCTGACCACCCCTATTTTCCACTGAATAGCCCCTTTCATGAGCCTCAAAATAAAAAGTGAAGCCTAATCCAGATTTTTTGATTCATATGTCTTCTAACCAGCATTTGTAACCTCTTTTCGAAGACCGCAGGTCAACCGGACCACTAGTTCCCCAGATTGACCTGGCTGACCACCCTATTTTCCACTGAATAGCCCTTTCATGAGCCCCAAAATAAAAAGTGAAGCCTAATCCAGATTTTTTGTTTCAAATGTCTTCTAAACATCATTTGTAACCTCTTTTCGAAGACCGCAGGTCAAACGGACCACTAGTTCCCGAGATTGACCTGGCTGACCACCCCTATTTTCCACTGAATAGCCCCTTTCATGAGCCTCAAAATAAAAAGCGAAGCCTAATCCAGATTTTTTGATTCATATGTCTTCTAACCAGCATTTGTAACCTCTTTTCGAAGACCGCAGGTCAACCGGACCACTAGTTCCCCAGATTGACCTGGCTGACCACCCCTATTTTCCACTGAATAGCCCCTTTCATGAGCCCCAAAATAAAAAGTGAAGACTAATCCAGATTTTTTGATTCATATGTCTTCTAACCAGCATTTGTAACCTCTTTTCGAAGACCGCAGGTCAAACGGTCCACGGGTTTCCGAGATAGACCCGGCTGACCACCCCGATTTTCCACTGAACAGCCCCTTGCATATCCTTGCCTCAGCTAAAATAAGAAGCATAAAGTAAAAACCCAAGCCTAATTGAGGTTTTTGTTTCTAATGGGTTCTATGGACCATTTGTAACCTCTTTCCGAAGATCCGAGGTCATAAGAACCACTGGCGACCGAGATCGACCCGGCTGACCACCCTTTTTTCTTGAAAATCGACAAAATAAAGACCCAAGAATAATGTAAATCAAGATTTTATACTTTTATGTCTTCTGGTGGCTATTTGCAACGTCTTTTCGAAGAGTTTAAGTCAAATTAGCCAAAAATGACATATTCCTCTACATTCAGGTGACCCTACTGGACACGGGCTTCCTGCACCGTTGAACGACTCGAACACAGACTACACGTTCTACTACGTCTACGAGAACCTCAACTTCAACCCGGTCTACCAGTCCACCGCGTCGCACATGATCACTGCGCCCCACTTTCTCGGCGACCTCGAAAGCTGGTCGTTCATCTTCCTGGAGGTGCTCGTTGGCCAGGAGTTGCCGTGGGCGTTTGAGACGAACAAGGTGGGTTGGTGATGCAGGTGGTCTGAAATCTGGTCTACAACACCACACTTTTAGGACCGAATCCAAGACCTGAAAATGTGGTTCACGCGCGGCGCGGACGTGTTTGTCCGCTACACGAAAAACCTCCGACCGGACGTCATCCGCGAGATCCGCCACATCTACTGGGCGTTGGGCGCGCCGCTGGGCTCGCACGAGGTTACCGACAACTACACGGTCAAGTACCAGACCCTGATCGACTGTCTGAACAACATTGACGAGATCGGCGGTCAGGAGCTTGTGGAGGAGGTGGCCACGGCGTCCGAGCGCAGCGAGTCGCCCAAGGTGCAGGCTTGACCAATAAACACGGGAGATTCACAGATTTTTTAAGAAAAGTGTAATTCCTAAAAATTACCGAAATTATTGTCTTTACAAAGTCAGATCATCTAAGTAAGAACTAAAAAAGACCACAAAACGAAAAAATTCAAAACAAAGCGGCAAAAAGGCCTAGCAACGAAAAGCAACGGCCTTTCAAAAAGAAGGAGAGCACAGAACGGCCGCGGGGTATAGCTCAGTGGTAGAGCATTCGACTGCAGATCGAGAGGTCCCTGGTTCAAATCCGGGTGCCCCCTAGTTCGCTTTTGTCCACTTATTTACTATTTTCTACCAATTCTCTCAATTTTGTCCGTCTACCGCAAGCCACCGCGAATAATGAATGCAATTTGTACGTGGTCTCGAAAGACGATAGAATCGAATTTTGGGCGGGTTTGGCGGTGCACGGCGACCGCCACCTGTACGCCCCCTTCCTTACACACACAATTTTTGGCAGAACACCTTATGCACGCTTGTCTTGGCGGACTGCATGCATGCACTGGTTGGTGGTGCTGCTCGACCACTGCTACGGTGTGCCGTTCTGGGTGCTGAACGTGCTGGTGGTGCGGGTTCTGGGCAGGGGAAAAAACTTCAGTACCGTATTTTATCGACTGGTATACATGGCCGGTGTTGTGGTGGGTGTTTTAATTTTTAGCGTTTTAAAGTTTCCTTTTTTCATCTGACCTTTCATCTGACAGTGTGTATCAAACGTCATGATCAGGATTGGTTTCGGCTTAGGTCCCAGCTCAATTGGTCGTCTGGTGGCCGAGATATACCCCTCTGACAACCCAGATTTTTCATTGAAAATCGAATAAGCCTACAGATAAAAACTCAAGCCTATGTATTTGAGGCTTTTCGATTCCCGTGTTTTCTGGACTACTCTTTCATAAAAATCAAAATTGAAGGACTGCGTTGGATTCTGGCTGAACCAGCTGATCAACCGCTGGCCAAGTGCGCCAATACTCGGCCCGGTGATGTTTGGCCTCTTCGAACAACCCAGTCAACTGTTTTCGCCGGTCTACATGGCCTGGTACTACACGCTCTACCTCTCCGAGTTCAGCGGATTTTTATTGGCCCTGAACCGTTTCTCCAATTTGATGTTTCCCGTTTCATCGGAGCAGGTGGGTTTACAATGGGTTTACAATTTAAAAATGGTTTACATTTTTTACAATGGGAAGGGGGGTCAATTTGTTACTGTGGTTACATTGATTAGATTTTGGTCTGTGAGTTCATTCTCTGTCCTGTGTTGGGAGGACGTAGGGGAACGTTATACGTCTTCAATTTTATTATAGTTCAAGGTACTGAGAGACCAAAAACATTAGCAGAGAATACTTAGTATGTCCAAGTTCAGGAAGAAGAAAAATTGGCCCGATTTCCCAAGCGCGTGTGATATAACATCTCACTTTCCCCGACAATAAAACTTATATGCCCAAGGATACAACAAAATCCAAAAATTGTAGCTATGGCGGAAACGGTTCAACTGGGTCCGGTTCATGATGTTCTGCGTGCCACTTTCGGTTTGCGTTCACATTCTGCTGAACCCCGTACAAATAAAGTGCAATTCTCGATGAGCTCGTGTTATTTCGATCTTCTTGATCTTATTCAAGTGCCGGTATGTGTTCCAAAAATGTGTATTTACATAGAGTATATTGAATCGAATGCAAAATTTGAAAAACATCCATTCTCATCAAAAATAATTTCAGGGACGAATGCGCACCAGGTCGACCCTGTTCAGCATGTTGTTCATGTCAGTGACGCTAGTTTTAAACATCGCAAGTTGTGTTCAGCTGGCTCAACGGCGGGGAAATCTCAACCACAACGACCCACACCTACGCTTACTCGTTTTTACAATTGTGGTTTTTGTTGTGCAGCTAATGTTGGGTATCGAACAGGTGGATTTTGCAGGTTTTTGGTTGAATGACGTGCACAGTTTTAACATTCGGCGATTTCAGTTGAATATAAAAAGAGAAAACACTATAATATTCTCGCTTACAATAAAACATTCAAAATTTTCAGTGCCTATACACCTACCAAGGCCTAACCAACACGCAGAATCCGTTCGTTCGCTCCGTCACCCGCTCCTTCACCTACCTCGTCGACAATGTCTTCCTGATCAATGGTGTTCTTCTAACATTGACATCGAAACGAATTCGGCGTGGATTACGCGGAAAAAGCATTGCACCCGACCGGCAGGTGCACATGTTCCACACCGAGAATCGCGTCGTCGTCATCATACCGCATTCCTTCGCTCGGAAGGCATACACGAGTTCCATGAGTCATGTTTTGTGATATATACATAATAAATTTATGGGTTGAAACATGGCATGTGTTGATATGCCTAACAACATTGGTTGAATTACATCGGTTTTAATTGGAAGAGTAGCATAAAACGTTAAAGGAGAGAATTGACCAAATGTATCAAATCTCACTGCATATGGTTCCCGGACATTGTAAGAGGTCTTTATGAATACATTTATTTAAAAATTGTGAGAATTGCAAAATTTTCGTCTGTATGATAGACAGAAGCACATATACTCAAAATACAACATGAAATCGTCAAAATCACTATAAACAAGTAGAAGATTGCATCAAAAAGTTACAATTTGGTGTCGTGTTTCAATTTGGTATGCGTAACGAAAAGCCACGAAATTATTGATTTTCGGTTTGAAATGAAATGACATTTTTTGCTTTTTATTTTTTCTGAATATTTTGAGCGTTCAACTCGATGTTTATCTCATTGTTTCGTCTTGCTTCTGTGTTTATTTATGTTCAAAAATTTATTTTTTTATGTTTTCTTTGAAAATTTAATTAAAAAAAATCGGCCTAAAGATCATCTCTTTTCCCAGAATTTCGCAATTTGTTTACCACATTTTTCCGAAATGATGTTCTTTCCAAAGTCTTCAATGCTTTCCGACTGTCCTTTGAGTTTCTATCCATCTCATACAACGAATCAAGCAAGAGCCTACAAAAAAGTCAAAGGTCGACCATTTCTTCAGCACGCGACTTTTCCGCGGGTCACCTCTTTGCAAATTGATAAGCCTCGGGGTTGTTTGTTGTAAAACGGAATGGCCGTTTAGTTCGCGGGTTGCGGCGGAGTGTCTCTAGCTGCTCGTTTGACGTTTTTTGTCGCTGTGAACTTTAAAGATTGGGGCTGCTTCAGGGTTTTAATTGGATATTTTAAATTTGTTTGTATTTTCCCTTTGTTTTTGATCGATAAAAGAAAATCATTGATTTTTCTATTATAGCTTATTTCATACAAAAATAAAATGCAATATTTTTTCAGCAGAAACAATGCCCGCCATCCGGAAAAAGTTCATTAACGCACGGAGGACGTGGTTGATGACGCTTTGAGGGGACTGGTCCAATGTGACCAGCGAATCCAGTACCATTCCTGGAACAAGAGGTGATCCTGCGCGCGGATGTCGACCAACTCAAGTCCGATGGTAGTGTTACACTGGCTGCCGGTGGAGGTTCGGGTCATGAGCCTTTTGCTGCGGGTGGGTTTTTTTAAATTGTAAATTTTGTCAATTACCGGAGTTTTCAAGTTATTGATCAAATTTCCGAAAGTAAGTATAGGTTAGTTGATTTGACAAATTTTATTTGAGTAAATAAGAAGTATAAAAATTCAGGTCTGGTGGGCAAGAACTCCGTCACCGCCGCTGTGGCCGGTGACATTTTCTCCTCGCCGCCGTCTTCGCATGTCAGCGATGCTTTGGAAGCTATTCTATCACCCGCGGGTTCGTTGATTTTCGTCATCAACTACACTGGCGATCGACTGCATTTTGGCATGGCCATCGAGAGATCGAAGGCCAAGTTCGGTGGGGCTGTTCAGGTTGGTTTTTCGTTTGCGATTTTTATTTTTCCATAATTTTTTCCCGTTTGCTCCAAGGGAGCCAAATGGATCCGAAAAGTGAATAGTTATAAAAAATCAAGGTAAAATTCAGTCCGATCTCATCTACATTGATGATGATGTGGCGTTGGAGAACAAACTGGACAACACCACCGGCGGTCGAGGTTTGGCGGGAGCCTTGTTGGTGCTGCAAATTGCTGGGGTATTGGCGGAAGAGCGGAAGGCGAGTTTCGAGCAGGTCAGGGACATCAGTCGACAGGTCATCGCCAACATGGGTATGTTTCAAATTTGATGAAAAATCGCCGAATAAAACTTTAAAGAAAATTTTGCAATCCCATAAAACAAAAAAGAAAATGATGGAAAGACATACTAATTACAGGAACATTCGGCGTCTCGCTCTACCCGTGCGCCCTGCCCGGAAAACCGGAAATGTTCGACCTGCCCGCCGGCCAGATGGAGCTGGGCCTGGGAATTCACGGCGAGCCGGGTCTGGAGCGGACGAGCCAGAAATCGGCGAAGGAAACGGTGGCAGTGGTCATGGAGAAGCTAACGGCGTCGAAGCGTCTGAGCCTTAAAAAATCCGAGCCGCTGGCGGTGCTCGTGAACAACCTTGGCGGCGTGTCACAACTGGAGTTCGGACTGATTCAGGGCGAGGTGATCGAGTGGTTGGGTGAGTTTTGATAGCATGGATGGTGGTACAGGTGGTCATTTTATCGTGAACAGGGTCTTTGTAGACAAATCTTCGCCAAAACCAACGTAACATGTTGTCTCATTTCAGTGAAGAACGGCTTCAGCGTGGCGCGCCTGTTCGCAGGCTCGCTGATGACCTCGGTGGATGGGCACGGCTTCAGCGTCACGCTCCTGAAGCTGACCGACGGTGACTGGCTGAACCTGCTCGACACGCCCTCGCACATCTCCACCCTGTGGAAGGCGACAACCCCCCGAAATGAGATTGTCCACCTGCCGGACACGCAGTTCTTCGTCGATGTCAACCAGGTCAAGCTGGAAGGTGCAAAGTTGGACGCGCAGACGGCGGCCAAGGTGGAGAAGGCGTTGCGCGCGGCGTGCGGTGTGTTGGTGAAGAACGAGGCGTTGTTGAACCAGTTGGATAGTTATTGCGGTGACGGTGACTGTGGAAGCTCGTTGAAGTCGGCGGCGAAAGGTCGGTTATTGTCCCTGATTATATCTTATCCACAAAGGCAACCCGTACGTACGACTGACGTGGGCTAAAAAAGCAATGCTTATGAGAAAATACGGATAAATCTTTCAGCGATCATCGAAACTGCCGACCAGAAGGGCCTCTCCTTCGAGTATCCCAAAGCGCTGTCCCTCCAACTCTCCAAACTCTGCGAGCACACTGTCGGCGGAACGAGTGGCGCACTGTACGCGCTGTTCTTTGGTGCGGCCGCTCGTGCGTTTGAGAGCAACTTTGGCAATGCCGAGCTTCATTCGGCTATCGGCGAAGGACTGCGCGCCATTTCCTACTACGGACATGCTCAGCCGGGTCACAGGACTTTGGTCGATCCACTGGACGCTGCTGTGAAGAGCCAGGGCAAGGGATGGGAGGAGTTGGTCAAGGTGAGTGATATTAGTGAAGGCTTCATGGCCATTTTCTGGCTCCAACCACCCAAACTTGAACATCGATTCTACTCGATTGGCCACCTGATCGATGAAATAGCATTGGAGCCAAAAAACCAAAAAGTGACCGTAAACCTGTTTACGGGATTATGCACTTATTTTCCTATGTTTTTATGAAAGAATATCATAATTTCACTTGTCAAATTACAGAACGTCGAAGTCTCAGCGGAAGCGACTGCCAAAATGGAGGCCAAGTCTGGCCGGGCCAGCTACACCGACAAGGCCCAGCAGAACCACCCCGATCCCGGCGCCCAAGCTCTGGCCCTCTGGTTCCGCGCCGCTTTCCAGGCTATCAACTGAAACATCGCCGTCGTTTGAAACGTTGATTCGATCATGAAAAGAATGTTATTTTATTAAAATTAGTATTTCATTAGTTTCATGAAAGTATTCCCATATTTCGAGCGACAGATTTTTTATCATAGATTATCCGGTTATAATTGTTTTATTACCGATGATTTTGTTCCCAAATTTACTTGCTTCCGCGTTATCAATTTTCCCGGCTTCAGCCTTGTGAATTCCCAGTCTACGTTAGACCTGTTAGAACTAATAAACATAAACCATATAAGTCTAGGCAGATTTGATGACGTTCCTGACATTAAAATATTGCGTGACATTCAAATTAGCTACTTGATTATTATGATGACAATTGCATTTCAACTACCCGAGACTAACGAACCCGAAAAAATATGTGTATTCACCCCAAATACACGCCCATTTCGCACGAAGCACAAACAAAACCGTGTGCGTTTTGAGCCGGTTGTCCATGACAAACCGCACAGTTTTCATGGCCAAGCCCGACGACAAGGCTTCAAACTAGAAAATACAAGTTCATTTTGCGAAGGCCGTGAAAGCGAAAGCCGCCATTTCCTTTCTCTCCCACCGCTGGCTCAACTTTAAACATGGTGTCTGTTCTTACTGAAATTTCTAAATCCGGAAATTATTCATTATATTTGGATATTGGGTTTCGACTTTGAAAGATCTGAAAAACCCATTTTTTGAAATTTTGACGTCACCCCGATTTTTTTAATTTGTAAATAATAAACATGATTTTCCCAATATTTCCTCTTGCGCATTGCTGCTTTGCTCAGCAGAAACCCACGCAAAAGGTCAGTCTTCATTTCGTTTGATAGTCTTCCGCCGCTGATGGTCGGGTTTTTTGATTGATCTCTCTCCCTTACAAACTGGTGGGTCGTCAAGGTTGAATTTAGGGTTACTTTTTCGACACTGAAAAGTTGAGAAACTGAACATAATTTATACACTATTTGTGTTATTCTAATTCCAGGGCATGGATAACTCGTTTAGCATGTTGGGGTTACTGTAGGCTAGGGCGCAGCTCGCCGATTTTTATTTTTTTGAAAAAATTCGGAAAATTTTAGAAATTTTTTGTTTTTCTTTGATTTTTTTCCACCATTAGCCGACGAATTAGTGGTTATTTTGTCTGGAATTTTTATAAGTTTAATTCGAATATGAAAAAATAAAACAACCTGAAGTCCATCCCTGATTTTTTGAGGTCCGTGTGCCGTGTTTTCCATGCTTTTTGCGCGTGCGTTCGCCCTTCGCCGCGCGATAATGCCCCACCTTTCGCGTCGCTTCGCCGGCTGCCCCATCGACCTGCTCAAGCTTCAGATGCCCTGCACCAAGACCATCGCCGCCAATCCGCAGTGGCAGTCGTTGATCCAGCGACTGCAGGAGCTGAAACACTTTCGGATTCATACCGGCAACATCAACAACTACGTCGAGTTGCGGCTGAAGCGTTTCGAGAACTCGGCCGAAGAGCTGTTGGCCTGTTTGGACCTGCAGTTCGCGTCGTTGTCGGCGGATTTGGATGTCAAGTGAGTCGATTTTTTGATTGGGTGAGGTTTTTAGATTTTTGAGGAGCAAACCTGGCTGAATCTACAAAATTGTCACAGAAAAGGCACCAATGTCAGATATTGAAAGCTGAAAAATTGAAACCAAAAAATTTTCCAGGGAGAACAACATGTTGCTGCTCACGGACAAGGGCGGCAAGGACCCGAGTACGACCGGGATGATCTGAAAATCACGCTCAAGGTCTTCCTCTCCGACTTTGATGTTCAACAACTGCATGACGCGGTCGAAGGAACGTTGGGTCAGCTGAAGACGGACGACATTGAACAACTCATCGTCGCTTTCCCCCAGTCCGACGACCCCGCCATTGACGAGCACATTCAAGTACGTTTTAATACGCGATTTTTTAGTGGAGGGTTTTCGCGGTGAGACGCAAATATAGTTAAATTTCATAAAACCTCACGATTATCAGAAAATTTGGGTCTCACCACGAAAGCCTGTGCGATAATAATGATAGGACTCTATCAGATAGAGTAAAGATAAAAGTCGGTCCTGTTCAAAACCGAAAATTCCAGTTGGACGAGCTGTGGTTCGAGAAGGTGCTGAAGGTGTGGAACGCCATCGATCAGCTGGTCAAGGCGAACAAGGTCGTGAGCGCCGGTGTGGCCGACTTTGAGTTCCCGGCGTTGAAGGCGTTGCACGAGAGGTCGGAGCTGAAGCCGTCGGTGGATCACTACTACATTGCCGGATGCTGCGTGGTAGGTTTTTCACTTTGGATTTTTGTCAGATATTTATTAGTCATCTCAGTAGTTCATTTAGTCATTTAGGATATTTTTAGGCAGTCAGGGTATGATTACAAGGCCGTCTTAGACTCAGATCCACCAGATTGGAGCTTAAATTTTGCTCCATTCGACAGCAATCGTTTTCAAAGTCATCAACCTGCCAAAAACCAAAACATTGGCAAACCCCGTCTTCAGGTCCCGCCCGACCTCCAGGCCTTCGCCAAGGACAACGACATCCAACTCCTCACGCACAACGACCCCTCGCCTTTCCCGCTGAAGAACATCTTCCGCACCTTTTGCGACCTCTCCGAAACCGCACCCGTCTGCGACGTGTGCTTCCAGCCGACGTGGGCGGCGCGCTATACCGTCTGGCTGCGCCGCCGCTCGCTGATGGCCTCCAAGGGCTACATTGTCCAGTTCGTCAAGGAGTAGACGACCACCAACCGCCATCTTGTCAATAAAATCCCAAACCTTCCAATTTTCATCACCACCGACATAATTCTAACTTCTTCCACCCGAATGCATTTTTCGACCCAGCTCGGTTCATGTCCTAATAAATACTATATTCGTCATAGTAATTTACAATAAATATTCTAAGAACATTTGCATTATTATTGTGAGGCATACGGTAGCCATGACCAACGAGCATTCGCTTCGTATAACGATTCTTTATACGAAGCAAAATTTCTTTTATGGGATCGATTTTATTTTTTCTGTAAAATTTCTTGTTTTTGCGATAATTTTACGTGATGTTTATTTTATTATTTATTATTTTTTATCAACCGAGTTTTCCAGCGCGGTGGTTCTCCCATTCTTCAACAAACCTTCGACGTTGGCGCCAAGGAACGGCCGTGATGGCGCCGAAAACGAGGCAAGCGCCCGGGCAAAAGTTCTACCCGCCGAAGAGTGCTTCGCAGAAGGCCGCCGGTAATTTGGACGTTACACAGTGAGCAGTTTTTTATTTTTATTTGAATTTTTACGATTTTTTCAAATTTAGATTTTCTGCGATTTTCAAATTTTATTCCTATTTTTGTTTTCTAAAAATGTTTCTTAATTGTGAGGATATTCTAAGCTCTTCATTGCAATAGATGCAGTCTAAAATTGCGGATTTAGAGCCATCGGCGACACCGAGGTCTTC
Source organism: Ips nitidus (assembly GCA_018691245.2). NCBI lineage: Eukaryota > Metazoa > Arthropoda > Insecta > Coleoptera > Curculionidae > Ips > Ips nitidus. The sequence goes on from JAGUCG020000134.1 coordinate 347,772, forward strand.
TCGGCGTTCGGCGCCTTCGAGAATGTGGTCTTTGGTGATGTGGTATCGGACAAGGAGGACTCGTTGGCCGACCTGAACGAGATTGTCGTCCTGCGGAACGCTGGCGACAAGCGCAAAAGCCCCGATCCGTCCGAGAAAAAACAGCCACCAAAACCGGCGAAAAAGTCGGCCAAGAAGGCGAAAGTGAACAAAGTCGCGAATTACCCGGAAACGTTGGTGAAAGCAGCAGATTTTTATTTTTAGTTTTATAATCGTAACCGAGTTTTTATTTTTCAGTTTTAATAAGAATTTTTTAGGGATTTTTGGATATTTTTGGTGAATTATGGTTCAAAATTTATTTTCGCTTGTCTGTCTGCTAGGCTGTCGTTGTTAGGGTCTATTGCCCCGTCTTCTTCAAGGAATGCATCAGTCAATGGTGCTCGGCTTGGTTCATTGGCATGGTCGGATGTCGGATTACGAGCACAAGTGGAATATCTCGCAAGAGATAGTGTACATGAAGATGAGCTTGATCTCTTGGTTTACCAGTGGTCGATTATCACAGGTTCACCAATTGAGATGCCGTGAAATGGCGGCCATTTTCTTGAGCGTATCTGACGGAAATCCGCAGCGAACCGGTGTCCATTTCCAAAGAAGACTGGGCATAGATTTGAGATTTTTTGTCATGGAATGAGAACAAAATAATGGAAAAATAACTGAAATGTTTCCTAGATTTCCTAGAAAAATGGAATTTGTAAGATTGACGAATAACCTACCGCTAACCAAAATTTTTCAGGGTTGATTTGACGACTAATGATGATGATAATGACTCGGACGTCGAGATCAGTAAGAATCCATTGCGAAAAAGTCTAACCATTTTGGAAACATTTTCAGTCGCTACTGTGGGCACGCCAAAGCCCAAGGTTTTAACGCGAAAAAAAGCCACCCCCAAGTTGAACCTTGACAAGATGATGAGCCTGAATGGTAATCGCAAAAAATCTAGCAGTGTAATCCAGGTTCAGATCCCAGCCCCAAAACGACCAAGGGAAAGTCAGGAATTGCGAATACGACCAGCGACGAGATTCCGCAGTACCCCGACGAGAGCTTGATACTGCTGGACCAGACTGGCGGAGCTCCCCCGCCATTGAGGAAGAAGAAGATTTCGCGCGTCGGAGTCATCGTGCGTTTTATTTGGTGTAAAAAGATAAAATTTATTATCATAATAACGAAAAATTTGCGTTTTTGACCAAATTCTCTAAAAAATACTTTATGGAACGCAAAATTCAAGCAAATTGATGTCTTCCAATTTTACAACTTCAGAAGGGCTTCGTCAGGAAGAAGTCCGCCTCGCAGAAGAAGAACCTCGTCACCATCAAGTCGATCAAGAAGGCGGTGAAAGCCGACCGCAAAACCGTCGGCCCCACCAACCATGTCCTCGAAGCCGTCGCCGACAACCTGACCGGCATGATCAATGACATGCTGTCCAAGCCCTACAACGCGCCCTACCACAAGCCCGAAGCCAAATCGCCGCCCAAAAGCGCGAAGAAGAAGAGGAATCCGAAAAAGAAGAAAACCGCAAGAGGGAAGCAGCCAGCGGACGATCGACAGCAGAATTCGGGTCAAAACGGTCAAAATTCTGCTCAGTCTGCTCAATCGGGTCCAACTGCAGGCCAAACACGTTCGGAACGACCCTACGAGGCCTATCCATTGGCACCGGTGAACGCGAATCCACCGCGAATCTTCTTCCCATGCTATCAACAGCCTCCGAAAACACAGACTTTGTCGACCAACAGTCATTCGGGTACTGTTTCGCTGAATTCCATCACTACTTCGGACACCCTTAAATCCCCACAACTCGTCAAGAATCCGGGCGTCACGAACGACAAGACATTGGGCAATGTCACCAAAACTCAACATGACGTGAAGCCGGTCATCCTCGCCAAAAGTCAAACGAACGATCAGACATTGGACAGTGTCACCAAAACTCAACATGACGTGAAGCCGGTCATCCTCGCCAAAAATCAAGAAGTGAAGCGATCGACGTCGCCATAATTCACGAAGCGATCAAGCTACGCAATACCATCAAAACGCATGACTCGCCGGAAATCGTCCCGATCGCTTCGTTCGACATGCCAGCTGTGCGGGTGACTACGAGCACGTCGAACGACAAAGCCACCAAACAAGTGCCAAAGGTTCCCATGAAATCCGAACAAACGGCGGGCGAGTTACCAAAAACGAAATCGAAGGCCAAGTCGCCAAAGTCGAAAGCACCTGCCAAGGCCAACAACTCGAAAGATCAAAGTTATCAGACCAAGCCCATAAAGACCGAACCAGTTGCGGCCAAATCCGTGCACATCGATCCATCAGGCCGTGTTCTCCGTTCCGCTACCGCCGCGCAGCGACAGGCCCAACAATCCGCCCAGGCCGTTGTTAGCAAACCTCTGACCAAGCCCGTCGATCTCAAGCCCGTCGATCCCAAGCCGAGGAAAAAGAAACCAGCTCCAATCGTGACGATCACCCTCGACGACACGGACGCGGAAACCGAAACGGAGCCGATGGACACTTCACCGGTCAGAACTCCCGATCAACCCGTCATGCCTTCCAAAGTGGAGTGGTTGAAGGGGACGGAGAACTTTTTCAACGGGAATTTCGATTCGATCACCTTCGACTTTGACCGCACGAACATGGAAATCGACCCGCCCGACGAGGGCGATGAAGCCGCGCCTCCGCCGGATCCCATCCAACCCACCCGATTCTACTTCCAACCGCTGTTGATGAACATTCCGCCGCCGCTGACGAGTGTTCCACCGCCTCAAATTGGCATTCCACCACCACTGGTGAGCGTTCCCCCACCGCTGTCGTACGTTCCACCACCCCAACTGAACGTTCCACCACCCGATGTGCCGTTACACACTGTGCACCCCATTCACAATGTCATTCCTGAACCTCCGCTGCAGAATGAGCGTCAAGTGCAAGCCGGTCAAAGTCGTGGAGGTCAAGTGCAAGCTGGTCAGAGTCACGGACGGCGAGCCCAGGCTGGACAAGGTCATGGAGGTGGAGCATCCACATCGGAAGGGCAGCCGTTCCACATTCGTCGGGTCCGCGGCTTCCATATCATACCGGTGAGTGGTTTTGAATTCATTGTCTTGCAAAGCAGAGCAGTTTGATCAGTTGAAACTATTTTGTTCGATCGACCTGATCTGACCAGAAAAATTAGTTTTGCTGGTAAAACGATAAAAACCGTCTGAAAACGACAAAACCCCAACTCTTCAGCTCCCGAAGCACCTGATGAAGCGGCCGGATGTGTGCCGCATCAGTGTTTCCTCGTTCAACGTCCTCTGCGAGAAGACGCGCATTCGCTGCAACCATCTCTACACTCGCCAACAGCAGATCGAACAGACTTGGCCGCGTCGCTGGTCGATGCTGACCGAAGAGTTCGGACTGTTGAGGGCGGACGTGTTCTGTCTTCAGGAAGTGGAGGAGGACCACGTCGAGCAGTTCGTGTCCTTCTTCACGGACAGTGAGTTTTTTAGTAAGCGAGAATGAATGTTCGATCAGCCACTGCTTGCTACAGCCGACTCCATTTGGAGCCACAATGTGTCTCCAATCTCAGTTAAAGAGGGGCCGCCCCCTGAACATAATTTTTTTCAAAAAATGTTGTTTTATGGAGGATTTTATTTTCAGTTTCGATTTAATTAATTCAATTTTTATTTCAATTCTAAACCTAGTTTAAAACCAGTAGTGATCTGTGCTTTTTTCAAAGTTTTTGGGACGATACAAAAATGCACCTGTGCTTTTTTTGAACAAATTCTCCCCCTATACCAAGAAAATAAAGTGGAAATTCCAGAAAACTACGAGGTACACTACGTTCCCCGTCTTGGCGGAAATCCCGACGGCTGCATGGTCGTCTTTAACCGCGACAGGTTCGAGCACGTCCATTACATTCCCATCTCGTTCAACAAGCAACGCGAGGGCTTCGACAAGGACAACGTTGGTGAGTTGGCTTCGTTTTTTCAATCCTAATGAAAATACAGCAAAACATCCATAATGACATTATCCGTGTTTTACTGTATTTTCGGTCTATAAATGCGGTAAAAGACCAGAAAGTTTACAATAAGTCAACAAAATCGTGTGAAATTAGGGCAAGTAAAGCCAAAAAAATTCAGGCCAAATCGTCTTCCTGCGCTGTCTGCAAAACAACAAGATCTTCGGCGTGGTGAACACGCACATTCTGTTCAACATGCGCCGTGGCGATCTGAAACTGGGCCAACTCGTCCAACTCCTGGCCCAAATGAACTCCAGCAAGCGGCGTTTCACCCACTTCAGCGGCTACATCTTCTGCGGCGACTTCAACATGGAGCCCTTCTCCGATCTGTACAATTTCGTGGTCAGCGGACGGATTGAGTTGGCGAAAAAGTCGAGGGATCGGCTGGCGTTCGCCCAGTCAAACCAGTCGAACCGGGGAGATTCGAAAAGCAAGTCGTCGACTTCGGTTCAGCTGCCTCTGGCCGCCATCGGGCTGGACAACAACTGCCAGCCCACCAGAGCAAGGGGTATGTTGGCTAATGTTTTTAAATACAACAAAATTAATATAACACCAATTGGAGCATAGGTTGGGCTCAATTGGCTCCTTTAGGCGAAATGTCGCTGGAAAACAGTGCCACTTTCCCGGTCGAAGCTGGAAAAGACGGTGATAATTATCAATATTCGTTCAAAAGTCATTTTTCAAAGACAGTTAACATTTCGCAAATAATAAAACTGTAAAATAAAATTAGGTTCCAAATCAATAAAGCCATTTAGGACCCACCTCACTTCCGGTGGAGATCACACACCCCCTGAAGCTCAAGTCCGTCTACGATCACAGCACCCCCTGCAACCGGCCCGAAGTCTCCACCAGGCACACTGACCACGGCTGTCCGGACTTTATTTTTATGAGGTGGGTTTGGGAATGTTTTTGGCTTTTTTGTTTATGGGGTTTTTAATTTTCGTATTTGAAATTGGTAAAGTTTGGGTTTTTGCAGATTTTCTGGTAAAATTTTTGTGAAAAGTAGAGCTTTTTGGCTGGTAAAGTTTTTCGTTTGGTTGGTTTTAGTATGATTATTATTCAGAAGTATGGAAAATAATTGTTAGTTTAATTAGCGTAATAAACCATTGCAGCGAGACGGCCACATCCGCCCCTTCTCCCGCCTCCAACTGCCGCACCTCTCCAAATCGACCAGATCTGCGGCCCCATGCCCAACCACCAAATCGGCTCCGATCACTTGCCTCTCCTCGCCCATTTCATCCTCTACTAGCCGACTGCGAGGCCCAAATAAAATCATGACCATCATTCCGCCTAGTTATCACAAAAATCAGGAATTTTTGATGTTTTTTCTAAATTTTCAAAAATTTTCGTACGTTAAAAATAGTTTCATTATCAATCCCTGTGCTCAACGTGGTCTTGTTGTCGGCTTTGTGTCAAATTATTTTTTCAAACAAGTAATTTAGGTGGTGATTATTAATAATGTTAAACGCCTCATGACTTTATTTTGGTTGGTTGGCGGTTCGGTTGATTTTCCGTTGCTTGATTTTTAAAATTTGGTGATTTTCACCGAAAATTTACAAATATGCCACATGGTTTAGCCATATTTTTAAATGTTGTCTAGATCTCCACCCACGAATGCCGGGATGTTGTCGAAGTTGGGTACGCGCATGCTGTCGACGGTCGTACAAGTGCCGGTCAAGTCGGGCAAGACCTGGCAGCAGGCGGTCCGCGAGCTGTTCACCTGGCGCCAAGCGCTGAACCTCTTCTACTTTCACTGCTTCTGCTGCGTGGTCAATAAAGTAATTTATTTCGAAGTTTGTACTGCTTCTTATGTCTTACTGCATTTGTTTTTATAACGTGCGGTTTTTATTTTGCTTTTGAAAAATCATCAAAAATCCCATAAAAGTCCAAGATATTCTACAGTAACCCAGCATAATTAAAACCAAAAACCCATTTTCAGCATTTCGGCGAGTTCATCGTCTGCCAAGGGACTCCATGCTTCCGACGCTTCAAAGTGGCGATGTGGTCATGGCGGAGAGGTTGAGCGTGAAGAGGGGATGTTTGCATCGAGGCGACCTGGTCTGCGCGTCCAGTCCCGTCAACCAACGACGCTGTTGTGCAAACGCCTGGCGTTCTTGCCTGCGGATAAGGTGGGATGTTCTTATTTTTACTGGATGTGTATTAGTTGTAGTATTGATGTATGTATACGGTTTTTCTTGAGAATTTGAAAAATACCGTAGTTTTGGTGATTTTTTGTGAAAATTTTGAAAAATTACGTAGAAAATGATGCCTTTTATCGATTTTTGAAACAATTTCGGCTTCTGACTATAAAAAACAATGAGTAACTTTTTTATAAAATACAATTAATCAATAAAAATTACAGATCGAAGTGGAACAAGCCTATGAAGCCCCGCTGAAGCGAGTCCCACCCGGCCATTGCTTCCTGCTCGGCGACAACTCGGCCGTCTCCCAAGATTCGCGCCAAATCGGGCCGGTACCGCTGGGCATGGTCCAAGTGCGGATTGTTGCACGGGTTTGGCCACTGTCACGCGCCGGCTGGCTGTCCACGCACAAGTTCAACGAGGAGTCTCGAGATTGAAATTTGTTGGAAATTGGTTTAGTTGAAATTATAGAGGATAAAATACAATACTGGTTTCGAATTTGGGATGGTTTTTTGAAGCGTATGCAATTTTTTCTATAATTTTCGGAGCCGCCGTTTTTTTTGCTCGTCGGAATGGGTGGTAAATGTTCAACCTCAAAAGTTGGAAAAGGCGGTGGGAATCCATTCAGTCGAATGCTTGTAATTTTTTGATGAGCTATAAATGTTTGAAGCTAAATAGATTTTCTGACTGATTTGTCGTAAATTAACCACCTATTTCAACAAAACAGTTGGGAGTTCATGTCATTTAGGTTTTTTACAAATACCGTTTTTATTTATGATTTATCAAGTAAAAGTTAGCCACAGTTCCCAAAAATTTCAATGCAAATTTTCACCCATCCATCCAGAAATTCCATGCACCCGCTAGATTTGCATAATGCACAGTCAGCCGCGCCGCAGCGCAGGCATTGCCAGTACTGGTTGTGCGGCAGAGCGGTGAGACGTCGACGACTCTTGGTGTAGGTGCTGTTCCGGCAGTTCGGCCAACTTCTCGACCTCGCCCACCCTCATCTTCTTCTTCCAGAGCATCCACGCCACCCATAGCTGATTCCCTCCGACTCCTTCGCCCACCTCCACGCACCACCTCTTCCGCGTGCCCGCCGACGACCCACTGAAGAAGCTAAGCGCGCGCCCGTGTGGAGAAAATGGCCACCGATTTCGGACTGAAGCTCGAGCCGGCAGAGAAGATTGTGTTCGCCGGCAAGAAACTGGGCGAGGACCCGACGACGGTGACGCTCAAGATCACCAACAGCCAGAAGGAGCGCATCGCCTACAAGGTCAAGTGCACCTCCAACGAGATGTTCCGCATCCGGCCACCGGTCGGCGCGCTCAAGTCCGGCGACTCGGCAGCGTCAGCGTGAGTTTTGCGGGGTGATGGATTGGATTACGTTAGTGAGGTACTGTGAGCAGTAGTTCCCTGATGGTGTTCATATTAGTCATGTAGCGACGTGGTGGTCGTGNCTNCNTAACGNNCACAACCCTACNCGCCTTCAACCCGAGACAGAGCACGNACATATNNCCNCNNNGGGGNNATGTCCGCTTCTGGANTTCGNCGCCTTATTCGGGGGNGGNANCNCAGCCANNNGNNTNNNGGNAGCGCCNCAGANAACGTGNGGCGNCCNCNNTNNTTTNGANGGNGANCNTANACNTNTGCCGGNCTCCAAGGNAAATTAACGGCCAGTAGTGCNNGNCNTGNNGTAGCTGANCTNTTTCCTACTGANCNNTGGGGATCAATNGAGTAGNATTTTANCTTGCTGCATTGAAAACGTTTCGTNAAAGCANAGAANTGAAGCTCATAGNAATNCATAATCNGGNTCATTCGCACCGAAGNACAGTTCCCGCTCCTCAGCTTGCGNNCTTCACTCNCAAAGCNATNNNTCTTANCNTANATGGCAATGGTACTACNCANAGACACGNAAGTANGNACNCTNCGGGGATGGGGTCAGGTTTAAGTGTGAGGTGGTAGAAAGCGAAGGGTTTTTGAATTCTGCTTGGTTTAGAGGGTGTGGGTTATCAGATTGAGAATTTTTGGGTTTTGATGATGGTGCTTTTCCTACTTTTTTTTAAATGAAACACTTAAACATTTTCCTTTCAAATAGCCAAACTTTCAGACAGCAGTTGATTGATAAAAATGTTGAAAATTGTCCTTCAGAACGTCGGCATGATCCTGTTCGGCCAGCACGAAGACCAACAGCGTGGCCGCGAACGCTTCCAAGTCCAGTACGAGGGCGAGTATATGAGTGCGATCGCGTGCACTTGGCCCCGACCCGGTGAAGCCAGCTGCTCGTCGTGCTCGATTCGTCGAAAAGGCGGATTCGCGAACAACGAATGGACCCGCATCTCGCTGTTCTACTTCAAAGCTCGAGCGTATTTGACGGTGGACGAGCAAGTGTGCGAGCTGGCCGAGGGCGCCCGAAATTTGGACCACAACGACCTGTACAACTTTGACGCGTCCGTCCGCTCGGTTCTGTTCATCGGCAGTGGCACGTCATATTCGAAACAGATCTTCAAGGGCGACTTGATTCTGCCCGATTTCCAGAAAAAGTTCTTCGAGAACACCAGGGAGAAGGCGCCGTCGTTGAGGGTGCGTTTTCATTTTTGTGGTAAAATCTGTCAATATGAAAATTCGTTAACTTATAGATAGGTTAATTATGTTTACAGCTTCAGAATAAACATGTCGTTCGTATAACAAAAATGTTCAGGGTTGTGTGGCGGAGGTGCGAGTGGGCGGCCGTCTGATGGACCTGCACGACACGTACACCAGCCAACAGGACATGATCATCCCGAAGAGCAGGCACAACGCCCGCCAGACAAGTTTCTCTCTTTTGGTGAGTATACATACGTTTTGTAGGGCTTTATGTTTTCGGGATTTGTTAATCTATTGTTAACTTTTTGATAGTATTGTAGTGTGTTTGTCGAGTTATCAAGCAAAATGCCATAGGAAACGCTAGATTGTTTGGAAAGTATTTTTTATAAAGGAGTGAACAAATGTTCGCTGAAAATATCCATAACGGATAACAATCAATTCCAGGCCGGGTGCATGCGCTGCGGCGAAGCCCTGAAGAACACGTGCCATGGCGCTCCGTGCCGCCTGCCGCACAAAACCATGTCACTCACCCAGTACTACAACGACAACTCCTCGGCTGTCTGCGACTGCGCGCAGCTGTTCGCCGACAAAAACCCCATGAGCGGCGAGTGCGAGGTGGGATCCAAACAAAGAACCACTACGAAACCGACGGCCATGCGCCTGTCTTACTCGAAAAAGTTGGCGCCGGTGGACCACAAGCCGCGGTTCGTCAAGTACTCGAAACTGCAGAAGGTCTGGGCGTTGGTGCGTCTGCCCGAGACCACGTCCGCCTCGATGTCGATCATTGAGTTTGGAGGGTGAGTATTTTCGGGAGAGGTGACAATAATTTCATCATCAGACCAAAATTTTAATTGGTATACTCTTTAAACGGTGCTGTATATTACTGTAGGAACCCAATAATCACACCCTCAGCCATTCTCAATTTCAGTATCAAAATCTGGTCCGTCGACTACGGCAGCACCGTCATCATCGAAGACCAAAACGGCAACCGCGAGCGGTTCGCGGTGGACACCTCGGATGAGCGCATGCACCTGGTGGCGGTGGAGCGAAACCCGTCGGTCGGCACGTCCTCAGCGGACCGTTCCCTCTCCTTCCGCGTGGATTCGGACATTCGCCGGATCAGTTTGGACATTTTCCCGATTGATGAGGCTTCGGAAGTGAAGATTTTTCTGGCAAAAGAGCGGAGGGCCGATTCGGCGGCTGCATCAGTGGTGGGTTTTTATTTTGTACCATACGTGTCTGTATGTACACATAGCATTTTCGTGTTTTATACATTTTATGTCGGATAAGTTTTATTATTCTTGCTGATAAAACATTGCAAATTGAAGCTACAGTACTCCAAAACTGAAAAACCAGCAACCACAACCAAATTTCAGAGTTATCCCTCGGCTTCGACTTGGACGACTCGCTGATCTCCGGTCACACGGAGAACAAAGTGGCGCAAATCGAGGTGCTGCACGACATTATCAGCCGCGATGATCACTCCAAGACCACGGAGAATCTGCTGTTGTACGGGACGAGTGCGGGATCAGGGACCCTACTCTCTGGGAAGCTGCCTCGGATTCTTACGGTCAAGTGGGGCCTTTCGATCCGGACAACGACTTGGACTTGTCCTGGGGTGGGTTTTTGTTTTCACAGATTCAGCTGTATCTTATTAGCCTCAGAAGCATAATTTTTTATTTTAAAATAAGACGTTTGAAGTTGACATTACACAAAATCCGCAAAATTCAGTCCTAACTACCGGCCTGGTCGTCATCAACATCCTGGCCATCCTGCTGGTCATGGCCTTCTGCGTCTTCCTCGCCTTCTGCTACTACCGCAACCGCAAGCACGTCTACAAAACGGTTGACCGCGGCTACGTCTCGGCCGAGGAGTACATCAAGCTGTTCAAGGAGTACGGCGAAGAGGACCGCCACTCGGTCAACAGCATCCCCATGGCCGGAAAACCCGAAAGCGTCAAGAAGAAGGAGCCCAGTCCCAAGGAGGGTCGCCGGATCACCTTCCAAGAGAACCCGGAGGTCATTCAAGTCTGATTTTGCGAGGGATCGGAGAGGTGTTCTGGATGTTTGTCCTGAATCGCGACAAACTTTTCCACAATTCTACCCGAAATTCAAACCAGAAGGCTGCAGACTTCTCAAATCACCAGGATCACAAAGAATATCACCAGCATCGGGTGGTGCCCCTAAAGAATTTATCTCCCGCCCAAAGAACCAGACCCTGTTGATCTCCATTTTCCGAACACAAAGATGTACAGCGTTTTCGTCTTTCCCTACCGCACCCGCCCAACTCCCGTCCCGCGACGTCCATTGCCATGACTAACAACCGGTCTCTACCTCCACTATCAACTTTTCCGACGCTTCCGTTGTGATTTCGCACATGTTTTTGTGGAAACATTTGAAAATCATGCAGAATATTTACGAATAGAATTCTGTGAAATTTACGCAGAATTTGGTCAATTTTGTGGATTTTCATATCAATTTTGAAACGCTTTCCCCTTTTCATCTCGATATCACGTAACTTCAGACAATTTCACGTGTATTTGAAAACTTATTTATTTGCTAGGTTATTATTCTACGCAATCTGCTCGCATTTGTTGACCATTTATCCCACCAAATCTCGACTATTTCAACCAAATAAAGTTATTGTTCTAGTTGCGTCGTTTTTCGGAGAAGTTATAAAAATTATAAATTAAAACCCAATAAGGTACACCGCACAAATGCCAACGCTGCGCCTTAATTGTAAGAAAAAACCGCCAAAATCACCTTCTTTAGCTTTACTTAGAAAACTCGGCACAAACAAAATAGCACCGAGCACAAAAAAGGGCAGCCGAAGACGGGTTGTCAGGCGTTCGAGTTGTTGTACTTGCTGACGGCCTTGGTGCCCTCGGAGACGGCGTGCTTGGACAGCTCGCCGGGCAGGATCAGGCGCACGGCCGTCTGGATGTCGCGCGACGACATGGTCGGACGCTTGTTGTGCATGGCCAGACGCGACGCCTCAGTAGCCACGCGCTCGAAGATATCCTGAACTTTGATGGTTAGCAAGTTTTGCCGATTATTCAAAGTTGGTAAAAATACAAAAATTTTAAAAAATCGACCATGTATAAAAAATATTATTACATTTAAAAACGAGTTAAAAAGCGAAATCAATATGTAAAATCAACCCACCATGACGAACGAGTTCATGATGCCCATGGCCTTGGAGGAGATGCCGGTTTCGGGGTGGACCTGGCGCAGCACGCGGAAGATGTAGATGCCAAAGTTGTCGTAGTTGGCCTTCTTGCGCGTCTTCTTCTCCACGCCGCCGGCGGACTTGCGCGTCTTGCTGATCTTGGACTTGCCGGCCTTGGCCGGCTTGCTGGTCGACGTGGGCGCCATTTGCGGGTTAGAACGAGGTCGAGCTACTTTTTATCAATTTTTTCCAAAGATGTTTCAAACTAATTTCAAAAAATCATATCTAGCTACATCAGAATTACATTTTATGCACTCTATACACTATTGTAAATGCATGAAAACTGTAAAAACGGCTAGAGAGAACAAGGACAACTGATCGATAAAAAATCTCCCACCAAAAAAAGGTATCGTAGTGTTGGAAAATGAGCGTTTTCGTTGCGGGACCTAAAAGTTATTGATTTTTATCAGGCAATTTTGGGGAAATTTTCTCCATTTTTTCGTGCTTTTCGATGAATAATTCATTACGAATTGGGTGATCGATTGTCGGCCACGTTGTTTTCTACGCAATTACTATGAGAACTGATATTGTGCAGGCCTGTATACAGGGTGTTTTAGAGATTTGTGGGGATTTTCCTCGCTTTTCGGGGGTATTTTTCGCTTTTTTCTTAAATTTTTTATATTTTGCTGATTCCTATCGATCTTCTCCTTGGTGATCATGCTGATGAGTCTTGCCGTAAATTCTGTCCACTCATTTTCACCAGCCCAAGTCCGCGGTAGCGGTCGTTCCAGCGCCATTCAACCTTGTCCGCCGCAAAATGTTTCTGGAGGACACGAGCTTCATTCTCGCCAAATACTTCAACGTTTTCCAGGTACAGGATGCAGGTGCCCTACCTAACGCAGTTCCTTTCCAACTTGAAGACGGCCAAATTGGACGACCTATGCGACCGGACGCATTACCTCTTCACGCCGGCCATCTCGCTCTTCTTCGCGCTGCTCATCGGCTCCAAGCAGACCTTTGGCGAGCCCATAACTTGCGCCACCGACGCCAATTTTCCTGGTAATTTTTACCGGAACTTAGTTTATTATTTTTGTTAATTTGCTTTTGTAATTTTTAATTTTGGTAATTGTTCGTTTTGGAAAACTGCGAATGAAGGCAAATTTCGACCGAAAAACCACCAGAAAACCGACGGAAAAGTATTCTTTCCGCCAAACAGTAGACCGCCTGATTGTGAATAATTTTTTGGTGTTAGCAAAAATGTAAGAATTTATAAAAGTATAAATCAGAGTATTTACCACCACTCTTCAGGCACTTGGAGCGGCTACATCCATCAGTTCTGCTTCGCCACCGGCACTTTCCACTCGGGCAATGGCACCCGCTTCGATGAAACCAAGCCGCGCGTGTACGTCGACTACTACCAGTGGGTGCCCTACTACTTGGCGCTTCTGGCCCTCGTCTTCTACACGCCGCACATCCTGTGGATGTGTCTGCAGAAGAAGTCGGGTGGGTTTTTACGGTTTTTTGTGACTTTCCCGGTGATTCTTCAATACGTGTTATCATTTTTTCTAAATTTTTGCAATTTTTACTCAAATAAGCTTTAGAAAATGCCAAACTCGTAGTATGATAAAAGCCAAATACGTCGATAAAAATGTTTCAGAAGTGGACTACGAGTCGGTGGTGGACAGGTGCACCAAGTGCCGCTCGAAGACGCAGAAGGACCGTCGCGAGGAGATCCGCGAAATCGCCGTCTACCTGAAGGATGTGGCGCGCATTCGACACCGCGCCGGGATCATGACCTCACTCGGCTGGACGGGCACCTTATTCTACATCTGCGCCAAGTTCCTGAACTTGTGCAACGTGTTCGTACAGCTCCGCCTGCTCAACTCATTCCTGGCATCCACACCGGCGACTGGGGCCTTCGGGTAGCGTTATAAAACGGCCCACGTTCATTTGATGGATCTAACCGACTGAAATTGGAGCATCGATTTGGCTTCATTGGATTTCATTTTCGACGAAATATCATGGAAATTGAGGATACCGCAGACATCTTCCCACTGTCTGGTCAGATATTTCGTCGAAATGATTCCTGGAGCCGAATTGATGTTCAATGTGGAGTCGGTTGGAGAAAAATTATCATCCACGTTGTGGAACTGTAGACAACTAATAAATGTGCATGCAGATTCTGCACGGCGGCATCCAGGGCGTCTACTGGGAGTCGACCGGCCTCTTCCCGCGCGTCACCTGGTGCGAGATCGCCTTCGAGAAGATCGGCCAACCGTACCAGAAGATCATCCAGTGCGTGCTGATGATCAACATGCTCAACGAGAAGGCGTTCGTCATCATCTACGTTTGGCTGCTGATGCTCATCGTCCCCACCATCATCAACCTGCTCTACACCGTCTTCCTGTTCAGTCTGTCGTCGCTGCGCGTGTGGCAGGCGCGCCGCTACCTGCGCCACACGCTCCGCGTGCAGAACCCGTTCAACAAGAACCGAAAGGGTGAGTTTTTTGCAAAACTAGTTTTTAGTTTCAATTTTTGTAGTTGACGTTATTATTTTTCTTCTGACAGAATTTTCGAAAAGTTGACCATTTTGCTGAAAAATAGTTCAAAATCATCAAACCACCGCCACAACCCCCGCTTTCAGTGTATGCTTCAGGTTCGTACAAGGAGTACAACCTACTGAACAAGTTCGTCAACGACCTGCTCAGCTTTGACGGCCTGCTTCTGCTGCGTTTCGTGCACACGCACGCCGGCTTCCTGATCGCGTCCGAGCTAGCCACCGAGATGCTGTTGTTGTACCAGGAGGAGGACCATCTGCCATCGCTGGCCACCAGGTCCGAGAGCAGGTCGTTTTTGTCTTTTTTATCTTGTACACAAAACTTATCCTTAGTTTTTAATTACGAGTCACCAGAATAGCAATTTATGATCGTATTTTACGAAAATTGAAATTTTCAGCGAGTCAACCCTGCCGTTCAAGGAGGACCAAACCTCGTCCAAGTGCTGAACCAAGCCAAGTCCCACAAACCAATTCCATCTCCGTTCCACTAATCCCGGGTCAAGCTTGCTCAACAACACGGTTCAAGTTCCAATTCTAAACTGTAAATAACATAAACCCATGTGCTGATGTCTGTAAATGTTCACAGTTTTTTGTTTTGTAATTTTGGATGTAATAAATGGAAACTTTCGGAAATTTGAAACAGTTGTGCTTTCTTCAAACCATCTTCACCTCCACGATCGTCTACATCCATCAACAGTGCAAAGCGGTTCGTATCTCGTGACACACCCTGCAAAGGTCTTTGACCTATGTGTCCCATAACTTTTGTTCCTTTGATCCGTTGGATATTAAGTTACTATATCCAGCGCACTTTGCCGGTGACAGACACGGGGTGGGAAAACCAGACGAATTCACTTACTGTCGAATCGGCGCGCCGGTCCGATCAAACAAACCATTTCGCGCCGCGCATTCATTCCTGGTGTACATACACGACAGGACCGTGCGCGCGCGTACAGGAAACAGACGGGCCGGCAAAATGGCCGTGAAATCACTTTATAATAGGTACAATCGCCCACAACGAGACATTGCAGTATATTGTGTTGGGTAGGAGTGAAAGATTGTCCATTAGAGGAGTATGGGCGAGAAAGAGGGAACTGTGAGTGTACTATGCAAAGGAGGGTGCATGACATACAAAGTAAGGCATGAAAGTATACTCTTTGCATGCATTGTATAGAAGGAAAACGGAGGTTGGAAGGCCGTGTATGGTCTGTGGACAATGCGCCGGATGTCCGTGAACCGGTACGCGGTCGTTCATGGAAGGTCAGGTCTGCTGCCTTCACTTGACTGTTTAGCAAGTCAGGATGATTGGAAATGTAATCTCAACTGTAGTATATATAAGGCCTGAATTTAAACCTCAATACGATTTTGTTGACATTGTGTCAGATCACCGGCACAAGAAGCTTAAGGTTTACAGCTACCGGTAATATGTATATCCACTGGTCTCATAGATTTCTATACCGTTTCGCCGAAAGGGAGCCTAGTCTAGGATCAACATAGGCGTCTTTTCGAGCCAAGAAATGGCGATGTATTTAGAGTATGCCTTTTGGAGCCATTGTTTTACGAAACCTCATGCCGACAAAAAACATTCATCCATGCATCCAGCTAAATTCCTCATCCCGAAAACTAATCAAGGGTACCTCATTAGGTCAGCAAACAAAGTCCACTTCATTCTGTGCCGATCGACCAAGTCCCTCCATTGGTCACTTGTTCGCTCCACGAGTGCAACAATGGACGAGACCGGGGGAGGGGCAGTGTCACGGCGAGGGCACGGTCAAATCCGAGAGTTCGTCGCGACCTTTGTGTGGTGGCGTTCGTGTAGTCCGCCGGTGTTTACGTATACATCCGCGTTGGTCGTAGGTAATGTAGTGCACACAGTAGGTGCGGTAAATCGATGGTCGTAGTAACTTTGCAGCTGGGTTCCTGGATTTTGGGTACTGTGCTTTCATGGTATCAGCTGTGTTCTAACCGGATACTAAAATTCGACGAAAACAATAGATGACCACTTTTTGGCATACTTTCTCATCGTCAAATTTTTTCAGCCAGAATTTGGAAAACTGATGCTCCAAGTCGGTTAGAGAGATAAAGTGAGCATGTTATTCTCAAGGGCTGGAATACGAATTACTATTCATAACTGTATTTATAGTTTAGGCCGATCGGTTTTTGTCAGCACCATATTTTAAAATCAGAACAGTCCCCATCGGAGATTTCTGATTTACCACGATGAACATCCGATTAGCGAATGTTCACAGATCAAACCTTTCCCGGAACTCTATAATATATTACGTATAATATAATGCATATGTACATATTCGCTGAATCCTATGGAATATTCATTTGCATACGAATTTCCCGCAAAATTAATTAAAATCCTGCCGAAACCAGCGTGGAATTACAACGCTAACCCAGTCCAAAGCACCTGATCGCCCGATATGCATGGCCTGGGATCCTCGCCGCCTGAAGGTGTAGTGTACGTGTGCGAATATTGTATGCGTACACGGTGGGCTTGCACCTGTTGAGATTGACGGCCACGCAGGTGTCGATACCCGGTGCTCGGACTGTGGAGGGTCTAATGGAAAGCGGAAAAAGGTGTCTGGGTTGGTGGGAGAGGCAGTTTGGCCAGCTGCACGCTGCAAGACCATGGTCGGCTTTTTCTACGGTTTGCCATGAGCTTGAAAATAAAATCCCCCATTGTATGGGGGATTTTAGCGGTTCGAAGGTATGATTTTGAAAATCCTTTACAATTCAGTTTATATGTATAACCCGCATTTGCTTGATCCTTGGTACTCTGTTACTAGCAAAAATAAATCCTCGAACGATTTTTTGTTTTTCCAACCTCGCTGATCGTAATGTTCCCCTTTTCCAGCATATACCATCTTTTAACGAATGCACACAAAAGTTTTCATGTTATTAAACCTGATTTTACGGATTTTCTATTGAAGACCTACCGTACTGTCAGCAGAACTCTGTCCCAGTCCGTTTGCGTAGGCATTTGATACGATACGATTGAGTGTGGGTTCGTGGCAAATGCCTCGCGCATAGGGAATGGGCACAGTAGACTTGGCGATCTCTAGAGGTGAGTTTTGTTTTTATTATATATATTTTTGGGAGGTTATATATAACCTCCAAATTTATTTACATTTTATAAAGCTGATCTTAAATGTTTTGTTAGCCGTCATAATACAACCAGGTTCCCTTTTCACCGGGTCACGCGCAGCACTTGAGCGATCAAAAGACCCCAAACCGAATCGATCACTGCCCTTTATTAGCTACTTGCTAAACCTATTATTTACGAAAATTAACTTCCCGAGCTTACAAAGCACACAAAACCGTAAACAATTTGCATAAAAGTGTGATCACAAAATTTCCCAAAATATCGTCATCATTTTGCGCATGACTCATGCATGTTGTGTTTGCTGGATTTGTGGTTGTGTTTTGAAAAACTATCACTGCCGGCCTGCCTGATCGAGAGACGGCTGACGTCCGTTTCCACTCCACGCCCGCTTGCCCAATTTTTACGATCTCGCGCGTTCGAATTTACTGAAGGATTGAAGGTCGAGAGTGGTTGCGGTCCCCGCCATCACTTTGTTATTATACCATTTCTCAATATATAGGCGGGAAGAGATCCCTTTCGGTGTTTTGTTTCGTTTTGGCGGGCGTCTGGTTTTGGGGTTTTATTAGTTTATTATTGCTAGAAAAAATTTGGAAAGTTTTTAAAATACGTAGTCTACACATGTTTTTGAAATATTTCAAATACGTGGCTAGCATTGAAAACAAAACGAAAAATTCAAAACTGCTGATACGATTGCTCATCAGAATACATAAATATTATCTATTACAATATATACATATAAAATTTCAAAAATCTCAAAAAGCCGCCACTTTTATGATTTCGCAACCATCATCAACAATGGGAATCGAAAATGTCATTCTCGATTTGTCAGGCATCCAGAGGGAGAAAAATCCCCCGTTGACTGTGCTTCTTGTTGATCGCGAGGTGAATAGGCATGACTGGTCGCATATTTAAAAGTGGTTGGCTGTGTCAGTTTCTAGTATTGAATTTTGTGAAAGTTATATGGATGTCGTATTGCGACTTGGCTCCATTTTGCTCCCATTTCTACGAACAATCGCCGGCAATTCAGTGTGTTTCAGACGGGATTTTGAAAATAAGCTCCGTCTAGGCGGTATTTTTATATATATGTACGTTGTTGTGGTTTATTTAATTTCCATGTTATTTCATCGACAAGAGACACTATTTGAGGTTTCTCGTAGCGAAATATAACCTTATTTCGAGTTGCGAAACAAAAATGGTACAGCTGTACGATCCGTATACGGTCTGAAATGTCCCACACAGTTTTAAGTCCAACTTTATAAATAATGAATTCAATTAAAGTTGCCATCTAGAAAATGAACAACACCCTGCTGAACCTGTTCGTCCTGTTGACCATCCCCGCCGCCACTGCACTGGTCGGCTACACGCAGAGTGCCGGAGCTCGCGGAGTCCTGACTTGTCACGGTCAGCCGGTGAAGGGCGTCAAGGTGAAGTTGTACGATCACGACCGGACCGACATGGACGACTTGATGGACTCGGGCTACACGAACGACAGGGGCGAGTTCGAGCTGATGGGCTCGGAGGACGAGGTGTCGACCATCGACCCCAAAATCAATGTCTACCACGATTGCGACGACGGTTGGTGGGTAGGCGATACATTTGTATTGGTTGTATAATATTTTATTGTGTTAACTATGGTGATTTTTCTTATGTCTTCTAAAAATTCGAACTTTAATTTTACGTCAATCTTAGTAAAACACCCAAATTTCCAGCCCTGCCAACGCAAAATCTCCATCATGATCCCGGACAAGTACGTCACCAAGGGCTCCCGACCCAGCCGCATCTACGACGTGGGCAAATTCGAGCTGTCCGGCAAGTTCAAGGGCGAGAGTCGCGACTGCATCCATCGGAAGTGAATCAATCTTCATGTATATGTATTGTGACGTTTCCAACTTTTCAGACTTTTACCCCAATTGTTACACAGTTCTTTTCTGTCCATATTTACCGGTTCGAATCTCCTGCTCAAGAACGTTTTTTGCGTATTACAGAGATAAATTTATCTTCACAAGAATGCATGATTTGCTTACAGATCGGATTCGTATGGAAATAAAATTTGACTTTGTGAACTTCTGAGGAGAGCGGTATAAAAAACTTGTTGATGAGCGCCATGAAGCAGCTAATTGCCCAAAACTCTCTTTCGCCGGGTCGTCGCCGCCACACCGGCAGAATACTGGCACAGAAATGATAAGGAAATTCCGAGCACGTCCGGAATATTTATCAGTCCGTACCTCACTTTCAACTATTTACGTGTGAGAGTTTTGGTATGCACATTTCAGGCTATGCACACGCTCATTCATAGGTTTTCGTCTTTCGTGGACTGCTCGTATGCCTAATCGTCATAAATACATTTGCGTACATTCATGTCACTTTACGTAATAGTTCCAACAAGCAAATTGTCATCACCTCATCCCGTAAATGAGACAAGAACACACTGCACACGGAATCGATAACCACAGCAGGCCATATCCGCCGATGTATCCGTGTATGTGTGCCCGCTGTTGGCTGGTGGTGTGCCCTTTTCGGCCCCATCTCAACGCGTCTAACCCTCAATCCCACACTTTTGCCCACTACAGACAATTCCCCTCCTTTCGTGGCCAGTCATGCCATCTGTGCTGCGTTCTTCTGCCTTTTTTGCCGTTCACGACACCAAAAAGTTGTGTGTTGTAAAATTGTCGGCGGTTTTTCCGGCAAATATAGCATGCTTGAATAGTACGCACCACCGCCGTTGGCCAGCGTGCGCCTTCTCCTTTTGCCGAAACGGACCGTGTGCCCGAAAAGGCCCGGCAAGCCCTCGAGGCCGGCCGTCCGCCTGCCATTCCGCGTCGACAGCACCGAGAAGACGAATGCTCGGCGCTCGAATCTTTCACGTGAGCATGTCGGCGGCGGCCGTGTTGGTCGTGGCCGTCGCGTTCGTGGGCCAAGTCGCGGCCCAGTCGTTGGAGTTTGGCGACAAGGTTGGCGTTGCTCTCATGTTTTTTAAATCAAGCATTTCATTGGAAGAACGTGGTTTTATCGATTGAGTTGATTGTGAGGTCATTCGGGAAAATGGAGATTAGGATTTATATTATAGAAAATGATGCATTTTGGAATACATAGTAAGCCGTCATTTTGGCATAGGAAGGCGTGATCGATAAAGTACAGCCAACTTGGGTTGTAGGGTTTTTTTGTTGTTGGAGTGGGATAAAGTTATCAATTCAAATATCCGTACGATTAAGGATTATGGGGAAATTTGCGACTTGAGACGGAATGCAAGCATAAGGGACTCGAGGCAACTTAATTTATCAAATCAAATCAAAAACCCTGATTCCGACTGGTTTGAAAGTTTGACCTCATCCTTTCTTCATGTAAAAATAAGAAACCTTAAAAATGGGTGTATTTATAGAGCATATTTTTTGTGAGAAAGCAAGTTTTAAAATACGGTCATTATTGTGTAGATTCTTCGTTTTAAAATCCCTTCTTTTTCCAGCTCTACCCCGATTCGGAGATCATCGACCTGATCGCACGTGACATGGAGCGTTTCCCCGGACCGTTAGGAATGGGAAACAAGTTCATTACCGGTGAGTTTTCAATTGTGCATTTGTTGTAGGTTTGGCCATTTGTAAGAAGGGTTCCTAAATTGGGTAAGCTTTTTAATTTCGCAACAAAAATATCATTTTTGGCGGATTATTACTGCCCATGACACGTTCTTGATTTCCTGCATACGGACTTTCAAATCGCGAAAATTTTGACCATCCATAGGGCTTGCACACCCCGCCCAATTTGAGGGCTTTCCCCGATTTTTTCGGTATCCCTTCAAATTTCTGGTGTCAAATATAAGAACGTTCTGTAGTGTTTGTTTTGAAAGCGTGTCAGGTACTAAAGCAAAATTTTAAGTTTCCCAGTTCAGGATTTTAAAAAATGAAAACAGATGAGTTATTTATTATTATGCTGTATGTTAATTAAGGACAAATATAAAAATAACGAAAAAACGTAAAGGTGGCGCCGGCGAGGGCGACCAGCAGCTCCGGCCGAGGACGAGTTCGAGCACCGCGAGCAGGTCAAGTCGGACAACGTGCTGCCGGCGTACTGCGAGCCGCCGAACCCGTGCCCGTTGGGTTTCTCGGGCGCCGACGGCTGTCTGGAGGAGTTCGAGAACAGCGCCGAGTTCTCGCGCACCTACCAGAGCCAGCAGCAGTGTCTGTGCGACCAGGAGCACATGTTCAAGTGCGTCCATTTTTGCCAGTTTTCTAGATTTTTTTGGTTTAGCGAGTCAAATTTTGCAAATGATAATTCTTTGTTAAAATAGATGAAGAATAGAGAAATATGTCTATATTTGCGCTATGAAAGTCCAAATCTAGCTGCCCGAACAAGAACGCCGACGGCTACGAGAGCGAGCTGGACGAGATGTTGGAGAAGAACGGCCTGCACAAGACGATGATCGCCAAGAAGTTCCACGAGAAGCGCTCGGACGTATGTTCCACCTTTTTCAAATATATCTTTTTCAGCTTTCAAAAATAATAATCATTTTTGTATTTTTAATTTATTCAAAACAAGAAAAAATTCTCAAATGGCAGATGGATTTCGGTTGGAAAAGTGGGAAAATTACGCCGATGCAAGTATAAATTCGTATGAAGCAGGATATAAGCTTGCGAGAACTGATAAGACATGTCAAAAATAGGTAAAATTACCTCATTTTTGAGATTCCGTTGCAAGAAAAAATGAATGGATCCATTTTCGTTGTTCTCACGACTCAAATCGTCGGATTTCGACTTCATTTCCAACCAAAAATCACCACTCCAACAGACTTGGCTCTAATATTACCGCTGAAAAAAACCTTAATTTGTAAACAAAACTCTTAAAATTATTTTTTATATACTTTTTATCAAGATGATACGCAATCTTAACCTTAATTTTAATTAATTAATAATAATTTACAGTTCGAAGAGCCGCGCCGCCGCAAGCGCTCCGCGCAGTTCAAGACCAACCCCTACCTGCAGGGCGAGGTGCTGCGCTCGGTGTCCAAGAAGGACGGCCGTCATCTTTGAGCTGGCATCCAGACTTGGCAACGGTTCAACAGGGTCAGGTCTTCAGCGCAACATCCGCTCCGTCTCCATCTCCATGTCCATGTCCATCGTGTTCTCTCCTCGAAACTCGAGTCTTGACTGACAGTTTACAGTAAAGTTGGAGGTAGTTCTGCTGTAATTTGCTGTAAATTCTGTTCTTGATTTTGCAGTAAACTAGTTTGGATTATTAAACGTGAAGAATGGAGAAAAACGCCAGTTTATTTCCAAAAGTTTCATTTCTGTGCTACAGTAATGACTGACTAGTAGTGTGGGAAAAGCTGTGAGGACCGCTGTTTTCCAGCCAAATGCGGCCAAGTGTTCCACGAAGCGAAATGGCGGCTTTTTCAAAGGGGTAGCTTCACGTCGTCCAAACTAAAAATCTCCATCAAAGTTGTCCGAACCCCAAAAACCCCCCGAACCGTCCCAAATCCACCAGCACTGCACATCAAACAGCGATCTCTCTCCTCCAACCATTCCAAACTCCGAAACTTCTTCCTTCTTCTTCTTCTCCTCCTCTTCTCGTCTATCTCAAGATCAATCTGATGTCATCACGCAATTCAAAATACTCCAAAAGGGCTTTAGCGGCAATTTTCCGAAAAAAAATCTAACCATAAAACGCAGAGGGCGTCTGTCTGTCCGATCGATTGTCGACTCCCGAAGTTGGCGGCCAGGTTGTTGGCCAAAACTCCACCCATCCATCGTCTTCCCGTCGCGGCACATACGAGAAAAAACCAACAACATTCGAATAAACCATCTACCGGTGAATTTCTATATCGTGCAGTTGCGAACTCGACATGCGTGCATAACATTTATGCATACTTTCTGGCCCGCAAATTTTTGATCATCTACAGGGCCTTGAAACACTACGACATAACATTTTTGCGTCATCTCCTTGACTAGACACTCTAGATGCCACACAAATGGAGGTGCTATTTCCCATATTTCGCTCACTATCCGAGGATGTAACACACATATAAATGGATCATCAAGTCCCAAAAATACGCCAGTTCCATCCAATGCATGAACCTGTCCTTCCGTTGACGAAATAGCCTTTATTCCGCAAAACGCATACAGCACTATTAGATTTTTAATCAGGAACAATTAATTTACAAAAATACAATTTGAAAGGTAGTCCTGGTAACATATTTACATAGCTCATCGAAAGAGTTTCGGAAGTTTCTTTTGTATTCCCGGCCGTTGCTCATCGAGTTCGGCGCGAGTTTGAGGGGACGAAGCAGGCGAAGGTTTTCATTTTCATGGAAAATTAAGCTCTACAAAAACATGCGCGCGATAATCTTTGGTCAATATTTTCTATTAATTTTAATTCAGACCTAATCTTATTCTTATTCTAAAAAATTTCGTAATGTCGTGAAAAATTATGAAACAATAGCGTTAAATGTCCTAAAAAGTCATCGTATTTGAAAAAGTACGCAAAAGCTGAAAACAGTAAAATTGTAAGGATAAAAATTCCATAATTAGCACAAACAAAGCTAAACAATTTTCTGAACCGGGCCCAAAATTCGCGCGGGAATGGTGGCTGCGAGCGATATGCGCGTGGAGGTAGAAGACGAACGGGGATGGCAGTGGTCGGGGTTTCAGTCATCGTTGAACGGCTGCAGGGTGTGCCACATGGCCACCGAACGCCGAGGCGTCGCTATCATGTCCTGAATGTATTCAGTTTATTCACACATGAACTTGAACACTCGATTTTACAGTCCTGTTTAAAAATTAGTTTTTGCGTTGCATTGGGTTTCTACTTAAAAATTGGTTTTATTTCAAATCCAGTAGAAAATAATAAAGATTAGACTGTAGCCAAACAATGCACAAATGAGGCATAAACACATTTTAAATCGCTATTCAAATGTGCGGCTGACCTGCCAGTGTTTCAAGCCGGCTCCAGTGCTTTGCGAGCCGATGATCACCTGCCCGATGCGCTCGTTCGATCCCACTCGATCGTAGTCGGAGACGATGACGTGCAGGTGAACTCGCTAAACATACGTATTTTTAACATTAAAATATATTAAAATACAACCAACATTTGAAGCAACGACATGTGCGATCAATTTTTCATTACAGCAAGATTTTGTCATACACACCGAACGGGTTTCAGAATCAAATGCACCGGTTCGCGAAACGAGAAATCTTGCTCTATAAACTTTTGATGCCAAGGTTTGGCTGTATTTCCAAGACAAAATATACCTGCATCTTTTCCGGAGTGACATCATAACTGAACGACTCGTTGTAGTAAGGGTTCAGGGTCTTCATCTTGATGGTCGTCTTCTTCTTCTCCAGCCGCTTATTTTGTGCCATTAGGTACACCTTCACATAGGGGTCTAAACTTGGGATTTCAATTTTTAATTTAAAAATCCTTAAAATGTGTTATTTATTGTAAAGACGAAAAACCCGACCGGAAAGCCCGAGCACGTCCATCTTCTTCAAGTTCTTGCATTCCATGACCACCACCGTCAGCTTGTTCTTGTTGGGCACGTAGCGCAGCGCCAGACACACTTCCCCGAGACGGTTTTCCTGTAAATAATAAATTTTTCGTTTGCGGAATTAAAGTCAATCAGAAATGGATTGAATGTTCGATGATTCGGAAGAATCGTCATCAAAAACTTGCCGGTGGCGCTTCGATTTCCGCGCGTTTTTCTATCGTCGTGGCCAAGTCCACCTTGCCCAGGGAATGTTGACTTGGCCAATCTGAAAAAATCAATTTTACTGTGTAGGCTAAATTATTGTTATGATCGAATTAAAATTATGAAAGGGAAGATCATTTCAAATCGGAATTTCACCTGGTCATGTTTGCCGAAACGGTCAAAGTCGAAGACGTTCAGAACGAGGGTTTGGCCGCCATTTCGCTGAACGGGACCTGAAATTTATTAATTCTAATTTAACCGGATTTTAATTAAAGCCCGAATGTGATGATAATAGACCTTACCGTACGGGTTTTCGTGGTGAGACTCAACTTTTAACCGCCAAAAATTTCACAAAAAATTGGGGAAAATTTAATTCTTCCCACAAAAATTGATAAAACACCCGATTAAAAAACGATAAAACCCAACAAACCTTGAACGTGAAATTCTCGTTGAAGACGGGGTTCAGAGACTTGCGCTGCACCTTGGTCTGGAACTTCTTCTTCTTGTCCGGCAACAGGTAGACCTTCACGTAGGGATCGGAGGTGCCGCCCAGGTCCATGGCCGGCAGCTGTTCGGCGCTTATCACCAAAACGGATAGCTGAATTAGCTTATTAAAAACGTTCTTACTTAACTCTAACAGAATTGTTCCATGTGAATAGACACATGCATCTTCCTGCGAAGGATTTTCGTGGCGGGACCAAAATTAACTTCCAAAAAATGTAGTGAAAATTTTGGAATATATGTACTTGGGTCCCACCACGAAAACCCTGCACATTAAATTCAAAAGCTGAATTTTAAATCAATATTCCCATAAAGGAAGGCCAGATTAAAAACGCAAACTCCCACGGAGCACTAGAAAATTGATTTTAATCCGCATCTTGAGTGGATGTTCTCGCCGAAAGTACGTTGCTCGAGTGGGGATTTTCGGTCAAATCTCGAGCTGATTTGACACTCGCATCGCCTTTGGGCGTTCTAAATTTTATGAGAAATATAAAAATTTATTTTCCTAGTTAAAATACATGAACTGCGGTTTTTTTAGACCAATTGCAGATTGTACATCCGCATTTCCAAACTTGTCCCCATCCTACGAAAATGAACAAACAAAATAAAGTCGAATGCTAATTGCACACTATAATTGGTTCTGAATACAAAATTATCAAAACTGGAATTTTGTTTTTACTATAAAAACCTTGGAAAAACCCACCGCATTCTTCTCGAAGTCGTAGTCGAGTTTGAAGCTGAGGAAGCCGAGGAACTTCTTCTCCTTGTCCTCGTCCTTCTCCTTCTTCTTGGTGGTCGGCGTGGAGACCGTGGTGGTCATGGCCGGCTGGAATCATTACAGCTTTTCAAATTTAGATTTTTAAGATAATATTTAAAAATGCAGTTAATTTACGGTTACTATTATATAATTTATTTTACATTGACTTTAATATGTTTTATTGAAAATACGGGGCGACATAATACTCCGTAAATTGACGTTTTTCCACAAAGACACCAAAAAATAAAACGCAGTCCAAAAATAAAAACAAAGTCACACAACAATACCGGAATAAAATGCAGAATACGGGGGAATACGACCTCGGGACACACCGCCGAGAAAACCGAGCACCATGGCCAGACTTCCTTCCGGCGGTGGGCAAAAAAAGACGCGAAAAGAGCCGGTAGCCATAAATTGGCAAGACCCGGGTGATATGGTTGGGCTAATGAATTAGGTCAGTCATCGTCAGACTGTTCGAGTTGCACATGTATTTTTCAGTGCGCTTATAATAAGCAACTAATTCTTTCTTGTAACCCTAAGCTACTAGTTTTTCATAACCAAACAGCGAAAAACGCACAAAAAAGAAGCAGAAAACCATAAAAATCAAGACTTTCGTAAATGTGACCAATGAGCCAAAAAATGCCAAACACATATAAAAAGCGGCGCAAAACCGTACTTGCGCATAAAAACAAAACAACGAGATCTATGCGCAGAGCTGGTCAGAGAATACGCGCGCTTGTGTATCATGCACCGCCACAACGGCCAGACGGATGGATACACGAGCACACGGGCACACGAGGACGGCCATGCGGCCAAGACGGCACACAACGTTTTCGCGTTTCAGTGGGACGACGAGAGTGGCGCGGGTTGTTTTCTCCGTGCCAGTGCGGCCATGCACTGGCCGGGAAAATGTTTCGAGTGCAGAAGGCAGAGAGTAGAAGAAGTGCGTGGCCTAACCAAATACAGAAAACGCATAATTCTGAGACTTTAACCCGTCTAGTCCTGTTCAAGCGAATTATTGTTAGCCGCACCAAATCGACCGAGATCGCTCCGACCACTTCGTCAGAGTAGTGAATCGAGATAGAACTACGCCCGGGACGAAGGGAGCAGAAGAACAGAAGAGCTTAAAATTAGGACAAAAGGACAGACACCGGAAGACAAAACAACAATGTGTATAAAACACAAGAAATGAAAGCAGAGCGAATTTCCGAAGATTCCTCTTTCCAAGAAAAGACGTGAGTCATGAATGAAGACGCGCAAAGTCTTGAATCCAATTTTCGGTATGTCAATCCGAAAATTCAATTCAATCCGAAGGGATCCGTGTTGAAGGACGAAACCGGCCAGGGCAATTGCTTGACCGTCTGTTTTGTGTGATTTTATTCAAAATAAGGGAAAATTACTTCGGTTTCCGTAAATTATCCGCTTTTCGAGTCCACGAATTTTATGTGCCAGACCCTACCGACGACGAGAGTATTGCATTTTTGTATGAACATTTTGAAGAGTCTAATTTGGATCCCATAATAAGTGGTCCACATATTCAGTAGCAAAATTCTTCAGTTACTGTAAAGGTTTTCGTGGTGGGACCCACTTTCAGTTTTCCACGTAAAATGTTGAATCACGCAATATCTGTTGGGTACTGCGCGAAATTTAGGAACCCAAAAACAAAGTAAAAATCAAAAATTTAGCAAAATCTAGCTAAAGTACATAAAGCGATGATTGTCGTGGCATGTCGTCGAAATGGCCAAAAATCCGTGAATGGCAAGAATCCAAAAAACGAGCCGCCCAAGCCGGCTGGGTTCTTCTACTCCACGAGGCTCGCTTATTTTCCTCGTCCCTTTTCGTCGCTCTCGGCCCTTTTTGGCCCCAATTTCACGTCCTCACGCGCTCTCCAGGCTCTCGACATTCCAGGCTATGGCCGCCGGAAAAGGCACACAGCAATGCGTACGCATACACAAAAATGGATAACATGCGAGGAGCGTGTAAGCAAGTGTGTTTGTGTGTGCCACATTCCGCTGTTGGCCTTTTCCCCCAATTTTTGCCTCTCCGGCACCTTTTTTCCTCTTTTTTTTCCCGTTTTCTCCTTCTCGTTTTTTCTGTTTCTCCCGACTTGGCCTAAAAAACAAAAAAATGTCATCTTGTCCCGAAAACCGCCGAGAATAACGAGAGTGCGGAAAGCGTGCCGGCGCCACTTTCGACCCGCCACAACACGACTAATTGCGTTAGGCCGGCCGGGTTCGTGCCCTCTCTCGTGGCGTGTTCGCTTTTTCAGTATGAGGAAAGGGAAGTTGAAAAAGTTGGGGTGATTAATTTTGGAAGAAGGCATCTTACAGTTATTTGGGGACTATGAAACGCTTTATTTGCAAAAATTGGAGCATTGGTAGAATACATGGTCCTACAACGAAAACCGGCGACTTCGAAAAACTAAAGACAAGGTTATGGGGTTGAGGTTCTTGCATAGGTGGCTGACAATTTTTAAATTTGAAATTCGAAAACATACAAACTCTAGAATCGAGCATGTATTTAGCAGGAATTATCAGCGAAAATAAATTGCTACTTACATTATAATTAAAAATGTTGCTATTACTTTTGGGGTTATTCGTCTTAAAACGTATGCTTTTATTTTTGGTAAGATGAGCTTGCCCTNNANTGNATCGTACNCCACAACNCANTATGGAGNTACANNTTGNNACTGCGTATGACTNATACNCCTCACAGNGAACTTTCTTNNAATGANNACAAACANGTTCCAGNCGCTTGTATCGCCTNTANCCNGTATNAAANNAANGACCAGCCAGTCATGCCGAGNAAANGACTAGTCNTNAGATCACACNNCGCATTGAANNGCNCGCGCATCCTANGNAGNACTNNNTANGGAACANGNCCTCGCCTACCNNNNGATCCAAAGGTNTTNCGCNTAGNNTNCTTNANGATNNGCCGCCGNCTCCCNNNNATGTGATCGCNGTTAGGNAGNCNAAACNTNGATCGGNAANGCGGAGGCNNTTTGAAANACCCCATCNNTCCGCGTTGGAAAGGCTCGNNNGTTCTATCGNAAATTTAANAGNGCCNAAGNTNGNTTCCNNATTTNCCNNNCNANGTCGCNTNNATNNNACNCTGGCTATTGGGTACNGANCTTNAGCCCGAAGGCGGACGGTGCGGCGGGTCGCGTGCGCGACGACCCGGACGGTTACCACCACGGCGGCAAGCAGCGCCAGGACGCGCCGCCCGTCCAGCATCACAACCACAAGCCCGACTTGGAGTCGCGCGGCGGAGGAGGCGGCAACTTTGGCCGCTACCAGACGCAGCCAACGGCCTTCTACCGTTCGGGTGGGTGTTGGGAAATGATCTTGGACCAAGAACATACTAAACTAATAATGCGTTATTATTTTAACAGTTTAAAAACGTTTGTTTGTGAGGTCATTGTTTGTATATTTCGAGTTCAAACGGACCGAGTTCCACTTCTCCTTCGAGTGAGTTTACAAACCTCTCAATTTTCCCTTGTCCAACTCACTGTCAATTGTCAGCTCCATGGAATTGCAGTCTTTAAAGACGTGACCGTGCTCTTTAGGTAACATAATGAAACACCAATTTTGCCATTACAACGTATAAATAGAAGTCTGTTTAATACTGTAAAATAGCGCAAGTGTAGGTCCGCGCGGTGACCGTGCGCCTCCGTACGAGCGCGCCGAGCGTCCGCCGCCGCGCGCCACGCACGACAACTTTCCGCGCTTCCGCCCGCCGCCCGCCGGCTTCAACGCCTACGAGCCGAGACCTCCGGCGCCGCGTGGTGGGGAATTGTGGGTTTATTTTGGGTTTATATTGTTTTTATGTTGGTGATTTAATAAAAAATTAGTGTGAAAATTTGAACGAAACGGAAAAACGATGCATTTTCCAGCTATGTTCCGCAAGTACCGTACCCCAACCACGGATTCGACCGCTCCATGCGCATGGTCCCTCCTCGAGGTGAAGTTTCGTATATAAAAATAATTTTTACAAATGTTAAATTCCACCAAAACGAGAAAAAGCGACAAAACTACAAAAAAAACGAAGCAAAATACACAGAAAAACCACCTACTAGGAAAGAAGTGAGAAGAGGCTGGCGTGTCCAACCATAGCTCAGTTGGTAG
Source organism: Ips nitidus (assembly GCA_018691245.2). Lineage (NCBI taxonomy): Eukaryota > Metazoa > Arthropoda > Insecta > Coleoptera > Curculionidae > Ips > Ips nitidus. Next base: position 378,408 of record JAGUCG020000134.1, read on the forward strand.
AGCGGAGGACTGTAGTTCAAGCGGAGATCCTTAGGTCGCTGGTTCAAATCCGGCTGGTTGGAAATTTCTTTTGGCGTGTTCTTCTTTGAAAGTTTTGGGTAGTTTGCGGATAGATAATTCTAAAAGTTTGTTTAGAAAATGTTTTTTATCAACGTACATAATAACTCACCGTGATATTGATGCTATTTAGTTCGTTTCTGATAAAATGAATGAATGAGATTTAAAATGTTTACCCAGTTCGTGGTTTTGGTTGCATTTTCAATAGTATTTACGCTGTTATAAATCTGATTTCTATATTTTTTCAGGCTACGAGGAGCGTCGCGGTCGTTCCCCGCCCGAGTTCCGCGCGCCGCGCACGCCCGCACCGCCGCCCTACCTGCCGCAGGCCGGCTACCTGAATGATGCAACCGTCGGCGCCGGCGCGGTGCAAGAGGAGCGCCTCGGGTCGGACTTCCTACGCCTGTGCCAGATCAAGCCGGTGGACTGGGAGAGCCAGGAGCGGCCGGCCGTCCACAAGAACTTTTACACCGAGAGCGAGCAGGTCAAGCAGCGCTCCAATGTGGTGAGCGTGTTTGGGGTTTGGCCTTTCCAATTACGCGTCCATGGTCCAGCAACCATGAAAGAGCACATGTATCCAGGCAGTCCTTTTGGTCCAACAATAAAATCATTCGAGGAAATGGCCGACTGGACGCAGGAGCACCAGATCCTCCTGCACGGCGCTAACATTCCGCGGCCCTGCTTCGAGTTCGACGAGCCCGGCTTCCCCGCCGAGATTCTGGAGAAGCTGCAGAGCTGCTACGACAAGCCCACGCTCATCCAGTGCATATATCGTGGCCGGTGGCGTTGAGCGGACAGGACATGGTGTCGATTGCGCGCACCGGCTCGGGCAAGACGCTGGGCGTGCGTTTTTTGTTTTGTTTTTGTTGTTGGATCTCTCTGCGTCATTTTGGGCGAAAAGCGACGGGAATAACTTTTGCAAAAACTGAGCCACTCACAGCAATGCGTATGCATGGTAGGAAAAACTTTCAGTTCCTGCTGCCCGCCATTGTGCACACGCTGAACCAGCCGCAGAAACGCCAGCCCGGCCAGGGTCCCAGTGTCCTCGTGCTGCTGCCGACGCGCGAGCTCGCCCAGCAGGCCTGCGACGTGGCGCGCGAGTACTGTCGCATTGTCGGCCTGACCGTCACGGCCGTCTTCGGTGGAGTGGCCCGTGACCAGCAGGTGGGTTTTAAAATCTTTGAAAAATGGTAAAATTAGAGGAGCAAGAAAATGGCTCCAATTGTAATTGGAGTAGGTTGAAGCCAATAAGTCGACTATTCATAAATATTTTCGCGCGCTTTAAAAAACGAGACTAGAAGACAGCCATCATTTCCTATACAATCCGATATAGCACTACGACCTGCGCCGCGGCGTGGACATCTGCATCGCGACGCCCGGCCGTCTGCTGGCCTTCATCCACTCGCGCACCCTCTCGCTGGGCCGCTGCTCGTTCCTGGTGCTCGACGAGGCCGACCGCATGCTGGAGATGGGCTTCGAGGACCAGATCCGTGCCATTATCTCGCAGATCCGCGTGGGTTTTGAGAGGTGTTGTGAAAATTTTACGAAATTTTTAACAATCCACCACGGGTATCAAACATTTTTTTGATAGTGATACCACGGGTATCGAAAAAAATTAAACGCCATGTCGTCCGATCTGGCAAGTTAAGCAACGTTGCGCTCGATTAGTACTTCGATCGGAGACGTCCTTGGAATGGGGTGCGCCGACTTACGATTAGGCGCAGCCCTTTTAGGCGGTCCCATTTAGGCGGTCCCATTTAGGCGGAGCCCATTTAGGTAGCATAGGCATTTGTGTTGTTGATTTGTTTGCATATTGTGGGGAAAACCTTTTTTGCGGTAGATAACTTTAAGTCGGTATATTCTGAAAGTATACATCAGAAATCGAGGAGAAATCAACTTTTTCATAGAAAAGGTACTGAAAACCGGTGGTTGGAAAATAAAAAACTATTTATACTGTAAAATAAAAGTATTCTCATTTATAAATAAAACATGCAGCCCGACCGCCAGACGCTCATGTTCTCGGCCACGTGGCCGGTGGAGGTGCGCGACTTCGCCAAGACCTTCCAGACGGCGCCCGTCTTCCTCAACGTCGGCTCGCTGGAGCTCTCGGCCAACCACAACATTGAGCAGCACATTGAGGTGACGGACGAGCGCGACAAGGCGCGCCGTCTCGAGGAGCTGTTGGGCGAGCTCTTGGAGAGTGTGAGCTTTGAAATGTTTCTAGTTGTATAAAAACAAAAGTTTAAAAGCTGACTATATCGAGCACAGGTAGCTAACGATTGGTCGTAAAACCATACTTTTATAAATCATACCCAATTTTTTTGTAACGTATCGAAATCCAGAATTTGCAGAGTGAGGACGGCAAGGTGATGGTGTTCTTCGACACGAAGCGCAAGCCGACGAGCTGGAGAACCGGCTAAGCAACAAGTGGCGGATCTTGTGCATCCACGGCGACAAGACGCAGCAGGTGCGCGACCAGGTCATGGACGAGTTCCGCAAGGGCCGCTCGCGCGTCCTGCTCGCCACCGACATTGCCGCGCGCGGTCTGGGTGCGTTTTTTGGTGTTTTGAACGCTGCCATCAGCTGAAGTACCTTTCCGTTGGAATGGCTGACCGTCCGGGTGAGCCGAAACTTGCAAAATGCCATTGAAAGTGGCATAACAAATGCAGCCTAGGTTGAGCCGTAGGAATGGTGCAGGTGATCAAGTCAGCCATAGACATGCTCGTCCCCATAGTCAACGTGGTTAGTCATCCTTGATAGGACAATCAGGTATACAATGTAGATTCAATGACAGGGGTGTCTATGTGGTCCAGCAACCATAAGCAAGCCTGTCCCGGTGGAACAGTGGTCTATAGATCCAGGTGGTGCAGACGACATACGGGTCATTACAGTGGTACATATGTTGCGGTCTTTATAAAGAGGGCAATCCAGGTGGCCAGCCCATTCAACCCCACTGTTTTGCAGACCTGTCCAACGTGCAGGGCGGTGATCAACTTCGACTACCCGATGAGCACGGAGCAGTACGTGCACCGGATCGGGCGCACCGCGCGCCACGACAAGAAGGGCGTCGCCTACACTTTCTTCACGCCCGCAGAACTCGCAACGCGCCGCCGACCTGATCAAGGTGCTCGAGGAGGCCAAGCAGGAGGTGCCGCCGCGTCTGCGCGAGCTCGCCTTCCCCGGCGGAGACGCCGGCCGGCTACCTGGCTCGCCCGTCTGTTTGCGTATCGCGAGTCCAACGAATAAATATTGCCTATGTGGATTAATTGAATTTTTGGTTTTGGGTTGGTTAGACAGTAACCATGTCACTAGTCTGAAGGTTTCTGGCCACTAGACCACCTGGTATGATGAGTCGAACTGGTGGATCGTCTGCATAATCCGGGTGGTCCAAGTAGTAATAAAAGACAAAGGAACCTTTGGTTCACTTTTCTAGAGCTAATCTAGCTGATCCAGGAACCCAATCAAGGTGGTTATGGTGTAGGCGGTGGAGGCCTAGCAAACCAGACTCAATAGCTCCGAAAATGATAGTTTATTTACTACTCTGGTTATGCAGATAACGCGTCTATGCAAGAAGATTCACTCTTTCGTGACATTATTTATAATCACTTTTTGGTTTGTGTTATTTAAGATTAGTTAATGGACTATTTCTGCATAATAATGTCTTCCATCTGTCTTCACTATATCCATAACTGCGGTTTACGATTGATTTCAACGACATCGATCCCCTTCACTCAAAGGAAAAACAATCCCAAAACAAATCCAGATGGTCTGTCAGTTTATTCCTCCAAGCCGAGCGGGTGAGATCAGTCGAACAGGATGGCCAACAGCACAAAGATGACGGCAGTCGCGGCAGTGGCACCTATACGTGCAATTATTACAGGCATTCTCACTGAAAGGCTTTGGTTTTCGGGAAAGGACAACAATTCCATTTGTCGCAAAATGGGCTACGAAAAATTCCGTTGGGAAAAATAGAAGAAAACGCCGGAATTTTTCGGGAAACTTTTTGAGTCGACACTTGCAATAATAACGAACATGTGTGGGAAGCGGCTGACGATGAGGAATAGCGCGGGCGCGGCTCGTCGGGGTGCTTGAGGAAGTAGGAGTCGTCGTCGAGGAAGGGGATCAGGGTCAGCAGGCGCGAGCCGTGAGGCGCGTCCTTCTCGCGCAAACTTGGTCTCCACCACCCAGCACTTGGTCTGCTCCTTGTTGCGGATCACCGTCAGACGGGCTTTGGGCATGCTAGAAAGTTGAAGTGCTTTTGGTTCGATGGGTACCGTTCAGTACTAGGCTTGTCAGAGTTTCCTGCTGTTGAGCTTGTATGATATATGTATGTGGCGCCGAATGAGTACTCCCGTCTATCCTTCCAAAACACAAAAACCCACTAGACGACGTAGTGCTTCTTGCGCTCGCTGGACACAATTGGATACATGTCCACAACATGGCCAGCTCCGTCCTCGGTGGGCGCGCAGTAGCGGTCTGGATGGCCGTCGATGCACTTTTGTACCGCGCCCGAGTCCTCGCTCAGCGGAACGCGGAATCCGGGCTTGGCAAAGTTGGTCAGGTCGGCGGCCTGGTGCTTGGGCAGGAGCCACTTAGTCGCTCCCTGCACAGAGGAGCGGTCGGAGGCGATGTTGGTGATCAGTTTGTCAGCGAAACGCTCGTAGGGAGTGCGCTTCGTCTTCGTAGTCGTGTTACTGAAAATGTGTACAGTGAATCGGTTGGACTTTCCTACTCAGTTGTTAAACCAGTTGGAATTTGGAAATGACCATGAAAGCGTGGAACCGGTTGGGATTTACAACTCAAAAGTCGCAATCCGTTACCCCAATAAAGTTAAAACCTACGGGTAGATATTGGCGACCGCGTTGACCACCAGCACCTTGTTGTGGTTCACGGCGTCGTCCGGGTCGACAAATGTGTGGAGACCATAGGGGATGCTGGCCTCCGAGTTCGCGCTCTCCAGCTTGGACAGTGTCTTCGCAAAGTAGGAGGAGGCCGTGTCAGTCTGGGCGTCTGAAATTATTGTAATATCAGTTCTAGTTTTTTCTTCGCTGTCCTTCGATAAACGATTTTTCGAAGTGCACCCTTCTCTCATGAGAAGAACCCGGCTCAACCCGCAGCACTGATTTGGCTCCATCATATCCCATTGTAACGATAAGAAATCAACTCACCCCAAATCCTCAACTGCACCCATCGTGCGTTGCCGGACGGCGGATTTTTGGAAGTCAGTTCAGGCGCATGCGTGGTACCCGACTCGGGCGTGGTGCCGGTTTTCTTCGTTACTTTGGTGGTCTTGGGCTTCTTGGGCTTCTTGGTCTTCTTGCGGGCGTACACGATCGACTCCTCCACATCCTTTACCACGTTCGTGCCGTTGTCCATCAGATCGTTGATCGCATCCTTGATCTTATCCTTGACGTCTTCGGTAATATTCTTCACGTCATTGCCCGCGTCCTTCACACCATTGACCACATCGTCCAGGTCGCGCTTCCTGCGTTGACTTTCACTTGTAGCCGAAGCAACAGGGTTGGCAGGGGCATTCGAACCGCCAGCAGTGGTACCGTCAGTGAGCGGTACAGTGTTTATTTCCGGGCTCTTGACTGGTCGTTGCCACAGATTCATTTGAAGCAGCACCGGTGGTGGTGTCCACCTCGTCGGTACTGTTCTCACCAGGACCCGCCTTTATCGANGNCTCCATTCNCAANTGTGACTGNGCNGANNTGGATCTNCTATAAGGGNTGAATCANNAGANGGNCCCGAGAGCTNNGGNNNACANNCNGAGGGANGGTTTCGTCTCTCNGTAGGCCANNCAAGTCANAGCAGCTTCGNNCATTCAANNCANAAACNGGTANCNAANTGNGCNATNCGGTTNCGTTAATTCCTNGANNCTCATNNNCNCACGCGGGTGAAGGNAGGGCGGNATCGCCGTGANAGCTTNGNAACNTCGAGAGAGTCTGTGTNGNCCTCTCTNTNNAGNTGGNACNGNGATTACATCGGNCNGNAGACTNGNTNATATGCGNNATNGATATAGCNTCGTNTACGCNCCANGCCNGNCCGANGAAAGCACCCNGGCGGNGNNAAGCCATTGNTNCNNTNTGCNCANAANCNAATTNNCNCTANTNCGTGTTNGTTNGTTANCACTGCCAGTCGGATATTGNNGCNTTTCGTNGCNANNACNTCTGCAGAAAAATACGGCGTGTTGCATTGAAGATGAAACCGCTTTTTGCTTCCGAAATGTGACCAAAACCGATTTGGCCGGTTTTTATGGAAAAAATAAAACAAAAACCCACGTCTTCCCGGCTCGGCGCGCCAACCGCAGCGGCATGCACTGCTGCTCATCAGCCCCCACCGGCTCCATCAGCTTGTGAATGTGCGTGACGCACAGGAACAGCTTGCACACGCCCGAGTACTTCTCCATGGTTCGACGAAGCGCCTGCTGCGCGTCGAAACTCAGCCGATCCGCCTCGTGGATCACCACCACTGGAAGAGTTTTAGATCCTTGGAAGATGACAATCAACTGGATTGCGGGTGTTTATGGGGGTTAGCAAGAGCGGAAATAACGTAATGGTACCTTTGAAGGATTTCTTGGAGACGTTGCTGAGAAACTGGCCCGCCACTTGCTTGATCACGCTCTGCACAACGACGCGGTCGGTGACTCCGGCGTCTCTGCACGGGTAAAACAGAATTTAAAAAAGGCAAAACAGGCAAAAATTCTTCTTTTCTATTACTGAACACATGCAAACACATTTTCCCCACCCTGACACATTTGTCCAACCCAAAATTTTTTATTAACAATAAAAAATTTTGCCAAAAAATCCTAAAAAGCCAAGAGAAATCCGCTCGAAAAGACTCACGTCGGCCGAATTTCCAGGTGAAACTTGCTGTCCACGGCGTTGATCTTCATCGCCTTGCCCGCCGCCGTCTCGTACTTCAGCTCCACGTGCTTCAACGCCGCAGCTCCGTCGCCGAACAGTTGCTTCAACGCGCACCGAATCTGCGTCCGCTTGCCCGCACCGTCCGGTCCGTGGAACAACAAGTGCGGGAAGTCGTCGTGCTCCAGCAGCCGCATCAGCATGTCCGCCTTGTTGCGGTTGAAGGTGACTTCCGCGAAGCTGGGTCGGCCGGTACTTGTCCACCCAGAGCGCCATTTTCACGTGGAAAATGAAATTTTTAACGCGTTGAAAGGATGAAGAACAATTGGAAACGGATAGACAACACGTCAACAATAAATTTAAGGCAATAAAAAAGCGAAATTCACGAACAATTTCATCGAAAAACTGGGAAAAATTGCAAATTTTTGAGAAAAATTTTGGCGCCTGAAACGGAATGCCAAGAAATTTTGGCGTTCGGTGTTTTCCACACGAGACCATGGGGACACACTAAAAATAACAGTACAGGCCTATATATACAGGTAATCTTCGAAAGTGAGTTGCAAACATTCCATAGAAACTATCAGAATAAAATTAGATTATACTTAACTTTTTCTATTTTAGGCTTATGCACGGCGCTGCTTTTCGCTAAAAATGTGTGTGGTCAGCCGGGTCTATCTCAGTCACAAGTGGTCCATGTGACTTGGGGTCTTCAAAAATCAGTTGTAAACACCCCATAGAAGTCTTCTTTATATCTAGCCAACCCATCGAGGTCAATCGATGACGACTTGATAGTTGTAGAGGGCAATGTTGGCGGCGTTCTTTCCTCTGGCGACGCGAAAGTACCCGTCTTCGCCCCACTTCTTGCCCCACTGGTTCTCCTGACGATCAGTAGGGCTCGTCGCCCTGCTCGACGCCGTAGCCAACGATCGTGACCGCGTGGTTCACGTGGCCGCCGGGTTTGCCGTCCGGGCTGACAATGCCGCGTTTGTAGGTTTTCAGGACGTTGGCGTCCATGTCTGAAGAGGGTTTTCATTAATCGAATAAGGAATGTGTTGTTTTGTGGTGACAATGATGATGCGGTAGTTTTAATGGTCTTTATTGGCCATACATAGTGTCGTGTCCTGGTCAGAACAGTTCTAGTCCTCATGATCGCGGTCCACGTCCTCTGTCCTGGTCATGGTCCTGCTCCTCATGTTTTTGGTCCTCCTGGTCCAGGCCCTGCTCCTCCTGATCCTGATCCAATCGTTCGGGTCCTCAAAACCCTGTTTATGGTAATAGTAACCCGAGCATCACAGTCCTCATGTTTAGATCCCACCCCCCCAATCTTACACGCCACAATGATCCCGTTCGACACCAAAGCATGCTGCAAGGCCGTCTCGTCGTTCTCCGGCAACTCCGTGTAGTTGGCGATTTTGATCGGATCATGCACGTCGTTCTTGCAAGGTGGAAGAGTGCCATTGCCCGAAACGAACGGGTAGTCTGCTCCACGGCGATGCCGCCGTTGTCGATGATGTACTGGAAGACGGAGTGGTGGACAGGCCGCCGTTGCAGCCTTTGTTGTCGTAGGGTGAGGTTTTCTTGTCCGTGCAACTGTCTGAACTGGTGAAATGGTTTTTGACGTAACTCAATCTGGTCCTGTTCCTGGCCGCAAGCCGAAAAAAACTCACAATTTGCTGCTCGCTCAAGTCCAACTCCATGCCGTACTTGCGCTTGTACTCCTCCTCGATTGCGGCGACCGCAGCGAATGCATAGCAATCCGCGCACGCCTGCTGGTTGCGCACCGGCGACACGGTCCCTCGCTCGCGCCAGTCGAACTGCGCGGGCAAGGATTCCAGCAACTTCACTTGTTGCGGTGCGGCACGTTCGGCGCGGCCGCGCCTCGGCGGGGTCTTTGATGCCGGTGTGCCTTTGCAGAAACTCGTCGTCGGTCAGGTCGGCGAACACGGTCACGCCGAACCATGCCCGCACGTGGCGTTTGGCCATCTCTTCCGCTACTCTCAGGTTTTGCCGGAAAATCTTGAAACGCTTGTGGAGCTCGCTGTGTGTGTGTACTCGCGGCGGAATCTGAAAACGTTTGATTTCTTAAAAAAAATATGTGAAAACTTTTTGCGCGCTTAGCGCAGTGAGAAAGAGCATGCCAACAGAAGGGACATAGAAAGCATTCGATTTTTTAGATGAACGTATAACAGCAAATCAACGCACTCTCTGATGAACTCGAAAAGTGCGCAAAGTCCTTGCGGGCCTTGGCGTCCAGCCTCTTCAGCACCCCGACGGCAGTCCGCAGCGCACGCTTGGTCTCGTTGCGAATGTCGTGATACTCGTCGATGGCGCGATGCGCCGCCTTCCGCCGCAGCTTCCGAAGCCTCCAGTCAAAGGCTTGGGCAGTAGCGAAAACGAGCAGCAGGAGCAGGAGCAGATGGGCGGGGCGCATTTTGCGCGTCGGTCAAAGATGGTGAGCGACTTGGACTGACGCCAGATCGACGGTTTGCAACCGGTTTTGGCCAGTTGTGCCACGGTGCAGTTCCAACCGTGCGGCCGACCAAGCAAATGGAAGCGAACGTAAATGACCGGATTTTCGCACCCCAATACCAATCTGACAGAATGACCGAGAAACTTTATTCCGTGCATGTTTTCCAAAAAAAAAAAAACGTTTTGGCTGAAAAGCACAAGTACATATAATACAAGTGTACCGGCGGGCAGTTGACATGCGAAGTGAATTTAAAAGGATCGTGATTATGCATTTAAATAGTATGCACAAGTAGCGATGTATGCGGTTGAATGCGTGAAGCAATAAATACTGTTCAGATCAGTATGATCGATTGAGCAATGGCAACATTCCGACGCACAAAGACACTTCTTCGGATATCAGACGTATTATACTATGCAGGTACAGACGTATATACGCATGTCGCAGCCGAACGCCTCAAGTGCGCACGTCGTCCACGTACTGCGTGGGGTTTTCGGCGAAGTCGTCGCTGCGGTTCTCCGCCGACGCCGCGAACTCCTTGCCGACGATCGGCCGCAAGCTCATCAGCAGCCGCACCGTGTCGATGCCTCCGTCCACCGCGTCCACCCGGTTCAGCCGCACCGTCGGCGCCGTCTCCGTGGACGTGGGCTTGCGCGCGTTCGCGGCCACTCGCCGTTCTCGCCCCCGCGCATCAGGCCCACGCCCGACGCCGCGTGCCTGGAGCCGGCGTGCGACGAGGTCAGGTTGCGCGCCAGCCGCCCGTACAGCAGCCAGTTCACCGCCGTGTTCAGGTAGGGGAAAATGTGCGCGCAGTAGACGAGGAACATGATCGTTTCGGACTTGTTCGTCAGCGTCTTGATGGTGCGCGACTCGAACAGGTCCACGTAGCTGACGTACAGCACGCTCATCCAGTAGGGCGTCCAGCAGACGAAGTAGAACAGCGCGATGGTCATTATGTAGGCGGTCACGCGTTTCATCGGGATCACACTCCGAGTGGACATCTTTTTCTGGTGTTTTCTGCAAATTCGGCGCGGCTTTTGAGGAACGTCTGTATTATAATTGGACGGTCGGTAGCGCGCAGAATTTTGGATATTTTTCGACCAGGCCCGCTCTACATACACGAGAAGTTAACAATTTTTCGTTAAACAGGTCGAAAATATATACACCGAAAAGTGGTGAATACATGGGGAAATACGGTGAGTTTATAATTATTGCGAAAAAGGGAAAACAGCGAAATAGGCTGAAATATTTTTCCCACAAATTCCATCTCCCCTCTAGCCCCGGAAAACCATCCTCCCCCGTACGTCCTGATTAAAAAATCGCCCCGCAGACACAGATTCGACAATCCCCGAGATTGCGGGACGTTTGAAAAACATGGGGCGTGCTGATGTCATTTTGGGGATAAGAATTTTTTTTTTCGATTTTCTGCTCGCTGGCGTGCCGGTGAAATGGAAAGTGCGTTTGAAAGGCCAAAGGGCGGTTTGCAAAAACGTCTGGAAGATTGGCTTTTGTTGTTTTTTGGTGTTGAATGGGGGAATTTGGTTGGATTTTGGTATTCTAATTCACATCTTTTAGCACGTTTTGTATTTTAGCTTTACTTTTTGTTAACTTAAAAGTTTAGGTAAAAAAGAAGAAAAGAAAAGGCCAAAATTACCTGATTTTCAACAACAGGCACGTATTGAAAGTGCTGATGACGATGATCGGACAGAAGTACCCGACCACAAAGGTGGAGCCGGTGAACCAGAACAGCAGGTTCGTTGGCATGTTGTCCAAGCATTTGTAGATGCGCACGTGGATGAGGTTGCCGCGTTTGTCTTGCGAATCGAACAGCTCGACTTTTTGGGCTTCGGCGAAGAGCTGAAATTAATTAGGGTATCAGAAAAGTATCAAACTCATAAAAAACTAATTAATCAACCAATTTGTTAGTTAATTAATTAACGATTAACAAGAGTGCTACATCCATTCGTTTAGAAGTGCCGTTTTTAGTAAACGAAACGTTATTAAAGGTATGCAGCAAAAGAAAAAAACCTCAAAAATTCAGACACCAATTGGCCGTAAAAATGAAAACGCATTTACCAGCAACGGCATCAGCAAGAGTGAGGCCAGCGCGAACAACAAACAGCATGACCATGAGTGTTGTGCGTTTGGAGCGTTTGCCGAATTTCTGCGGCGACACCACCGCCAAATATCGGTCGATGCTCATGGAGGTTATCTGAACGAACTTCCTTCTTTACCAAAAACATTCTTCCTTATTGTTAGTTACTAACGATAAAAAATATTTTCAAGCTTTTGCTCTCTTTCTGTTCTGCTTTCATTCATTCATCAATTTTCAATAACAATATGGTCCGTGGTTTTTTTGCAATTATAATAAGGTCCAATTCGGTCGGCGTCATCGGACACAGTTTTGGGTTTTCGTTTATAAATTTTTAAACCAGCATATATTTATAATGCATCATATAAAACGGTGTGTAAATGTATTGTCCGGCGTGAGTTATTTTTCGGAAATTTTAAAATCCTAGTCCATTTTACTGCAACTCTTACAGCTCACGCCAGTCGTACAGGTGATTTTCGATGGAAAAGGGTCAAATACACGCTTAAAAAGTTGGAAAAATAAAAGAGTCGAATGGAATTTAAAAAAAACGGCAAGATTGCGGAATTTAGGGCATTTTTGGCAGCTTTTCCTTCTCGGAGGAAAAAATTTCCTCTTTTTTTTCTCCACGATTTTTGGTGTATTTTTGTCCCCGCCTCGGTCGAAAGTCACCTTTACGACAAAAAAAACAAGTTCCAAATGACCAAAATTCCAGGAAGCCCCTACGTTGCAAAATGAATGAAAGAACCGAAATGACCGAACCCAAAAAACGGTCTTTTTTACGATTAGCCAGTCGGAAAGGGGTCTTTGGTGTTCGATCATGCACATCCGGTGCTTCCCTTCTTCGCAACGCTCGTTTGATTTCACTAGAACACTCGTAATAACTTGACTATCGAGTCGCGTTTAAATTTAATTTTTTATCACATTAAAAATTTTTTTTAATGGTGTGATTAAAAAATTAATCGGGAATTATGAGATTAAAATATATTGTGCGATAGCGAGATTAGGGATTATTACGGTCGCATTCTAACCTAACTATTTACATCATGTGAATCGGACAAAGACTATAAAACGGAAGCGATGACGCGAAAGTCCAAAAGCCAAAGAGTGGTGGGTATTTTTTAAATTTAAAAAAATCTTAAAAAAATTAAAAAAATGTTTAATTTAACAAAAAATTAAAATTATGCTGATTAGCAGATGCCTTACAACAATTAATGAACGTATAGTATAATGACCTTGTCTAGCGATAAGTTTACTGTAATGAAAACGTCCAGTCGAATTTTCGTCAAAAAATTTTCAGTTTAATTACAAAAATTCGCTAATTACGTCCATTATGATGCAGTTTTATGACGTAAAAATTAAAACAGGATTTTTGAATGGACACAAGACTATTGTTTTAGTGTTTTAGTGTTATTTTTTTGGCATTAACAGGGAAATAAAGGATTTTTCGTAGTTTCATTGTATATGATAGAGGTATGATTATGCTCAAATAAATAAATAAATAAATAAAAATAATTATAATTAGAATTTAAATTTTAAGGACGCTTACCACCAGAGTCGAGGCGATTCGCCCGACGGACCCGCAAAAGTGGTGGAACTTGCACAGGGCTGTGCCGAAAATCCAGAAGCCGATCAGGCTGTCGACAATGGCTGAAATCGAAATGGATCCAGTTTTTCGTTTTAAATGAAAAGTAAAATTTCTGCAAATGTACAAAATTTTGCCAGTTTCAAAATTTCAGTTCACTTCAGTCGTGCGCGTGAGTTTCCATCGAGAAGGAGCAAAAGTACGCCAAAAAAGTCGTCAAAATAAAAAAAAGTCGGGTGGAATTTCGAAACAGAATGCCAAGATCACGGAGTTCTGGGCAATTTTGCAGCAGTTTTCGTTCTCAACAAAACTACGTTTTTCTCCACCATTTTTACGACTTTTTCGCGTCTATTTTTGTCCGCTTCTCGATCGGAACTCACCTTACCACTGACATTGGCTTTAAATTTTTCCCTGTATTCACTAGCAATAGTTTTGTTGACTTTTTTCAACGAAATTTTTTTTATTTTATCTATATTATTTTAATAATAAATAGTTTTGAAAGGAAAGTACACGTACTCGAGGGCAGGCTCAACAACATCAGCGTGTCGACGATGCACAACGACGCCACGTAGACGCGGAAGCTGTCGTTGGCGGGTCGCCGCGACTTTTTCGCGCGCGGTTGTCCACAATCGCAGATCATCGTCAGCGTGGAGGCGTTTCCGCAAATGCCGACGACGAAGCAGACGAGGAAAATGCCGGCGACCACGAAAGATGCCGGGGTCCGGCTCCTTCAGCGAGGGGTAGGCTTCCAGCTCTGCGAAAGTTTAGGGGCTATGAATTTCGATTTTCTTGTAGTAATTTCATTGGTTCTAATTCGCAAAAACCCGAGTTTTTGCACTTTTGCCAAAAGCTGTTTTAATTTGGAAATTTGAAAATTTTTAATTTTTTGTCGTTTTCATTTTCCGATCCAACTTAAAATGACCATTTTCCCCAAACTGAATATCCGTAGGTGAACGGAAATTCCAAAAATGCCGTCAATATTTGAACAAAGTTTAAAAACATTATGTTTGAAAACAAGTAGCAATTAAAAAAATTGTAAACCATTTCGTCATGCATGTTCACCGACATGTTATCAACTTCCGGATATAATCGTAAACAAAAAATACGGCGATCTCATCAGCCCAACATACAATATGTGTACATATATCCTACAGAATTTTTTTGTGCTTTACGCTTATTATTTTTATTTCACCACTTCATTTGGCGTAATTTGGCCACTCTCATTTTGTAGCTGTTTGAAGATTTTTGGCTATATCGATACATAATATTTATCGTTAGTAAAGGCGTATGTCAATTGCATGAGTGTCAAATGGGAAAAACATTCTCAAATATCCAACAAAAAATGAGGAAAACACCTAAAATACTAGGGGTATATTCTAAAATAAGTTGTAAATTCTTGTAAAAATGGCTCATTCCAAGAACGGGGTGATTAATCGACCTGTTCCGTACGAGTAGCAGAGATATCGCCAGTGCGTGTTCCGAATTATTTTTCAACGCCCGTTTTCCAGCCGACAAGAATCCATGCCATTACTTACTTCAAAAAAAAAGGGAATCGTTGTCATTGACTGGACTAGAACTTTCGCACGATGAAAAACGACCTAATGGGAAATTGATATATTACAACGACGCCGGATCTAGTCGGACTCGTTCGACGAGATCTATGTAGTGGAATTACCGTCATTGCCTTCAAAGAGGCCGCCGGGCATAGAACGGATGGTCGTCGGCCAGGTCCGCTACCTCGAGCTCGCTCCAAAACATTTTCCGATCTAGGATTGTAATAGTCAAGATATAATACAAGTCTGACAAACACCGGATTGCTATGTATCGCATTACGCAATTACGGTTATGAGATAAGAATGAAAGATACTAAACAATCGATTGGATTCAACGTAGGCGAAACGAAAAATCTGACGAAAAATCGGACGAAAAAATCTGACGACCAGAATCCCGGTGCCGCTTACACAAAAATGTGTTTTTTTTCCTCCGCAGTTGGGTGCCAAAACAGTGGCCAAAGAGCGAAAAAAAAACCGCTGGTCCATGGCCCGACCGCAGGCTCGGCTCAGGGCCGCGGACCGATGGATTCTTTTAACAATGGATGTTTTGTTTTGGCCGCCACAACTTTTGGGGCGTCGTCAAAAATAAACAAATGCATAAAAACCAGCCGGGCGGTGTCGTCATAAAAGACAATGATATATGGTCATGAAAATACGGGATAACAAAAAAGCAAGGAAACGAAAATACGAAACTAAACTAAACTAAACTAAACTAAACTAAACTAAACTAAACTAAACTAAACTAAACTAAACTAAACCTAAACTAAACTAAACTAAACAAAACAAAACAAAAACAAAACACTAAAACAAAACAAACTAAACTAAACAAAACAAAACTAAACTAAACTATATAAACTAAATTAATACTAAACTAAATTTAAATTTAAAAAGCTGAAATCTAAAACACAACAAAAAATAAAAAACTAACAACTGGAAAGAACGAAAACATGGAAAAACTAAAAACTAAAAAGAACTATTTAAAAACCGCAAAATTTTGATTTGGGACAACGGGGACAGAACAACTCCCCATATAAATATATAACACTATTTACGTATGTTTTCACAGACAGATACGTCTTCTCGCTTCATTTCATCATACGCTTTTTTTTTTTGTAAACAAATACGCAAAAATTTGTGTATACTCTGCAATTCATGGTTCGGTGGATTGAAAAAAGAAAAATATTTGATTATGACGCTCCAAAATAAAAAAACTTTGCAGTCCTGTGGAATTTTTCATTTTTTCGACTTCTGGTCATAAGTGAACGAATTAGTTTTTTCAATGAGTGTAAATTTCCAATTGTTACCAGCTTTTTCGTGTCCCCCAATTTATGCGGATGTTATAATTTTGACAGCTTTTCGAATTTCATTTAAATTAAAAAATTTTGAGAAGAGAAACTGACAAAAAATCAATTTAAAAAAATTAGAATTATATTCACACTATTTATATTAATCGTAAGCTAGTTATCGTATCGCGACAATAAGTCGTGAAAAAATATTACCCATAAAAGTAAAAAAGCTATTGGAATTTTAATTCCCTTAAATTCCAAATTTCCATCCCAAGTCATGAAAAATAAATAATAATAGCCTCATCTGAAAGGGTTTTATTATTGTTCAATTTATTGTTGTTCAATTTATTGAACACATAGCTGAATACAATAAGAAATAAAATTGGGTATTTTATTATTCTTTTTTTTCACGATCCTAATCTTTTTAATCCTAATCTTAAAGATGAAACAATAAAAAGGGATTAAAATGTAAATGAACTCACCGCGCCGAGTTAATCGTGACGTTCTCCATTGAAGGGCGCGAAAAATCCACGCGAGCTGAGGCCGCCACTTGCGCGGCCTTCGCGCGGCCTTCTGATCTTCCGGATTCTTCCGCCGCCTTCCTGCCCACTAACCAACCGAGTGCGCGCCCGTGTTGTTCAAATTGCTGAAAAGACGTGCGATGAAATTGGCGGGGGGGGGATATATTGCAAATTTGTTGTAGCGGAAGGCAAGTCAATCTGTTTTGGCACGTCAATTCGTACATAGTATGCACCGCGCAATTCGAAAACTGAATTTGACTTTCCATGGAATATTTTGAACAAAATTGACTTTTCATGAAAGTGCGTTTTGAAGTTTGAGCTGTTAGCTTAAAAAATTTAGAGGAATGAAAAACCGAACAAGATCGACCAGAAATTGGAAAAAACCGAGCGGAGCAACGTGGTGCAAAAAACGGAGCGCGGCGAGTTTCACGGGGCTGTACTAAAAATTCAGTCTCTAATTTTTTTATTGTGTTATGTTTCTTGCATTTTATTTTACCTGTCTAAAATCAGCCGAAACTTTGTCTTCACATAGCTAAATTTGTCCAATCCAACCCCCAGAAACCAACAACTCGCCAAAACCAAGCAAAAATGTGACCTCATTGGAAAGGAAATTGGCGCATTGGATCGCCGAATGCCCACCGAAATGAACGGTCCATCGAATGCACGCGAAATTTTCGAATGGAACAACCAGGCCGTTTTTGCCGCCCGCCCGCCCGCCGACCCGCCCACTTCTGCCGCGATAATTCGATCTGCCACCATGTTCGCGCGGAATGCATGTGTGTTGGCTTTTTCGGCTGATAATGCCGATGCCGCTGATGATGCGCGAATTTTGGAGTTGTTTCTATTTCGGGTTAATTTGCCGATAATTGGCGGTAATTTTTGAAATTTTAATGCGGTCATGGGATCGGTTTTTTAATTTTTTTAATTTTTGTTGGGAACTTTTGCAATTTTGACCTTTTAAAGTCCGTTTCCGTTACCCATACAACGATTGGTGTGAAGGCTAATCGCCGCGGGACCCAGCATTTGCAACGCACTAATTATGTGCGAAAAATGAACGTTCGATTTTTACGCACTCAAAATTTACGTTCTTGCTTGGGTCCCACCGCGATTTGCCTTCGCACCAATCGTAAGGGTGTCGGAATCGGACTTTTAACTTACGAAAACCTTTAAAGGCACACGGTAAAAATTTTAAGCTCTTATTAGAGTAACCCTGACTTTAGCGGGTTATCAGTCTAAACAAAAATTCGTTGATATCAGAATTTATTTTCTGTATAAGAAATTCCATTTTTCGGAACATTTGCGTCGGCCGTATGTCCTGATACAAAAAGAGGGTTACTGTACGCGCTTACAACATTTTCCGTTTTTATTAACTTGTAAATAACATAATTACAAGATGAAAAGTAGTTAAAAACATTATTATTAACTTGTAAATAGAATATTATAATTACAAGATGAAAAGTAGTTAAAAATTATTTTTGAGCATAAGAAAATCTTTAAAACAATGACCTAAAAATTTTAAAAATAAAACAGTCAAATTGCAAATTTATAAACCCCCAAAAATCGGACAGTTTATCGAACCCCTGTACCCGAAAAAACTTAGATGCTTAGAAACGACTGGGTGGGGTCGTTTGGAGACGAGCGAGCGGAAAAATGCCGGCCCACCGGCCACGTTCCGCCGTTCCGCCAGGTGGCACGCTTCCGAACGCCCCACCTCCAATGTTGTAACNNCTGCCAAGTTGCNCCNCTGCGCNGTGTCTTTACCTACNTNGNNCATGAGGATAANCTGCCCCAATATCATTCATCCNCTANTTNCCTAGCGGATTCTACTATGAGNNNTNNTCNCTGCGNGCGTCCNAATNGACGANNCCTATGTNCGCGNATNNAACAGGCCCNGNGCGACGNGNCGGTAAAGNNCATNCANGCTAGCAANACTACCNNGNGGANGAAGCTNCATCAGANAAATNGCCCAAGNNCATNCNCTGNCANCTNGNNTTGNNTATNAGATCNATCCTATACNGNCAANTGNGNGCTNTNTGGCGATNAGNNCATNNNGTGCGCCTGCGGAAAGNNATNNATAGNCGCCGTCAAGGCCCCTCGNATAGTNACCTAGGTTCTCCCACCGTTNAATGGNNGTNCNNATGTCTCTNNGCNCGAGTCNTTGTNCTGNGNANCCTNAGTCGCANGACCNNTCCGAGCTATTNNGNTTTNCNTGNNNTATTCAAAAATCGTACGTACCTCAAAAAACGGCGATTTTTCTGAAAACACCGTATCCTTAGTCTTTTCTGAATTATAGTGCTAAAAGCACTTAGAATCCGAATATCACAGTCCCGTTTCGGAAAGGAGGCGTTTCTAATAGGTCAAAAGATTTTATTTTTATTTTTGGAGCCAAAAGGCCGTGTACAGACACGGTCCGTACTATATACGGCGAAAGTTATAGAGAACACAAAGACATGTTTCAAAACTGTGCGCACCCAAGGTCGAAACTCAGGCGGAGCGTTTTTTAAACTGTTAAATGATAAATTCTGGCACAATTAGTTACAGCCAGTCAAAAGTCGAGGAAAAGTGTGTAAAATTTGGCAATTTTCCGTTTCATCAGCGCTAACTGATGGCTCCCAGTTTTTGGCTGATTTCCCAGTTTATCTCTGCCGGACACGGGAAAATAAACCACCCAGAAATCAGGGCAGAAGTCCAGCAAGTTCGCGGAGAAATCCACAAATACACGGAATAAAGGTAAATCGACCATTGCGATCACGGAAAATATATTGGCAACGATTTATAATCAAAGCAAAGTGAAAAGTAGGGCTGGATTCTAATATCACTACCCATTATCAATAGTGAAATTTCGTTCACACCAAAGAGGGGAGAGAGGGAGACTTTACCCGGCTGTCAACTCTCTCCTTCCCCTAATTTTTGATTATTTTTCTTTATTTTTCTGCAAAATTACTATTTTACGGCCGCTATTTGTTGTTATGGGTCTTCCACAACGTTTTTAAGGTAATTACTTTTACGTTTCAGATAGCGCTGCAAGGCAAAGTCGAGGTCTTTGTGTGAACGAAATTTTCACTATTGATTATGGGTAGTGATATTTAGACTCTACCCAAAAATAGCATAGACTTAATCAAAAATTGTCACAAAACCGCAGGAAAATAGCAAAAATTGGAAAAACGGTGGAAAAATGGGAAAATGCGGTTTCACAGCTACTCAAAATTCAGCGATAACTGATGGCTCCCAGTTGTTTGGTTGATTTCACAGATTATATCCGCCGGACACGGGAAAATCGCACAGAGAAAACAGCTGGGAAATCCGCAGAAAACTGGGGACCCGCGGGCTTTCGCTGAATTTGGAGTAGCTGTGCGGGAAAACCACCCAGAAAGTCGGGCAGAAGTCCAACAAGGATAAATCCACAAATAAACGAAACACGTAGAATTTACTGGCAACAATTTATTATCAAAACAAGTGAAAATGGCATAAATTATCAAAAAATCACAAAAACCGCAGGAAAATCGGAAAAATTTGGAAAAAAAAAACGGTCACAATCCGGGAAAAAAATGGCATCTCATGGGCAAAATGCTGCTGGCAATCGATGGCCACCGGGAGAGAAGGAGGCGGATTCGCGTGGAATTCAAAAATTTCAAAATCATCAAAAATCGATGCGCGGCGTTTTCGCTCATTCGCGGATTTTTCCACGATCGTTTCACGGGCTCGCTACCGTAATCCCGCGAGTGCAGATGACGTCAGAGGACCTGGATGCCTGGTGCGTACGGCGAGGAGCTCGAGCAGTTCACCAGCACCTGCACAGACTTAATTTTTTGAATGTTTTTTAAATAACATGAAATAATTTTTTATTTACAGTAAGTTTATTTTTTATTTGTTGAATAGATGATACATTTTTTCTATCGACTACGGAACTTGACGAGGAGTGTTTGTTGTAGGCGAAGAATCAGTGGACATCACTGGTTCTCTCTGCCCTACCGTAACCGCGATGCTGTTTTGGAATAAAATCGAAAAGCGGACGCACATATCCCCGATACACTGTCGAAGGACGTCGATTGGTTGCAATTTTTAGGAATATTGTTGGGGGATGTATTCGTCTCTTCGCACTTGGACCATGCTTTTGAATCAAGGTTTTTTCTGTTTCGGCCATTCCTCTCCTGGTTGTCAACACCGTGTACTGTACTTTAAAAACCACCAATTTTCAACGCTGATATTATGAGTATTTATTCCAAATTTCAATAAGTTTTATTTATGTACATAAATTAGCAAGAAGTGTACTGTATCCGTATATGTAAATGTATTTCTGTTTTTTGGTTGTTAGATTAGACAATGATATTTGTCTTTATTTTCGATTTCCGATGTGACATCTATTTTTGCAATCCCCACTTTCCCATGCGTTCATATATAAAGATGCATAAAACCATGCGATTTGGTATCTATGTGGACCAACATTTGTTTTGATAAGCTCGAACTTTATGAAAACACGAAGAGGTTCAAAACACACATCTGTAGCTCTGTACATGGTACTAATTACAAAATAAACCACAAAGCACAAATCACTGTCCACCAATAGCCGGTAACTGATCAGTTCCCGCCCGACTGTATCGCCTAAATGTCGACTGGTGATAACTGATCAGTGCTCTCGGCCTGGGTACACAATAGTACACAGAATACAGTCGGAAATCTTATCAACCTCGGCAAATAAAAGGAGGCGAGTTGCCGTGTCGTCAGCTCAGTCATTTTGGCCTTACATTGCTCTACGATACTCCCAGTTCATTGTGCGTGCGACCAGTGAAGTTGGATTGTTTTGGATTCAATCCGAAAATAGCGGCCTATTCGCAACTCTTGTTGTGTGGCAGTGCTCTGCGCATTTGTCGTTGAGGTCGGTGCTGAGAAGGTGCTATTGAGCCCAGATTTCGCTGGGCAAAAGCCATCTTCAGTTTAGTGGGACGTTGGTGGAAAAAATGGTCGCGGACGGGCACGTTGTGGTATGTTTGAAGAGTTTTATTAGGCGTATTATTTTCGAGTTTATGAACCTCCCATAAGTACAGTTAATTTTCCAGGACCAACTGATCGCCGTCTGGAACCCCGAAGTAACGTCGAACGGCTCGAACAACGCTCGCAACACCTACAGAATCAACCTCCCGTCGACTCCCTTCCTCAACTCGGCCCACCTACAGAACCCGTTTTCCGACGTGGCCAGCCACAACAACGTCGCCGACATCTTCCGCGAGTGCCGACTCATGTTCTGCGAGCGAATCCTCGGCGACAAACAGCTGATTTCGCAGGCTGAAGCGGGAAAAGTACGACATCATGCTGTTGACGCCGTTCGAGGGCTGCTCACTGCCCTTGGCGAAAGTGTTGGGAATTCGGTCGACTGCGATTTTTGTGGCCACCAGCAGCGCCGACTACATCTTCGAAGGGAACGGAATTCCTCAACCGCCCAGCTACATCTCTCGTAAGTTCTACTTTTGGTGGAAAATAAATACTACATCGCTGAGAATAAATGTTAATTTAAGCAACAAAAGTTGTTTTACATGAACAAATTTTCAGACGTGTTCCATCCCATTGCGCCCGAACGACCGCTGACCTTCACGGAACGTCTGCGCAACTTTTACGACTGGTACCACCGCAACAACATGGACTGGCGAATGGACGCGGAACACCCGATTGTGCAAAGTACTACCCCGGCACGCCAAAGTTCAGCGAGCTGTTCGAGCATGTTTCGTACGTGTTTCTGAACATGAACGAGTTCATGGACGTGGGCCGGCGATCTCGGGCAAGATCAAGTTCATCGGCGGCATCCACATGCCCGAGAAGAGGGCGGTCAACGCTTTGCCTGATGTGGGTTTTAATTTTACTTTTTACATATTTTATTAGAATTAAATTAGTAAAATAGGTAGCTTTTGATTAGAAGTTACTACAAAATCCACTGTTTTTAGGAGTACGAAAAAATTCTCTCAGCTGCGGACAAAGGCACAATCGTAATGTCACTGGGCTCCCTGGTGAAGATGGACACTCTACCACCTGAGATGAAGCGCGCTTTCGTTCAGGTCGTTCTCTGCACTCAAAGCCTACAACGTCATCTGGAAACATGACCGACCAGAGGAGATGATCGGCACGAATGCGACGAACATCTTTTTCCGTCGATGGATTCCGCAAAGGGAGCTGCTGTGGTGAGTTTTGGCATTACGGTTTTGAAAACTCGAAAGGTTTTGAAAGAAAGCGCTTTGATATTTTTTATCAAACGATATGATCAAAAACAGCATGTGATTAGGTAATATTAGGTGATCTGAGAGCAAGCTTTTGTTGTGTCTATACGACAGATGTTGAGGTTTCCATAGATAAGGGCCTAAAAGATCCCCATTGGTTTTGATAACGCTGGTCATTTTTCCGATTGGTTATCAGCTCTATCTGAAACCAAACTCATGATGTTGTGCTTGCCCGAGGCACGTGAACATCTAGAAGACTTTGAACTCACTGCACACAGGATAAAAATTGTCAAAAGTGCACGCAATGTGTGTAGTTAGATATCGCATTGGTTACGGGAAGGTATATGAATAGTATTCTCAAAGTATACACACGATCAGTTATACGCTTTATTGGTTCGTGAACGTTACGATCAGGATGTAATAATGATGGACCAGCAATAATATTCTTTATTGCAAAATAATTTTTATCACAAAATCAAAAAAGCAATTTTCAGTGGACCCGCGCGTCAAGCTGTTCGTCACGCACATGGGGCCTCAACTCGTACCTCGAGCTGGCCTACGCGGGTGTTCCAGCGGTCATGCTCCCGCTCTTCGCCGACCAGTCCTTCAACGCCGGCACTGCAGCGCGAAAAGGACTCGGAGTCTACCTGCACAAGGACCGCGTAACTGAAAAAACAATCTCGGACGCTCTGCAAGAAGTGCTCACCGACCCGGCGATCTCGCGGCGTGCACGAGTGCTCAGTCAGCTCGTGCGTGACCAACCGCTGAAACCGACGGACAACTTCCTCCAGCACCTGCGCTTCGCCATTCACCACCCACAAGCCGCCGAACTGCTTCAACTCCCACCGCCCACATGAACTTCTGGGTGGCCAACTCGCTCGACGTGATCGCGTTCGTGGCCGCAGTTGCAGTTCTTTCTCTCGCTGTACTGATCTTTGTCACCAAGTCTTTCATTCTCAAACTGAAAGGCCTTTCATTCAAAAACAAGGTAGACTAGCCGAAATTTCGCCCCAGTTTATAGGTGTCCCGCCAGTTAGATATGTGTATATGCATACTTGTTGTACATTAGTGCACACCAGTTTTTGTGCCCTGGTCCTTGTGTTTGTTATTACAGTATGGTGATATTGATGATTGAAATGTTGACTGCAATAAATTTAGTTTGGTTTATCAGTCGGATGCCTGATTTGTACTTGTATATTCATTCATGGTAAACACAAAACTCCACCAAAATCAGTATTGAAATTTAAACTGCAACAGAAAGGCTATTCAATACCTAACCATACTTATGCAGTAACCAAAACTCTATTTATATTTCGAACTAACACCAAAATTGGCAGCTCTGGCATTCTGCGACATTTTCGTGATGGAACCAAAAATAAAGCAGAAATTTTTTGGGAAAATTTCTGCATTTTTCGTTCGCGTATAATATTTTCTGTTGTTAATCAACGCGAAACTTGCTATATTCATCGATCAGGTTGCTGAACCATTTACTCAAATTATGAATGACTCAAGCAACCCGCCGTACGTCAAGCTGAGTCACTTCGTAAGTCATTTTTATTATTTTTTCGATTTTTCCAAATGTTGTTCTTTCTCTCTCTTTCATGATGCAATTTTGTTGTTTTATAGGATGGGCACGTTTGTGATCGAACTCTAACTGGGACCATGCGCGAAAACTTGCCAAAATTTCGTGGAATTGGCTCGACGCGGCTACTACAACAACACCATCTTCCATCGGATTATCGAGGAGTTCATGATTCAGGGCGGTGATCCTACAGGCACAGGTTAGTTTGGTAGATTGGGCTATTTTTTGTGTTCTCTAGGTCCTGGTTTTGAGATTGGTGTTGCTTGGATAATTTTTCGTATATTTTTGGGACTTTTGTGCTATTTTTTAGAGTTTTTTAGTTATCATGATTTTTACGAAGATATTATTATTATGCGTAAATTACAAATTAATTTATTTATGTAGGAAGAGGAGGCACGTCGATCTACGGCGCTCGTTTCGAGGACGAGATCGACGGCCGACTTAAGCACAACCCGGCGCTGGAGTGGTGTCCATGGCCAACTCGGGCCCCAACACGAACGGCTCGCAGTTCTTCATCACGCTGGCGCCGACGGCACACCTGGACGGAAAGCACACCATCTTCGGCAGGATCGCGTCGGGCATGCGTGTCATCCAGAAACTTGGCAGTGTCAACACCGACCAGGACGACCGGCCGTTGCAGGAGGTGCGGATAGTCAAAGCCAGTCCGGCCGATGAGCCATTTTGAATCTCACTCCATTCTTCCAGTTGTTTGTATTTATCACGATCTTTATAAAGGTTATCCAATTTCATCTAGTTCTGTCAAAAGAAACCATCCACTAGCTGATCGTCCACAATCTCCGGCACAGTTACCTTCATCCCACTGACACTTTCCCATGGTCGAGATGATGGTCTGTCGGCCGTGTTCGTTGCCCGACCAAGACCTGCGCGCCACTCCGTTGGCACATCCAGGTCAGCATCAGCTCCGCTCTTCTGTCGGCATCGTCGCTTCATCGAGCAACAGGCCGAACCCGCCGTTGATGACGTCACCCCAGCCCACGCCGCCGCCGTTGTGGATGGACACCCATGTGGCCCCACGGAAACTGTCGCCGATGACGTTCTGGATGGCCATGTCGGCGGTGTAGGCGCTGCCGTCGGTGATGTTGGAGGTCTCGCGGAACGGCGAGTCGGTGCCGCTGACGTCGTGGTGGTCGCGGCTGAGCACGACGGGCGCCTAAATAGTGGTGATTATTAAACTGGACACACTTGATTATCTTTCGAAAACGCCGCTTATACGATGTTAGACATTCGAACCGCCCGTATACAGTGTAAGAGTAAAAATTAGTCAACGTTGTCTACACCTTGTGCACCTCTTCCCACCTTCAACTTCCCCTCTCGAACCGCCTTGTTGAATGCGAGCGCGATCTCGATCCGGCCGATCTGGTCCGAATACAGTATCCGGGCCTGACTGCCCACTACCAACTTGTGCTCCTCGCGCCCAGAATCCACCGCCGGTTGTCTTCGTTCTGTTGGCGAGTTTTTGGGTTCACGCCGGCTTCCTTGGCGAGTTTTTCGATTACTTGGCAGGCGATCTGGTCGGTCAGATGCAGGTCTGCCGGTAGGCCGACGTGCAGACCAGCGGAATGGGCCGAAGCCGAGGGAGAAGATGTCACTGAAGTTGTACGTACATAGGGCGGAGAACGACTCAAACCGCGATTCGCCTATCGCGACTCCCCTATCGCGACCGACCTCTATCGCGACCACCATCAAAAACTAGATAGTACCAACGTTTTACTCACTTTGTTACCCTAACGTTTTCCCTCATGTTTATACTATCACCTAGATAGTATCTATGTACATGTTGAAGGGTGAGTTGGTAAACTAGCGTTACTATCTAGTTTTTGATGGTGGTCGCGATAGAGGTCGGTCGCGATGGGGAGTCGCGATAGGGGAGTCGCGATAGGCGAATCGCGGTTCATACACGACTTCACATAGGGCATACATGAAGGCCATGATATACAGTACAAAAAGATGTTGCGATATATCAAATTATAGTAAACACCCACCCCATTATGTCCTGCATGTAGGACGGGAACTTGAACGTCTTATCGTCTTTTGCGTCCTTGGCCAGAATATTAGCACCAGCCCGTTGGCACTCCACCAGGAAAGCATTTCCGTAGTCCCCAGAAGTGCATGCCCCTCTCGGCCAACTTCTCAATTGCATGAATATGGCGCAACAAACTTTGCTTCACCAGCTGCTCGAACTTTTCCTTGTCGTAGCCATCAATCGTTGGCCTGGTCAAAAGTCAGCCCAACGGGGTAGTAGCCGCCGTTGAAGGGGTTATGACAAGAGGTCTGGTCAGAACCGAGTTCCACGATTAGGTCCGGTTGAGCGCCAGCTTCTCCCACAGATCGACCACGTTGCCCAGATAGCCGATGGATACCGGCCTTTTGTTGGCACGGTACTCGCGGATCCAGGCGATGATCTGGTCCAGGTCTTTGCTGTACACGTCCAGCCAGCCCTGTTTGTGGCGTTTGATGAGGGCTTCTGATGAGATCTGAAGGTTATCATTTTAGTAATAAAAAAAATTACCAAATGCTGGCCATGCGTATGAACTTAACCATAATGCAGTAAAATAAATAAATGTATGTACTGCAAAAATGCGTACCTCTGCAATGACGCCCACACAACCCAGCGATCACTGCTGCCTTGGGTTGTGCTCCGCTCATCCCACCAAGTCCAGCAGTCACGAAAACTTTGCCGGCCAGTGATTCAACACCAAGATATTTTCGGCCCGCGTTCATGACAGTAATAGTGGTGCCGTGCACAATTCCTGAAAGTTTTTAATTTGTCATTTTTATGAGGTCAAAAACCCACCTTGAGGCCCAATATAGCAATATAACTGCGGCGGTCATCTGCCCATTCTGGGTAACGCCCAGCGCGAAAAACTTGTCGTACAGCTGCTTGGTGGAGTAGTTGGGGATCATCATGCCGTTGGTGATCACCACTCTGGGAGCGTTCGGATGCGACGGGAATAGTCCAAGTGGATGGCCGGAATAGAGGCTCAGCGTTTGGCTTTCGTCGATTTCGTTGAGGTAACGTAGGACGAGACGGAATTGGATCCAGTTGGAAAAGATCTGAAAATTGAGGCTGTAAACACTGAAAATTAAACATTTAGGGTGACTAAAACACTAAAAGTCATGCCGATAATTACCTGTCCATTTGCCGCCATAGGTCACCAACTCTTGCGGAAATTGAGCAACAGCAGGGTCCAAATTGTTCAAAATCATCAGAATAATCGCGGCGCCTTGTCGAGTTTTGGCTGGGATTTGGTCGATTGGAATAGCGTTCAGATGATGGGGAGGCATGAATCTGTACGCGTAAATGTGGCCGTGTTCTTGGAGCTCTTTGGCAAACTCCGGACCAAGGATGTGGTGGTACTTTTTCGGTACATAGCGGAGAATGTTCTTCAGGGAGAGCTGAATTTTCGGATTAGTTGTGATTTAAAGTAATTAATCTATAATTTTTGAGTCGTTCATTATACTTAAGATATTTCTAGTAATACTAGGAATAGGTGGAAACTTGATACATGTATTTAGGAAATGACCACCGACCTTTTTCTCGTCCAAATTCAGCGGACATGGTCTTTTTGGCGCATGCGCAATTGGAATCTTGAGCCTTTCCGTGGGGTAATCTGGTAAACTATCGAAGGGATCCACCTCCAACAATTTCCGAAGTTGACCCGCGTTCATCTCGAAAGTTAAATAAAGCGAGTACGCCTAAACAACAATAGAATTAACAAATGCGATGAGATGTAGGTAAAAATACACACGAGAATCTCGAATCGTGATCACGAAGAAAACATGAATGCTGCCTTCCTCCTCGTCGATGGAGTGTAATATTGCAGTTGGCTTTCGATGACAGTGTATTCTCGTCGATGAAATCACTGCGCGGGCCGGTCAGAGAGTCATTTCTCCATCGACTGTGATGATTACTATCTTGACGAAAAGAAGTAAAAATTAAACGAGTTTTAAAAAACACAAGTTTTAATTTCATCCCGACGAAAAGTACGTAGATAAGTCATTGCAGGAATAAACATAATTATAATTACCATTATGGGAACATTATAACGCATACTGTAGTTGAAAATAAAAAAATACCGCAAATTTGGCATTCGTCAAAAATCGTGGCAATTCTGTTTCAAGCTGAAAATTAATTTTATTTTTCACAAATTTTATTTTTTGCAAATTCGTTGTTGTTTTCATTATATAATTCTCTACTTTTCATCATGACCAGTTCGAAAAAGGAGCGGAAACGAAAGAGCAAAAATTCCAGAAGACTTTGCAAAAGCGTTGAAGGAGGTGCGCGTCAAGTTCGCGGACATTGTGTTGAGCGAGACCGAGGTGACAAATGTGGGTTGAATCTGCTTGAAAGTTTATCAAGGACATTCTGCGTGTTTTTATTTTATTGTTACTTATTTTTTATTTTATTTTCCCTTTGAAATTATTAATGTTTTTGCCCGATTTGTAAATTTTGAAAATTTTCAATTCAGGTCCTCTTTTCCGTCCACACTTCTTTCCGCGCCGCCGCCATGTTCCCCGACATTGAAGATGTTGTCGTGGTTTCGACGCCAACGCCCAGTTGATCGTATTCCCCGAACAATGCGACTACAAGAACTTCATCTTCATCGTCTGCTCTTCGAAAGAGGCGGCAAGTCGGGTTCGAGACGGGATGAATGGCCAGAAGCCGCCGTGGCTGAAGCAGGGAACCGTGCCGTTTTACCTGTGCTATGCTTCTAGATGTAAGCTGTTGTTTTTATTGCTATTTGACATGAATTTTGTTTGGTTTAGTTCCTGAAGAACGACTATGTGCCTGCTGTTTCTGGATTTTACCGTGCTCGAAAATGCGATTTCTCAAGGTTTGGAGGCTGATTTGGTTGATTTCATCAATGCTTCTGCACCATCAGGTAGGATTTTTTCACTTTATTTTTTCGTTTTTAAATTTTTAGACTTTTCTAACCGAAATTGTTTTTTATGGCATTTATTTATCACACCCAGAATTTTTAGAAGTCTTGAAAAACCGCACGGTTATACATTTCGGCCACGTTTTCGACTACTCCACCAACACGGCCAACACTCCATCGGCGCCTATTCCCCAAATTTTCACCGATTTGCTCAAACAATTGGAAAAAGACCCCGAAATTCGGAGGAAAATCCGAGATGACTTTGACCAAGTGACCGTGAACATTTACGCGCCCGGCCAGGGATTCCCCTCGCACGTTGATACGCATTTCCGCTTTCGAAGAGCAAATTGTGATCGTGAATCTGACGCGGACGTGGTCATGAAGTTCAGGGATTGTGCGAATAATGCCACGGCTTTGGATGTTCTGTTGCCCAGGAGAAGTTTGGTGTTTATGGAGGGGGCGGCGCGGTACAAGTATAAGCATGGGCAGGTTTAAATTTTTACTGTAAAATACGTTTTCTATATGTTGGGTCTGGAACCGTATGGAATATTCTAGAAGGAGTCTAGAAGATTCCAGAAGGTTTCCAGAAGTTTTCCGAAGGCAACTCCGGAAGCTTCCAGCAACGTCCACAGTCAGCCGCCAGGCTATTCGAGAATCTTCCAGAATATTCTGCGCCTGTCTGGGCCCACTGATCTCAGAGTATAAATATCCCCGACCCAAACACGGCCCAGCCAGTTGACCCAGTTCAACTGTATTCATACCGTTCTATCAATAAACTCTTCTACTTCTACACTATTCGGATCTACTGTCGACCCATCAATTGGCGCAGCTACGAACCTACGACACCATGGGAGACGATCAAAACGAGATGACCAACCGACTCGCCGAACTCGTCGTGAGCCAACAGGAGCAAATCAACATCCTTCGACAAACTATGGAGCGCTTGTCCATCGTCAAGACCGAGCCGTCTGAACGCACAGCCGCCATTTCGTCCACCGGCGACGTCAACAAGTTCGCGAACCGCATCGGCGAGTTCGTCTTCGACCTGCAAGCGGCACGACGTTCGTCGCCTTGTTCGAACGGCACAAGTTCACCTTCCAGGAGGCCAAGG
This sequence comes from Ips nitidus, assembly GCA_018691245.2. Taxonomy (NCBI): domain Eukaryota; kingdom Metazoa; phylum Arthropoda; class Insecta; order Coleoptera; family Curculionidae; genus Ips; species Ips nitidus. Next base: position 408,632 of record JAGUCG020000134.1, read on the forward strand.
AGACCCTGACCGATGGCCAACTGGTCCAACTCCTCGTCAGCTAGGAGATTTTCACCGACGACAAGACGCTATTCCAGCGCCGTTTTCGACGTGCTCACCTATACTCCACCGGACGACATGGACATCGATTCCATTCTCGACAAAGTGAATGCACGTACCGACACGTTCGAATTCGACAAGCTCGACCTGGCCAAGTTCAAGCTTCTCGTCGCGACTTTGTGGCTCAAGAGCGAACGTCACCGTCCCTACCGTGCACTGCTCCTGAAGGAGAGCGACGGCGTACCCCCAACTGGACGAGGTGCCAACTGGACGAGGTCCAACTGGACGGTTCCAACTGGACGAGGTGCCAACTGGACGAGGTGCCAACTGGACGACATAGGGGTTTTTTTTTCGCGATTTCTTGGCCCGCAAGTCGCCTATGCCTAAGCCTAAGCCTAAGCCTAATCCTAAGCCTAATCCTAAGCCTAAGTTGTCACCTCGTCCAGTTTTCCCCTTTACCTTATGTCGTCCAGTTGGCACCTCGTCCAGTTGGCACCTCGTCCAGTTGGCACCTCGTCCAGTTGGCACCTCGTCCAGTTGGCACCTCGTCCAGTTGGAAAACCGTCCAGTTGGACCTCGTCCAGTTGGAACCTCGTCCAGTTGACCCCCCGCCGCTCCTGAAGGAGAGCGACAAGGCCGACTTCGCCCAGATTCGCGAACTCTGCCGCGCCCAGTCCACACGAGCCGTCGACATCAACGTCGGAACTGTCCAACCGAAGGACAACGTCGTACGTCATCAAGGTCAAAGAAAGTGGAAGAAAGAACGGAACGACGCAAGCTCGAAACCCACGACTTGCTATCGCTGTGGATCCAAGGCGCACAAGAAAAAAAGCTGACATTTAAATTTTTTCCCCAGAAATATGATAATACAAAATGTATTTCGAATTTTTATAGAAAATTTTATAGAATATAAAATTACAGAATCCTGACCCGAACCTATGACGTCAGCCCGATTGACAACCGCCTGCTGAGAGAAGGCGGCGAATCTCGATAACCTTTCGGAAAATCCGCCACCAGCCCTGTGAATGCCCTATCCCGAGTTCTGCGACTGGGACCGAAATGGCGTCATGGCCAAGCCGGAAGAGGACGAAGCTGCCGCCAAGTTGGAGCGGAAGTACGTCAACGAGGTGGGTTCGGGTTTTGTATTTGTTATCAAAAAACCTTAAAAGTTTATTTTTATTTTAATCTACGTTTGGAAATTGTAAAAATCACCATTTTTAAATGTGGTCATCCTTTCTTCTTTCAGAAATAATTTTCATTTTGTATGTATAAAAAAACGAAAATTTAGGTCTACGAACAAATTGCCGACCACTTTGACATTACCCGTTTTTCTCGTTGGCCGGCCTTTGCCAATTTTCTCGGCTCGTTCACCGATTGGTCGCTAGTGTTGGATGCCGGTTGCGGAAATGGGAAATATTTGGTTGGGGAGGACAAGTTGGTCAGGGTGAGTTTCAACTTTTTCAGGTTTTATGTAATTATTGATATTTTACTGAAATTGCCATATATAAGAATATTATATGTACCTATATTATTATGTAGATCGGTATTGTAGATCGGTTCGGACATTTGCGAAGGCCTTTTGAAGATCGCCGGCGGAAAAGGAGCCGAAGTCATCAGAGCTGACCTCCTGTGCCTGCCGTTCAGGTCCGGTTCAATGTGCGGATGTCTTTGTGCCGCAGTGATTCACCACTTTTCTACGCCTGCTCGGCGACTTCGAGCGTTTGCAGAGATTGCTCGAATTTTGCCGGATCGGTGGTCGGGGTCTTGTGAGCGGATGGGCCATGGACCAGTCGAGGTCGCAGTACCAGAAGATGAGGTCGAACCGGGGCGATGAAGAAGGTGGGCTTATAACTTTTATCTAAAATGTAATTCATAATAGGTGTGTTTGTACTTTTATACATACAGCCCACGTTCGCGTGTTACCCAGGAAGAAGACACGCTTCGAAGTGACACACTTTTCCTATCCACAAGACGAGTCATATCTTATGGGCAACAACACGATATTTTTTGGAAATTACACTCGGATCTCTTGCTTTTACGACTGGCGTCGGCTGTAGGTGTATTGATATAACTATATCTTATTTGTAGTTTATAAACCAAGTTTTATATAAAACACCTGGCCATTTCCAGACCAGCTACCAGATCAACCCCAACCCCCTTCAACGCCTTCAAAAACCCGACTTATCGTCCACGACGGCACCGAGTTCACCCAACAAGACATGCTGGTCCCATGGGAGGCGTCGAAGAAACAAACCGCCGACTCCGTCCAACACCTCCGCTACTACCATCTGTTCGTCGAGGGCGAAATGGACGAGCTGGTGAAGAAGCTGCCCAACTGCCGACTCGTGCGCTCCTTCTACGAGCAAGGAAATTGGTTCGTGGAGTTCGAAAAGGTCTCGTGATCTATTATACTTAGTTAATGTTGGTTTTTATTTGTTTAAGTTTGAATAAATTTGACATGAACACAAATTATCCATCTTTTAACAAATCGAAAAAAGAAAATTGCGTGTTTTAAAACCTCGAAACTTCCGAAATAAAAATAGGGTCACTGTTTATTCAAACGGCAACATCTCTTCGTAGCTCGGCCAGGGAAAGCCATAATAGGACTTTTCCATTCAATGGCGTTTCAGATATTATAGCATTATAGTGGTGTATATTAAATTAACGTAACGGCTGAAATCTGTATAAAAAGTCATGTCAGGCATGACACCGTACTTAGGTCTTTTGTAGTAGCATAATCCAAGTCATTTTACGATTCGATCATGTTCGGGATTATATGGGTTTCAAAAATGAACAAGACGTAAAATCTATGTAAATTTGGAACAACAAAGTTTGATTACAAAACATGTATAACCTAGTTTTGATTACAAATGTTTGACTACAACAGAACCCAATGAGAAAAATATTTAAAGGAAAAAACAAAAAGCTAGCATTATAGTAAAAAACCAAAAGGCTATGGGATTAGAAACGCTATGGAATTTACGGGAGCCAAGACCCATCATTTTCTTTTCTGAGAACAAATAACAAGGCTTTAGGAGTGCGGGCGGCGAGTCGGTGGGAATTTGGGCGGATATCGGCGCGTCTTTTGAGCAGTAGTTCGGCCAGCAGTGAGGGCTTCAAAATGTTGGACAACAGGGGACAGTTTTATTTTAGTAAATATGGTGGTCGATAAGCATAGATATTTTTGTATTTAGAATGATCGCATTTTCCTATAGATAACACAAATGACAAGGAAAATATGATGTTGCTCTGGTTCAACGTTAACTAATAGTTGATGGAGAAATTGGAGGGCGGCCCGACCGAGTCGGGAAAGCCCGGCGAACAGGCTCTGCAGGTTGGACGAGCCGGTGGGCGACGCGTTCATGGGGCTGGGCGTGCTCATGTGCGAGCAGTACGAGGCGGCGCCGTTCGACGGCACCGGCGCGTTCATGCCGGGCGGCGGGTTCATCTGCGGGCCGAGGGGCGGCGAGAATTGCTGAGGAGGCGGGTTGTAGGCGGCCGAGGTGGAGGGCAACGGCGAACATGCCCTCCGGCAGTTGGTCGATCATTTCGAGCAGGTCCTGAAACGATGGGTCTCTTATCGATGGAGTAGGGTAAACACAAGAAGAAAAGTGTGCATAGTTTTGATTTGTTCAAGAGTGTACTTCATAGTGTATTGATGACCTCACAAAATCATATATATTTGTTACCTCAATTTATGGTCTCACAAATACCGGTTCGTAGTCTTGCAAGTACAAATACCCAGCAAATACGCCCACAACGTATTTTCACACCTTCTCTGGCAGAACTCGTAGAAAAATTGGCGTACCACGTAAACAACCTCAATACTGTTCTACTTGTGCGGACTGTATTTTGTGCCCGCGGTCTCCGCGACAAAATTCATGATGAATTTCGTGTCGCCAACCGGTAGCCATTAATTTGACGCACCAAAAACCTGGATTACCCCTTTCATCCGGCAGGCTGCAGCACGAACAGCACAGCAATACCCTCAGCACGCTTGCCGAAGTGGTCTGATTCTGCAAACCATTACAACGAAAACAAACTCGCTCGACCTAATTGCCAACCGAGACGACCTTAATAAACCGAAATTCGTGGTCACAACATGGTGCGTTCCGTACGTCGCGTACGCAGCAAACGGGTCACACACCCTGTACGGTATAAATACCGGCGGGATTAGCGACTTTCGGTTTCTTTCTAAAAAACTAGTCCAAATAATGCGTCTTTAGACAACTTTTTTGTTCACGCCTAACAAGATCGTTTTTATGACAGACTGATATAAACGATGCGCCGAATAATTTTCCTGGCCACCCATTCGACTTCTGACGATAAGCGACTTTACTGTTGCGGCAAGGCATGACGGAGTATTACCAACCTTTTCAACCCTACCAGACTGGAGCAAATTGCCTAAGGATCCGGACAACTCAAAGTTTAGAGAGGCACGCGTGGAGGATGATGACATGGTGGGCATGTACAATAAGTGGTTCGAGACGGGCATGAGTTCGCTAATGTCAGCGGTTGCACATCAACAGTAAGGACGTTCATTTTCTTCACTGTATTTTCCAGATTTATATAAAAATGGCGTACTACTTATAAATTAGCATACGGATTTACAATGGGCCATGTTTGATGAAAAATTCCAGTCTCAAACGAAAACGAAAGTCGATTGCACGCCAGTTCGGCGAATGTTCGGCGGCTTCAGTGGACCTGCCCAAACATGCCAAATGCGTGCATAAGCTCTTGACCGACCAGTACACAGACGAACCGCACCCACCTTCAAGGCCAATGCGAAGGCTATGGAGATATCGGGATCGAAGGAGGATGAAGAAGGAATATGAGAGCGTGCAAATGCCGAACAACAAGAAACGCCCCACTGATTGGACCGGAGGATTCCGCCTGACTGAAGCGATCGAGACGTTCAATTGTTCGACGTGTTGAAAACTATCACCTCGCGCCCAACAAGCCGAAACTGACGCCCATGGGCACTGTGGCACGTCTGCTGGTCGAAAGTGTGAAAGCGATGAAGAACAAGACAGATCTGCCACGATGGCAGTCCACCGTTGACAGTTTGAAGAATTTGAACGAAAAGCGACGGAAAATCAAAACCAAAATGGAGGATGACAGCGAAGAGATGGGCAAGAGTCTTTTGCTTCGGGGTGTTCGCGGACCGGCAAACGGCGAGAGTTTCGACGAAGTGGACATGCAGGAGATGATTAAAAACCCGGCCAAGATGGACCAGATGATGAGGGTGCATTCGAGGAAAAAGAAGAAACCCGAGCGGATGGTGGTGGACATTATTCGCAAGGGTATGAAGTTGGCGTACAACCTCAGCGGCAAAAATACCAGCGATTTTGAGCGGCGGAACATGCGGCTGGTGTCGCCGAGATTTCTGGGATTGGCGCCGGAACAGGACAAGGAAGATGAGGTATACGAGACTGGTATCGTATTTTTAAATATGATTTTCAAGACTCTGTAACACCTTTTTCTGCAATCACAGACGTTCCACCACTCCGTTGTTCAGATTTCCTTCGCCTCTCCCTCCATCCTCTCACTACACGATGGAGGCGGCTCCGAAATCGAAAACCTCACCAGCATTCCCCGACTCCTCCAAATGGCCGGCGTCCAAGACCAGCAAATTTGGCTGGACATGCTCATGGAAGCGGCGGGGGTCAACGAGGCCAAGGACAAACTCGTCGAGGAGTTGGAGCAGATGCAGGACCCGAAGCTGACGAGCATTTTGAGCAATTCTTCCGCCATGGTCGACGAGCATGGAGTGCCGTTGTACTTGACGAAGGAGAACATCACGCAGATGGGCGGGGATACCCGGCAAATCGAGACGTTTGAGAAGTTGTCCGATTCTTATTCGGAGAGGCAGGTAGGCCCCAAAGCAGTGTTCAGTTTTGTTTCCTAATAACTTTCTAGACGACCTTCAATCACGTCGGAGAGACGTGATTGAAGCACTTTACGTTTTACCACATAGTTAACAACTAAATATGAACTTAAGATCGGAGATCTGAATACAACTGGATACGCGATCCTGTCGAAAGACCAAGTCGAGTTCCTCTACGGCCCCGGATCACCCTACCACGACCCAAACACCCTGGACAGATTTAGAAACCTGACCCAGGACCAAGTGTTGGACCGGATGCACGAGGACATTGGCCGGATCGCGCAGATGGGGGAGTTCCGAATTCGGCAGAAGGACATTGTGCTGTCGGCGTTCCTCTTCGCTCAAGTCACCCTAATGCCCGCGATTCTCTCACAAGCCATCGTCCTCACGCCGATCCTCTTCACGCCGGTCAGCCTCTCACCAGCAGTTTTTGGGCACCTGATCCTCTCGCCCTGGATCTTCACGCCGTTGGTGCTGTCGCCGCGCGTGCTCAGTTCGATGGTCCTTGCGCCGTTCATGTTCTCGCCGATTATTCTCACACCGCTGGCGCTGCACCCGGCCATTCTGTCGCCCGGCATCTTCAACCCGTTCGTCTTGACGCCGGCTGTTTTGACTCCGCTGATCCTGTCGCCACAGGTGAGTTTCATTGGCAATATGACGTCTATTCTTATAAGCTGTAAATGGAATTCCTTCAGAGAGTAGTAGGCAAATTGAAGTCAAATTCGTTCAAAACAAGAATGACCTGTGTTAATTTCAGGTCTTCACACCTATCATCCTCTCGCCACTGTGCCTGACACCGATCATCCTCAACCCCCTCGCCGGTTCACCTCTCATTCTCTCCCCATTCGTACTTTGCCCCGTAATCGCGTCACCAATGTTCTTGGGCGCGTTAGTGTTGAGTCCCTACGCTCTATCGCCGATCATACTTAGCCCGTTGGCCGCATTTTCTGTTGTGCTATCTCCTAGTTGGCTGAGTTGATCTTTCCCTGGGAAAAGATTTTTCTCTTCAAGAGCAACACCCTCGTTTTTTAAGACGGGGCTCATGGGCATAATATTGACTCATGATAAGTCATAGTAATAATACTAAATCTTTTAGGTATGACATACATAAATCTTTGTATGTCAACATAAATGTTTGTAAACATGAACACACCTGCTTGGACTTGTTGTGGAAGTTGCACAGCTGGACCACCTCCCTCGAAAAGTCGTCTCCAGTCACGCCGGCGGGCAATCGGATCGCCAGCGAGTTGGCGGACGAGCGGCCGTTGCTGGCCGGGTAGCCGTTTGAGTGCGGGTTGTAGTGTGCAGACGAATTCGACGGCGCATAGTACGAGGGCACTGGTGAGGCGACCTTGATTCCAGCCGCCGCCGACTCCAACTCCTGGACCATGTCGGCGGAGGGCGGCTTCACCTTGCATGTGACGACGGCGATGCGCATGGCCGTGAATGTGATGTTCTGCATGGCGTCTAGGTCGCCGGAGTGCGTGACGTTGGACGAGACGTGCCTGAATTTGTAGACTTTGTAAAATTTTGGAAAACATAATAATACCAACACAAGTTCTCAACTTGATGGTTCTTATTGTTAGTACGTATTTTCATCAATCGAATAAAAATCAAAACCACCACAAATACCGACACAAAATCCCCACCTCGACGTTTCCAGCTCGTCCGCCGAAGACGCGTGGTCCTTCAGCTCGTCGATGACGTCGCTGATCTTGACTGCCTCGCAGTTGCAGTTGATGATGTACTTGACCTTCTCGGCCGCCGAAATGTCGCGCAAGTAGTCCTTCAAGCACTTGGCCTGCAGCTTCTTCAGGTCCAACGGCTCCAAGTGCATTGGCGCCATGCACACGTCCTTGGTCAGCGAGTGGACGGACGACTTGACGGTGAAGCAGATGGTGCCGCCGGTGACGAACGAGAGGCGCATGATGAGCGCGGAGTCGTAGTTGGCGAGGATTTCGGCGACCTGGTCGAACTCGAGGAAGCCCATGATCAGGTTCTTCTCCCAGAGTTTGCGCACGTTCGTTTTTTGGTCCTGGAATTTGATTGTGAGTTCATCATCAACTGTGAGCGTTTTTGGTCAAGTTTGATGAAAGCAGAATATTAGGGATGGTCTGCCTTCAATAAGGTTGTTTTAAAATATTTGTTGGCCTCTCCCGGTTCTAAATAAAAAAAATTACACACCTGGAAGATCTGTAGGAGCTCTAGCATTCCACGCCACACACTGAAGCGGTCTTCACGTTGCCGCACTCGTATCGCAAGTGCGGGCACAGCATGTTCTTGAAGGTCACGATTTCTGTAACAAGAAAACAAGAGTAAGGACGTCGGACGCTTAAAAATTTCAAAGAAAAAACGATGAGGTTTTGAGGAAACACAATATTTGGTACATAAGTACAAATAGTATAAGTAATACGAAGAAAAATCCACTCACGGGCCAGTCCCTTGACCTTGGCCTCGCCGCGAAACGGGGTGCAGTCGTTGCACTGGAGTTTGTAGCGCAACAGGTCAAAGTCCGAGTCCCGCAAGCCCCGCTGCACGTCGGCATGCACGCGGAAGTGCTGCTTGAACAGCGCCATGAAGTGCTCCCAGCGCATGCCCTGCTCGCACCACTGCAGCAGCAGGCCGTCCTGCACGTTCGTGCCGTACAGCCAGAAGCAGGTGGCAGTGTAGGAGGACATCATGCGCTGGACTTGGCAGTCCTGGAAACAGAAGCCGATTTATTGACCTGGATATTTTCTGTATTAATTTTTCTCAACAGGGAACTGCGACTTTAAAGTATAATTTAGGAGAAGAAGAGATTATACGCCTATATGCATGCAATCAATGGAATATGTTTCTCTCCAAAACTTTGTCCCCAAAACCAACCTGATTCCTCCTTGTGGCGATGGTGAACGGCAAGGACAATGTGTGAGCGGTGGCGAATTTTCCCGACGGACTGAACATCTCGGCCTTGATGTGGAAGTAGAAGATCGGCCGTTTGCCATGGGATTTGTAGTCGTTTCCGATTCCGCTCGGGGAGAGGTCCTGGAACAGAAGTGCTGGATTTTCAGCAACAAGTCCTCTAAAACATATTTTTGCGCTTATAAAGCAATCCCCAACTTTGATTGCGGCGAAAATATACCCCACCTGGAACGAATTGTTCGTCGACTGCCGGCCCTTTTGCCTTGTTGTGCATAACAACTGCGGGTAGGTGGCGGCCCAGTAGCGGTTCTTCGAGTTGAACGCCGGGTAGATGACCACCATGTCCTTGCTGTTCACGTCCGACTTTTTGTGCGCCGTGCTCGACTGTTGCTCGCCGACGTTGCCGGACGAGTTGGAGTTGGTGCGCTTCGTGCCCGACGTGGGTTTCATGGCCAGAAGTGCGGCGGAGGGCACCGTGGCGATGGGCGAAGAGGTTTGGAGCATCTTTTGGCGTCGCATTTCCGACTGAAATTTTTGAGTTTTCGTCATCATTTTTCGTTTTCGTCAATATTATGTACAAAATCAAATTAAAATTTATAATTCATTGTATGAAATGGAAAAAATGCACTAGGAATTGTGAAGAACGTATTTTGCAAAAAAAACAACACATACCTGAATGTGCTCCGCAGCGTCTTCGGCCACCACTTGAACCTCAAAGTGCTTGAAGGCGACGCCTCTGGCCAAAGCGCCACAGTTCATGGCGAACAGGTTGTTGGTGACCAGGATGGCGTTTGTCGAGGGCTCTGTGGCCAGCACACAATCACTCATCAGGAGTTCCAACGCGGAGAAGACCTGGATTTCAGTTCACATTACAGCAACAATTTAGCATTCCGGTCAGAAATTTAGCTTTATTTCAAAACCTTGTGACAAAAGGATTGATTTTAAATGATAAAAATAAATATTAACATAAAAAATTATGAGAAAGATCAGCAAAGAACCCACTTGGTCAGATAACCTTCCCACGGGATCCAGATCGCCGAAAACCTTGGACTGGTTGACCACGTGCCGCAAGCCTTGAAGCCGCGCGCTCAAAACTGCCAGCTTGTGCATCATGTAGGAGTAGAAGCTGACCAGTCTGTTCACGGGCTCGGACTTCATCGGCTGGTAGTCGACCATGTGCCGGACTTGGGCTGCGCGCACTTCGGCCCACATAAAGACCGACTGCTCGTTGCAAAATGCCTGGAAGATTTGGAGTGCGGTTTTATACGAAATAATTAAGAATATAAATGAATTTAAAGCTAAAACTACTATGAAAGTTTCAGCCTTGAAAATATGTAGTCGCAAATACATACGCTTACTAATAAATCATAGACCCAAAAATCCGTACCTTGAAGTAGTCGATGAACGGGCACAAACTATGCTCTGCAAAATTCTGCAGACCAACTATGTACTCTTGTTGTTGTTGCGGTGTGGTGGGGAAATTATGTTGGAATTGCGAGTAGAGGCCGTGCAGTATGTTGATCGTGTCGCCCAGCTTCAATCCCAGTTCGTGGAGAGTGTTGGCGGGGAGTTGAAGGGAGGGGGGCACGTCGGTTGACCTAAAAAAATTAACTTTTTATTACGTTTCTACATAAATTACTAATTATAATCTGAATTTTTACAAAAATAACACGTCATGTTATCGCTGAGTTGACTTTTCATTTAAAAACTCACCTAGCATAGTTGACCAGCTTGATGAGCGCATCGTTCAGCTTGTTGAGGATGACCTTGTCCTCGGAGGAGGACGCCACATTCCGCATGAGACTGTTCTGCAGCCGGCTGGTGATGCACATGACGTTCCACGTGAGCATCGTCCACTCTTCGATGAACTCCTGCTCATTCTCCGGCGAAGCCGTCTGGATTCGCTGGACGCGTGCATCGATCTCCGACAGCAGCTTGCAGATGAGCTTCGTCACCTGAAAGTTTTGAATTTGGTGAATGTAGTGGTTTTTATTTTATCTGAAACTATTTGATATGTTTTTACTACGTATACTGAGTTTTAATGCCAATAGCTATCCGTAAACATCAGAACAAAAACATTTTAAATAAGCTCGTGAATTAATGCACACCCGTCCGACAAGCACAAAGAATGCGCAACGTATTCGTAACACTTACACCCGCTGAAACCCTAAATGCAGTACCTTAAAGGTCTTCTCCTGCTCGCTGTGCGTGATCGGCGGGTCGTAGTGACGCTGGACGTCGTGCCACATGCAGAACAGGTCGAACAACAGCATTTGGAACGCGTCATCGGTGAGCATTTTGGCCGGTGTTGATGGCGGTGCTCGTCCTGTGGTAGGCTATTAACGTTGAAAGCCAAGCCTGAAAAAGTAGGGTTGGTTTTCTCTCAAAATGATGGATAATATCATATTATGCAAGGAAATTAAAAAAGTGTTAATCACTCGAGAAAAGCCTCCAACGTTCAGAGCGAAAATGAGCGAAAGTTAATGAGAAAGACTACCCGCCATTTCTCCCTGCACCCCACCCCACACCAAACAACACCACAAACCGTCATGAAAACTAGGGATCGCGGCTTTCGCCAAACCGCCGCCCGCAACCAAAACCGGCGACGATATCATCGACGCTAGCCCGCTGTTACCCAATAACCACGCTGACCTCAGCCGGCGAAACGTTACGAGGTTGGGTGGAGATGAAGTGGGTAGAGGGGACAGCGGCGCACCACGCGGTGCACTCGCACCCAAACCGTAATTTGCAACTCGGGCCCGCTTATCGTTGGGGCTCGATGAGAAGGCTCACGATTGCCGCGGGTCATTATAGTATTCGAGCGATGCGTAAAACAGATATCGGCTCGATCAGAGAACATAAGTTGCGTATTACAAATTTTTACTGAAAAGTACCCCCGAAAAAATGTGAAAGAAGCCGTAACCTCGTCATAGTGAGACATATTACAACTAGCTGCTGAAGCTGCGGCAACGCGGAAAAGTGCACGTTGCCATAAACACCGGAAACTCCTAGATCAGCGCGTCACGTCACGAATCCAGTAGCAAACTCAAACAACATTGCACGGCATGTTCGTTCTCGAATCCGATTGCACACGAAAATTGACCGGGATCACGTTGCAGGTGCTCGCGGGAATTCCGCTTTCGCCGTTCCAGCCGCTGCCTGCTTATCACCAGCATTGCCGGCGGGGCTGCCCATCGCTGCCGCTTCCTCCGATCGCCGGCAGGCCGGACGTCGTTGCGTCGCCAAGCGGTCGGTCGACTCGATTCCACTCTCCGGCTCCATTTCCACTTTGTCCCTTCCTCTCTCTCGCGTCACCTTTCTCACTTCACCAACTGCCCGTTCCCCACTGTCTTCCACTTCGTGGGTCGGCGGACTCACGCCGAAATCGGGCGAAAAAATGAGACCAAGGCGGGAAAAAAGAAACTAATCCGAAGATCCCTTCCACTTTAAAGTTCGCACTTCATGCAAACTGAAGTACGGAATGCCACAATGTCGGTCTCCGTGGTGGGACCCAGAATTTTCCCTCAATTACCGTTAGATTCTGAGAATAACTGCATAATTGCGACTCCCGACACGAAGACCTGCATTTTGGCATTCCTTACTTATGTTTGCAGTGCGAACTTTAACACGAAATGACCTATAATTTAGGGAAACTAAACCACATACGTCGCAGTATGTACGTATTAGTCCAGACCGAAAAGTGCATGACAACCCCTCGTCCAGCGAGCGCGCATTCATTGATAAAATGCTATGTAGAAAGGGTCGCAATGATAAGAAGTGAAGAATTTGTCCATAAAACGGCAAGGATCTCATCGTGACCGAGGCCGGCCGAATTTCGAAATTGCCCGGATTTGGAAAAACAACAATTGATCGAACAAGCCTGCCCATCAGATAACACCGTTGCGGAGCGGGCTGCAAATTTCGACCGTTCGTTTCAATGCGGTTGCGGGCTTTGTTTCGGCGATCAGATGTTGGACGGAAGAGCGGGAGGGTAAAACAGATGCGAGCAGGAGGAATTTGGACTATAGGAGGTGGATTTCAAGAAGACAAAGTGCTTTGATTTAAAATTCCTACCTTTCTGAATCCGCAGTAGCTGTGCCGGCCTTCTTCGTCCACTTGCTCGAACTTGTCGTTGTGAGTGAGGGCTTTTCAGCTCTCGTTCGCCAATCGTCAAAGAGCCATTTCAGTAAAGCAGTAGTTGGAAAACGGAAGGTCGCGCAGAGATGTGCAACTCTCTCCCTTCCAAACGAATTCCGAGGGTCGTGGAATTCCTGTCCAACAAAAGATTCAACGCACCAAAGCTGGGCCAGAACTCTGAGGTCTGCCAAAACTGTCTCCCGATCGAAATGTGTCTGACGTCGGCTTCAGACGGATTCCAAAACAAAATTCAGTTCTCGGCGCTGGCTTCCGAGGTAACCGCCACGAGTTGGTGTCGGTTTTTGGAGGCGTCGCCGTCTTATCGGCGCGGACCGGTGGAAATGTGTCTGACCGATCGATCGTTCTTTGAACTCCGTGCTCGGTCACAACGTGTGTCTGCGCGGAAAGAGCCGCTTGATCCGTTCTGTGGGAGCTCGCTGGCTACGGTAACGCTTTCCGAACGCTACCGGACGCCGGGCGTGCGTGAGTGCTCCAGAAAAAGTCCGAGAACTGCGCTCGAAGCGGTGCTCCAAATTGGGATTTCGGGTGCGAGTCGACTACGGGCCCGACTTCTGGAAAAGCGGTTAGCGCGCTACTTGGCGTTCCGCGAACGGGAAAGAACAGCAAATCACTGTTGGTGAACGATCAATGGGGCCCGACCGTTATGCCTTTTTTGAGAGAGACGGTGGCCCGGGTTTTCGCGCCCTGGGGGCCTGGAACCGGCCGCGGGCGGGCTCCTGCTCGTTCGAGCGACGCTGAAAGCTGTTGTTTTTATTTTGGAAAGTCGGACCGCGATGAGATGAAGTGATGCAGCAACACACGATGTATACGATTAACTCGAAATCATACAAAATTCTAAAACCAATCAACGCGCACGCCCGAGGAAGTGTGTACCTCGTCGACAGCACACGTACTGTCAACGGATTGCACCTGTGCTTGCGCTGATATGTAGTACGGGATACCGAGAAAATTCTAAAATCCAAAACTCCCCACAAGACCCAACCGCAGCGCGGTTAATAACCGCCCAACCAATAAATACGGCGACCCCGAACCGCACATAGTACACAACACGCGGGCGTATCATGCGGCGGACAAACACGACGGGCTTGATTCTGCCCACTACCCCTTCTCCATCGGTCGACAAGGGAAGAAAAATGGCCCGAACGCCGGAAAAAATAAAACTCAAGCTGAGGCAAGCCGAGGGAAACTGTCGACTGGATTCTGTGTACCGAATGCAGAAGGAAAGTCAAACGAGCCGGGCACAAAGTCCATCGATCCGCCGCAAAATAACGATTATCGTGACGCTGAAGGAAAGCCGGGCGCGTCAGCAGCAACCGATTCTGACATTGGGTCTGGTAGATGGAGGCTCTTCGACTCGAGGGTTTTTGAGGCTCACGGTTTCTCGAGGTCGAATCTTGAAACGTTCCACCAGCCTCTAAAAGAGGCCTGGTTTTAAAATATGGAAGGCATTAAGGCATAAATTTGAAATTGGCAACCGCTGATGTGTTTTACAGCCGTTCCATGTTGGGATTGGGGCATAGTTGGTTTCCGCATTTCGGGAGGCCAAGAAATATAGTAAAGGGTGTCGAAACGAGGCCTAAAGATCAGTAAATCTTTTCTGTTATAACTTCTAAATACAAGAGCATAAATACAGCAACTACAGGCACAAGAGTCTAAATATAAGAAAAATGAAAATATTGCAACAACAGCCACCCACAAAGCAAAAATCGCAAAATGACAACTGCAGAGAAAAGGGCATGCCGGCCGGTTATCGTCGACGACGAACGCAGATTTTGTCTGTTGAGAATTGAAAAAACGGCGACCGAAAACAGCGCGCCGGTCCGCTTGCACTTGGTCGTCCGTTTCCGCACCGGTCCGCGTATCACAACTGCGGGACCGCCTATCAGCCGGCATCGATCGGCGAGTCGGTCCGCCGGAAGAGGCGATTTTGAAGACGCTGGGGGAGTTGGCGACTGATAAACTTTATAAATTCACAGGGGTATGATGGATTGAGTTATTTATCCACGTATTACAATAATCTTTTTATTGTATGTAGATTAACCTACCCATGAAAAGTAGGTAATAACAATTTTCACCCAAAAGTCGTTCATGAATGTTATCACTCAACGTGTTGTAATCGAAACGAAAAAAGCAATAAATTCAACGTCCGATCGTCTTATCGTCATGGCAATTGGGATGATTGCCAAAAACGGGGTTGTAAGGCGCTGATAACCCGCGTGGCGGGAAATCGGCGGCAGGTACGGCCATGAGCCGTTCGAGATACTCGACCGAAAAAATAGACATGCGTGTGAACAACAATGGCGGGACAGGAGGAAAATGGGGGATTAGACGCGGGGTCGATTTCGAATTCCAAATAATTTAGATTTGCACCATGTATAGAATAAAAAGTCTACAAGTTGCCCGACACAGTCCGGTGAAGACATCGCACTCCGACCTTCCGTACGTGTTACATTCGACGTTCTTCTGGCAGCCCCTGCCGATTTCGTAGATCACTTCGCCCACCTTGGCTATTCTGAAATTGAAAGAATACATTATAAGTATGTTATTGTTATATTACTTTGTATAATATATTATACATCTGTATGTAGACTAACAATAAAAGTGCAAATGCCAAATTCAGTTTCATTAGCGCATAGAATACATACACTACATACACAGACTGTACAAGCCGTCCTTTTCGCACGAAGAGGGAAAACCCGAGCTGACTGACAATTTTTAAAGTGTAACTACAAAAAAACCGTCGTGTAGGGCCTGAACAAATACCCTGCATGCGTAAATAGTTGCAGTGTTTGAGGTTGATGAAAAACGAGACCGCCCACACCCCCGCGCAGGAATTCCGAGTGTGTGGATTTTTGTGGCTGTTCGGGAAAGATGCACGGTCGGCGAGGGATTTTGGGACTTTGAGGTTCTTTGTGCTAAATACTTAGTTATTACATGTATTATCATTTTTCTTTTTAGTCCGCAAACGCCTTCCTTACCCAGGCTGATAATGGCAGACCACGAAAGTCTGATCCAGCGGACACTCGGCGATGCCGCAGCCAATTTGCGTGCTGGAGGCCCAAACCATTTGGACAAAGTTTTGCGTCGCATTGCCGAGCATGTCTTCGGTGAGGGTTACGGTGCAGTTGTCGGCCGAATCGAAGTCAAAGTTCCCCCGCTCCTCGGCCCCACTTTTCCAGACAGTCGGCAATTTGGGTGTCTGAAGGGATTGGTGCCTCAAAGCTGAGCAAACACAAAACAAATGCCAAATTTTGAATTTGGCATTTCGCAAAAATGAAACCCGCCCCGAAAAAGCTGACCAAACAGTTTTAACGATTTCGAATAATCCCACCGTTCGCGGAGTCCTCGAGGACGCAAATGTTTTCGGCCAGACGAGCGTTGTCGGCGTCGGCCGAGTGCAGGAAGACGCATTCGTCGGCGCGCGCCTGTGCCGACTGCTCCAACTCTTCGCTGTACTCCTGCAAAATTTTGACTATTTTTAAGAAGTTGGTTATAAAGAAAAAATTTCCGTTTTTATATCTCTTACTTACACTGATTACTTGGATATGATTGCATTGTTTCAGGTCTGCAGAGTTCTGCTGCGGTTATGTTCCGAAGCCTTTGTCTTGACTTTATTATCGCTAACCCACAATTACTAGCCGCTACCCACTAACATATAGCATACGATAATGACATAGTAAACTGAGTGTATAAAATGTGTAAAACTACACAATCACACGGAAATTGCACGTTTAAAATGGTTAAAACGACACATTTGATAGCTCGTGGCATTCTAACCATGCATTAAAAAGTTTTGAGTTTCGCCGCACATTTTGATGAGAAATAGTTGCATGTCATTATTAAAAATGTTTCCGTCGGCAGTATATACAGTTGACTATTATGCATAATAATAAGTACTGAATGGCGAGGCAGAATCCGCACAAAACCCACAATCTGGGTACATGTTGGCGGCGGTGGGCAGTGTTTCGTTGTCCTTTCCGCGCAGAGTTCCTTGCGCCCAATTGGCCGCGAATGTCGTTGTGGCATTTCAACACCGTACTCTTGTCGTCGCTTAGCAGGGAACGAGTCGTTTGTGTGTAGAAGACTGTAATCACATACATGAACGAAAAAAACTGTGTGCTACAAATGCGGTGCCAGGTACTAGCACTGTAGTTTTTTACATGTTATAGCTATAGTTGTACAGTCAATGGTATAAGTAGCATACTTGTACCTAAAACATCAATATTTTATCGTAGGTCAAATTATTGCAATTTCTAAAAGCCAGGATGAAAGGTCAATGTGTGTGTATGGCTTCCATGTCATTCCCTGCCATCCCACAATCATTACCATTACCTTTCCCCACTCACCCAGCAAACCCACGATTAACAGAACCCGGCACATTTTCTGGCTTTCCGCCGGCAGCAAAGGACAATGGCACTATTTTCTCGTACAGATGCTATTTCGCACAGTCTTTATAAGCGCTCCCGTTCGGCGGTATATGGGTTGGTACGTGGATTATTGCCATAAATGCTAACGGGAGAAAGGGGGAACGAGGTCAGTGGGCTAGCGAAAAGTGGGCTGTTTCTGGAGGAGGAGGGATTCACATAGATTATATATGCAGAGATACATGACTGCTGTTGGGCTACACTAAATGAGATTGCATACCTACCATTCGCCGAAGCACATATATATGTAACTTGCGTATTTTTAGAACCGAATTAAAAGAGCATGGAAACAGGCGGCATGAAAAATAGATAAAAAAGTCTGTCCACTGGCTTGGTAAATTTAAAATGCAATTCAAATGTGTAAGTAACAATAAAAAAAACACCGTCAACCAGCGCATAGTACGAACCCTGTAGACTGTGTCCTTTATCAACACCCCTCTACTGTATTTACGCCAACCACCCATATCAACCAACGATAGGTTCAAAGGGGTCAGCTTGCCGCGTTGCCCTCTTCACTGAACCCGGCGCGTCGGCTTTGTCACGCATTTGATATTTGCATACATGGCGTCGAACGCCGCGGCCGTGAGCCGGTCCTGCCTTTGCGGCAAAGTCGGATTGACATCGGTTTAGCGAGTTGTGCTGCTTGTCAATGTCAGGAATGCACGGCGATCCGCTGCAATGTTTCCCTTTTCGAATTACTAACCCTCAACCATTCGTGTAGTTATTACAACGAAAAGTACCAAATTCCGATTATATGTATGGATGTGTGTTTACGAGCAAGTTTTTAACGAATTTCTCTATTCTGAATGCTGACCGATTTGGTTGTTTTGCGGGTTGACGGATTCCAACGTTTTCTGCTTTTATATGCACACTTTTCGAACCGCCGAAATTTTACCGAAAAGTAAACTATAATACTTCAAGGCGACGGACACAATTTACTCGGAAAACAAAACTGCTGTCCTCGTTGTGTATGACCGTAATTGCAACTTGGCTTATCAGTGTTAAATGTCAGACAACCGAAAACTGAGGCGGGCAGTCTTCGACTGGCACCAAACCGCTGTTTTCATTGGTGGAACCAAATGCTCTTCAGCAAATAGCGGCCGTTTTCAAGTATCAATTTAAAAAATTGATAAAGGGACCTAATTTTGCACATAGCGGCCAATGATCCTCCTCTAAACACCGGCTTACCGTAGCGTTTTACAACTGCAATTTTCGTCGTTTCCGGAAAAAAGCAGTGGCTAACTTGCAGAATGCATTGCTTTTTGTATCAATGATCCCACACTTTAAATGCAATTCACTTGACGACGCTATGGTCCTTACAATGCAACCATTACCCTATGCACCGATTTGCATTTCCATCACCATATGCAAGAGCGTTCATCCATTTTTCACGCACCTCTCCAAACTTTGCGTGTATTGCGTTTGGGCGAAGTGACGCAGCCCGAATTTCCAAAGCAATGTGGCGAATTTTTGAGGCAATGCCCGCAGACAATGCGCGCGCATCGAATATGCGGCGCGCATCATACAATGTCATGTCGACCGGGCAACAATGACATGCGCGCATACATTGCTTTGCATTCCCCATTCCTTTACTTTCGATTATTGACCGTTGGCCGGGTCGTTGTTCGGAAAAAAGGCGTGTAATACAGTCGAAGCGAGCGAGCTTCGACGGCATACGGTAGTCGAAAGTCTCCTGCGCCGGGGTGCGGTCGGCGTCATCTGAACGCGTCACTCTCGGACGAGGTCATTTTCACGAAAGCGGGTACTCCCCGCCGAGTCTGGCGTTGCCTCGTTGCAAGGCACATTTGCAAGATGCATCACATGCATCGACCAGAGGTATCAAAAGAAGTATATGAAACATACATTAGGCAACGACGGTGCCCCGACATTGTTGTCTGACATCAGGGACTTCTCTTTTTTTCGGGGATAAATCGCACGTACGCCACCGTAGCACGGCAGTCTACAACATGGGTTTTGCCTGTTTCTCTTGTGAAAACACGCAGCTTTCAACTGTCCCGCTCTGGTCAAATTAATTTTTTGAAATACTTGGCCGTTCAAAAAAGATCTAAAAATTGCGAATACAAAAGTAGTATGAACGAAATCGTACTGACGATAGGAAAATCAGCTTTCAAGACAATTTTCAAACCCATTTCTTACAATTAGTGGTTTCAAACATGAATTTATGCGACGCGGTACTCTTGCTTTTTCTTCTTTGCACATTTCACATACACCCACATGAGTACATATATATTTGTCGTCGGAAGTAAAGTGCTTATCGATGTATACTATTGACATTTTGTAGTGTCTTGTGCTTGAAAGAATGCAAGTTTTGAATGTAGAAGAGAGAACACAACAGCCACTCTTCATTTGAATTTGCCATACTTCATTGAATTTCGCTGCTTTTCTTTTTCAAAGGGGACAAACGTTGTTTATCCACTATTTTACCTTTCTAATGCATAGATTGCCTTATTAGGGTGGCCATAATACAAAAAAAAATCCCTAAACATAAAGATTTGTACATATGTACGTGAAACATGTAAACACCCTCATCTTCGTTTTATTATGCATTATACGAAACCATGAAACTGTTACGATTATATGAAAAATGTATAACAACGTGTACATTTTGTCATGTACATACAGTAATTTCGACTGAAAAATTTGTAGGCCGCATTGTATGTATAACCTACAACACCAGTTTTGTATGTTTTCAACAACATATTTTTTATGAAGGCCCATTCTTGGGGATATGGCTTGCTAAACGCCGTAAATCCATCTACCATGTGATGCATGTAGGCGGCAATAACCTTTGTTGATTTTTGATGTGTTTTTGCCGATTGAGGAAAAAATCGTGTCAGTCGTTATACATTTCGAATCTGCCCCACCGTAAGAAGACATACAAATTCCAGAGCACCGCGTCCCCTTCCACCTACACCGCCTTCCCGCCCTGCTTTCTGTTGTGTAACATGTATGCACTTATCCCCATTGGAGACAATTAGAAAGACCGAAGACTTTGAGTAAGTCGGATAAGCTGCATGTTCTTATTAATCCCATTTCTATTACCAGACGGAAGTGATACATGCGCTGTTCTACTGACTTTTTTAGTTTTTTAGTGGGATACATATTGGAAAACGTTTTGTGAATGGGTGGAGTAATCGAATTCAACTGATGATTACCTTATCGTAGCATCGAAAATAATAGGCAATTCAGTTGTAGTTATAGGAGCTTGCTTACTTGAATAAGCAAAATAGAAGTATACAAGTAGACTATAAAGAGGTGTATAAAACTCTACGTGGTCTGGACGTGGTATGTGGTCGACTGTAAGTTATTCAAAATCTTTGTTACTGCCTTCTGTTTTAAATACAATTTCTGCTCATTATATCGCTGGTTTTGTGTTTGGCATGAGCAAGTGTAACGTATACCCTCGTTCACAGCACATTAAAATGTCAATTTGCTAGTGGATGTATAATTGAATGAAGTGGTCTGTTGTTGTTATTGCTAGAGGTGACTAGCTCTTTGAACTATGCCGCGCTGTAAAAGTACCGTAAGTTTTGATCGTTTAATCCTAGGAAATCACAATATCTCACCATAGTACCCTCCTAGCACTGACTCATCTAGTCTCGACGCCCTGTAATTGCACACTTTTCACACAGGACACGAACAAGATGGTCGGATGAAGTTTGTAGGGTTTATTACATGTGCACAAAGCTCCCCAGATCCCGGGAACCGGATTTGAGGGAAAGTTCGCCGGTGGAACGAAATGCCACACCGAACCGGATATTAACGGTGGTCGGTGTAGGTTTACTATGCATTTGACGTACTTCACCCGAAAAAACGTCATCGGTAGGGGAAATCCGCAAAATAGTTTAATCGGTCAGCTACTTAATGATGTTTTGGGGGTTTTATATCATATTACATACACGCTGCGTATTAATTTTTGTGAAACAGACTTATGCATACAATGTTATACCTCATAATCTTTATACAGTTTAATACGCCTAGTAGATTTGTTCTCAATGTAGCATTATGAAGTGAGTATAAGTATGCATGTGTTCGTATGAAATGATTATACGTCAGAATTTTAAAAAGTCGGCCGGATCCAACGCTTTGAGAGGTGATGTTCACATCAGACTATGACACAATCCGCCGATCAGCTAAACCGGGTATGTCGCCCGCCAATTCTAAGGCTTCATACCCTAATTTGGTCGTCAAAGTAGTGTCATCCGTTATGTTTTTCTGTTGATCGTTGATATATGTTTCTTGTTTAAATATGTATTTATGCTCTGTAAGAAATTTCCTCTCTCTATAAAATATCGAGATCAAAATTATGAGCACACGAGAAATATTACTGTCTTTATAATTCGCCTACCCTCGATGTTAAGCCTCTGAAAAACCGTCTAATCCGGCGGGTTGATTCGAAAAATGCCCGAAATGATGTAATTCGTTTCTGGCCCATCCACCGTAATCCACTTGGCGCTGAGCCGGAAACGCCAACGGCCCCGCTAGCGCGCAATAGCATGCCGTTGGAGTTGAATTGTTGACGCCAAAGCGGTAGTATTTTACAAAAACGCAAAAATTTTCGAAAATCTCCAAATCTGCTCTCCTCCCATCGAGACAGTTTTGCCGCACGAATCGGCTTTTGACCCAAAATTATTTTTTATATCTACAAAAACAACAACTGTTGAATCTCCATGTGGACCTAAAGCGTATAGATTTTGTAAGCCGAATATCTGGGTGATCTAATTTGGTAAATGGCCGATCTACAGTAAACACGACGTACAAAATACGAAAAATGAAAGACGCGGTTTTCCGACTTTTCGTATTTCCGTTTGACTTTGGATTTGAGTCCCATCGTATTCGAATGGCATCGTATTCATCCGATTGTAATCTTGAAAACCAAAGTTGAGATTCGCGGCGGGTAGTAAGCCGACTGTGGGTGTAATTTTTGATCTGGACAGACAGGAGTTACACCGTAACGTGTAGTGTCAATGCATTTTTGACTTGGTGTCATCTCCCAATCGGCGTCTATTCAGAAAGCTATACTGTAACTCTTGTCTTTGTCCGTAAGAGTACCTAACAATAAATGAAGGGCAAACAAAACTGCGAAAAATGATACCGATATCTACAACTTGACTCCACTTTCCGTGGAAAACCCGGGTCAAGATTCGTGCTTAAATTCCGCATGAACAGAAATTTTCTGCTGGAGATGATTACAAATTGAATGCGGAAGCAGCAGACTGTCACCTATTTTGCCCTCATTTGGTCCCGAAATAGCCGGAATAATCTATTCACTCCCGTTCCTCGGCTGTAATGGCCACCGTATTCGAGCGAGGAGGCTACGGTGGACCCTTGGACCCGAAAAACACAATGAAACCTAATTTGCAATTTCAAACCGGGGCCGTGTATAATGCGCAGATTGTACGCGAAAGGGATTTTTGCTTTCCATTTCCAAATTTTGAATGTTTTGAAAAGTTTATCTGAAATTCATGACGGTAAAACATAATGTGCGTCGGTTGATGTCAATTTTGGACTGGATATCATCAAAATCCTATGCGCCGATGCTGTTTACCGTGTTTTGCAATAAAATACGATCCATTTAATGGGCAATATGTTAGTGCTGCCGAGATTATTTTTGCACAATTATTCAGCGTGATAACAACTACCGTTTTCAGCAATCATAATTTCTATCAATTCATATTTCGTCGAATACTACCGGCTTTTAGACACAAACGCGCTTGTATGTACTTGCGTCTAATGATTTTTCCTATAAATACGAATGTGTTGTGTTGTAGGGATCGCATTGACAAAATCCAAGTTGGTACATAATCCCCAGAGTCAATGGGTGTCATTTCATACGAGAAAATTCACATTTTGCGCCAAAATTCACGCCCGGCCATTTTGCCGCCTGGCCGTTGCGGGGGTTTGGCCGAGCGAACGGACAAAAGGGGCGGGGTCAATTTGCGGGCCGCGGGCGGGCGGGCCAATTGGCATTGTGTTGCAGTGCCGACCCGCTGCTGCTGATCCTGCAGAACCATGCGCGGGAAGAAGGGACGGCCAAAGTCGGGGTGGCTTCACTCAGTTTATCCTTTATGTTTTTTCAAGTTAATGGGGTATATTATAAATATGTCCATTATCTTGAAATTGCGTAAATGACTTATCCGCAAGAGAAAGAATGAAATTGATTTGCTGTGAATATTGCGGGTGTTTCGTGTGTAGTTTCGAATTTTTACACTGCTCAATTGTACCACTACATTGTTTGACGTTTTATTTTTCAACTTAAAGATCGCACAATTGTCTAGAGTGTGCAAACGTTCCGATTACTGTAGAGTCAAGGACCACTGTTCAAAACGTTCAATTCGCCCAATCACGTTCTATCTTGTCTTCTCCTCCTCTCCACCCACTGAATACCCGCGAAATGGTTCACCGAAATCTCGCAAATTTTCCCACAATTATCCAGGCAACAAACTGAAAGCGTATAGATAATTGCCAGTAGAACTCGATTTGGAACGGCTTTTCTGCGACCATTCGAGGAAGAGGGGGATGGTCAAACTAAAAGGTGGTAATTGTCGGGTTTCCGAAGAATTATGCTGGGGGAGGGTAATTGAGAACTCGATAACAGATGGCTGAATCATTTGCTGCTATTCAGTTTTTACAGTAGAACGTTGGGATGGAAATATTGAAGAGAAAAGTTTGGTGAATTTAGGAATTCGCGACGGTGGGGTGGTGGGTTGGGAAAGTTCGAAGATTCTGGATGGAAAGTACTGCTTTTGATTTGACGATTGTGTAGAACATTTGAAATAATTTTATTTTTTGAACAATAAATGCACCATTAATTGGTAGGAACATTGCGTGGCTTTAATTTTTCTTTGAATATTCAGGTTTTATATTCAAATTTTTTAGATTATAACATATAAATTTTACCACTACCCCTAGTTTTATTTTGTCTTTACATTGTTTAAATTCAGTGTCTTTCGGGCTATGTTACTGTTTAAATGGCACATAATTAAGTAGCTACAATTTTGGCCACCATACGAACGCGTGTGGGTTTTTGTGTCTTTGTTCCGTGTTTTGTATACAAAACCAAAGCTTGCGCCATTTACGTTGTTGTGGAAATGTACGCAATTTGTAATACATTTTCCTGAATCAAAAATTCTTAAACAAATTGACCTAAATGTGTTAATGTGTTAATTTTGTGTTAAAATGAAATTTCGTCTGTCATGAGGAAATGTGGGCGAAAGACTTTTCTGCCGTTTTTTAGGTTTTACCGTTTCTGAGATGACATTTTAAATGTTGTTATTATATTTGTACGCCAAAATATCGCAATAATATAAAAATATGCTATATTTACTTCAACCTATGCAATTCTTATGCGCGCATTTACCCTATTTGCCCTCTGTAAGCGGTCGTGCTCCTTTTACAAACTAGCGATTACGATAATCGCAAATCTTGCGTGTGCGGCGTGCTATATTCCGCCGCGTGTTGGCGTTGTTGTTGTTCCTCCACCTGGCCATGTTCGTCATCGTTTTGCGTGTATCTTCAAATTCGCACTGCGATTCTCTGAGCAGTCTGCCGGAAAAAGTTCGGGGGCGTTAGTTTTGTGGTATTTGGTCAATAGTAACCGGTAAATAGTTTTTAATCAAAATTGAAGTTACATGGCGTGCCCATGTACCGGATTTTACACTTACAATATCTGCAATATTTTTTGAATACTACATGAATTTTATTATATGCCAGCTTTGTTTTTCGCTCTGCTAAACGTTTTTGCTCAATTTTCTTGCTCACAGACGTCCTATATCATTGAACGATGTAAAAGTTCAGAAACTGTATAATTTTAAAATTTTTAAGTTTTAAAATGATTAGTTCATTTTCGTTAACTTACACGACATATGGTCAATGGTTTTTCGCCATTTCGAGCCTACATAACAATCGTGCCATTATTCACGTCCGAAAGTTTAGATTTTGTGAATTTAAATTTGGCCAATTTTATGTAAAATTAGCAAATTTTTATGTTCATTGAAAACGTTTACCCCGAAAATAACGATTCCCCGTTTCCGGATGCGAAATGCGCTGGCGGCGTTGCTGGCGGCGGTGGCGTGCGAGTGCGTCCGCCTGACACCCGCCTTCTCGACGCACTCGGGACGCGCGCGCGGCAAGATCATCGACTTCGGCGAGCGCGGCCGGGTGGGCGCATTTCTGGGCATTCCGTACGCGCGCGCGCCTCTGGGTCAGCTGCGGTTTCAGGTGGGTTTCTATGAGAGTTGTGATTTCCAATCTCGCTCATTTTGTCACACTTTTACCTGTTTTTACTGGGAACTTTGGCGAATAATTTTGGTTACCTATTTCTACATAATATTTAAAACTAGCTCTGCGCATTTTAACGTCCCTAAAATGTCGTTCTATAATTTTTAAATAAAAACTAAACATGTGCCAGTTTCACACAGCCAATAAAAACCGACTTTTTACCAACGCCCCATAATTACATCGACCCACACCAAGTCTCTTTCCAAAAAATGATTGCCCAAAACACACAGCTGCCCTATAATTACGGGCAAATGTGCTGAATTGTTCTGATACAATATTATTAATCGCCCATTGCTACATAAATTTCGAACACCCGCGCACTTTCCAAATTGCCACCCTGGGGAGTTTTTGCGGGGTTTGGGTCAGGTGACGGAGCGGATTTATTGCAAAAGTGCACGATGAAAGACAATATAATACATTTCTACACTCATGTCAGTTATAATAATTTGTCATGAGCATAAAAGCCCGGAATTTTAAAAATTCTAAAATAAGCACTAGACGTTCAGAAACCACACGAGCCCCGAAGTTGGAGGGGGACGCGCAGATTCACACAGTTCGGGCCCGCGTGCTACCACCAGGACAGCAACAGGTCGCCCTATCTGCCGCCCGTTCGATTGAGCGAAGACTGCCTGTCCATCAACGTTTTCACACCCCTCAACCAAGATTTGGTTGGTTTCAGACTTTATCACATACTGTTTTTTATTTTTCATTTCTCTTCGATTTGAACTCTGTTTGTCAATGTCCAGAAAAGTAGCTTTTTCGATACGATCCAAAAGCTGTAGTCTCTCTAAATTGCAGAAAATATAATTCCGCTCATTTCAGACACCAAAGCAAAACTTGGCGTCATGTTCTACGTGCACGGTGGCGCGTACGTGGAAGGCACCGGTGCGAATGCCGGCGACGAGGGCCTTGCCCGAATCCTGTGTCTGAAGGACGTGGTTGTGGTCACGTTCAACTACCGCACCGGGATTTTCGGATTTTTCTCCACCGGCGACGAAAACGCGCCCGGCAATCAAGCCCTCTGGGACATGAGACAAGCGTTGCAATGGGTGCAGAAGAATATTCGAAGGTTTGGCGGAAAACCCGGGAAAGTCATGTTGTTCGGGCAGAGTGCGGGCGGCTCGGCCACGCATGCACTCGCCATGTCGCCGCAAACTCGCGCCATGTTCCACAGCGTGGCGACAATGTCCGGAGTCACCGGGAAGAACGGGGTCACAACCGCCGGGGAGATCCGGAGGCAGATGGTGGAACTGGCGTATTTCCTGGGATTTCGGCCTAGTCTCTCTTACAGAAGTGGGAGGGATTCCGAAGCTGGAGATGCGGAAGCTGAAGATACCGAAGGTGCAAACGCCGAAGACCAACATTTTGAAAGTGAAGGCTCTGAAGTGCAGAATTCCGAAGACAGCGGGTCAACATCGATAATCAAAGTTCGAGAACAGTCACTCCAAAATGCGGAAGACCCGGAAAACCCGAAATCACCCGAGAATTCAACCGCCAACTGGTCGAGTTCATGAACGCCGTCTCGCCGGAAAGGCTCGCACTCGGCATGACCATGAGTGTGCCGGGCAATTTTAGCGGCAATGGGAAATTCCCACATGTTGCCCGTGTTGGGCGAGGAGTTTCTGCCCGGCTCGCTGTTGGAGAGGTGGCGCAGTCTGCCCGACGTGCCGCTTTTGGTCAGCAACACCGACTACGAAGCGTTGCCGTTTTGTAAGTTTATGGCTTTTATTTTCAGAACTTTTACTGCTTTGTTTCAAAAATAGTTTGCNNNTCNAGCCGNGATGCNCNTCGTGNCTGGGNNACAACCGNTNTCCNGGCACCNGCNNGGTANTCTGCTAACANAGNTTTTTANTNGCANACNGCGANCGGCAGNGCAACGTCGGTNTCCCAATNTCTNGCGTCNCGNCCCTTTCANNCTAGCGACCGTAGGAGCANACCCGACGTTCNGNNGCATCGCCTNGNNANGTACAGNGTNTACTAGGNCTGANTGGNTNCGNTCNTACGGGCGAGAGCATTTACTCGTAGTGNAAGATTNATCCTGNACCNTGCCCCCNACTNATNAACTGNGAGNACCTTNATGAGNNTGCTGCCTTACTCTACCNTGTGTCANAANATAATNCCNTTNTNCCAAANTGCCTGCNTCGACACAGAGACCNCTNNGCAGTTTNTCAANCCCTCATGCATCTNNNCACTNANNAGCATATNTGCAATTAGNAGCATTGTGTTTGGGGACACCGGTCGCATACTATCCANTCGTTAATCGGNAATTCCCTTCTCTCTGAATAACAACGACTTATTGTTAGGGAGAACGATAGACAGATGTATGACTTTCCCATCAACCTGACCATAAAACTGAAACATATCCTGAACATTCTCAGTGTCAACAACAACAAAAATGTTTTCACGCGAAAAAAAAAACACACCGACTTGTTTTTTAAAAAGTTTAAAAATACAGGTTTTGTATTTGGTGAAAATATTTGTTGATGTTTGGTGGAAGTTTGGTCGAGTTTTATTCAGCGGTCGACTAAACGCGATTCGATTTCGTCAAAATCAAATCTACTCACATGAAACGAACCCTGAAAAAATACTATTACAAAAAAATTCTGATAAAATATTTTTTATCACGGAACATTTTGAATAAAGAGAGCACAGTCTGACGAAACGGTGAATCAACAACACCCACAATCAAACCCCAACTGCCAAACCGCAAAGCTCCGAATTGCAAAAGCGAAACACGCATTTTCCGATAGCTCCACGATTCGACAATAAGCCCTTTCCGTACAGGGAATGATGACGTAAACCCGAGCCTTTTTTTCGAAACACCTCTTCAAACATTCACGACCCGAGCTTTGCATGCGCTCATTTTATCCGCCGAGACAGAGCTGCACAGAGCTCCATGCGAGACAAACGGCTCTCATTTTGGAGGGATAAACAAAGTACATAAAATAGAAATGAAAATAGAGATGCATTTTCCGAGGAAGCTATTTTTAGAGGGAGTCTGGATTAAAATTACATTTTCGACATGAAAAGAAAATTATTGCTCCAAATTTGAAAGAACTGTCCCAAAGCGGGGAAAATTGACTGCAAATTTTTTTTTGAAGAAATACAAAAATTGGTCCTTACACGTGCACACACAAATGCATTTAACGCTCATTTCCTCCAAAAATGTCGATAATAAAAACACTAATAGAAAAACGGATTCGTGTTTTCGTACCGGAAACATAACTGTCCGCCAGTTGCACTCGTAAAGCAACGTTGCAACGGACAGATTAGCGCCGGCGCAATGGTCCTTGAACTGGACGATACATTTCCTACGCCTACGAAAACGCGGCGATTCCTTTGTCTCCGCACTCGCTCAACACCTTGCATTTTTGCTTTTTTTTGCACTTCCCGACGATATTATATGTACACAACAAACGTTATTTTTCGATTTTTCGCGTACAAACGGAAGAAGTGCTATTCGACGGAAATTGTTTTTGAATAGCGAAATGGGAAAGCAGAATCGTCATTATAATATCCATATACGAAGACAAATACAGCTTCAATTTCGGATAATTTGGGTCAGATTGATATAAAATTAATATTTTTATTTTAGCCAATTTTTCTCTTGTTACAAAATATCAATAAAAATTTATTTACGAAAAACACAAATTTGTCATATAAAAACAAAAAATAAAAACCACCACATCGTACTCGTCCACCAACGTCAGCGACTTGTAGTCCTCGGCCACCTTCCAAAACTTGACTTTCCCGTCCCAGGAGCCACTGACGACCAGGTCGCTGAAGGCGCGCGCAGCCACCGCCGAAATCCACCGCACCCCGCCCTGCTCGTCTTTTCCGTGAGCTTCGCGCACCAGACACACGGGCTTTTTCTTGAACGCCGACCAAAGTAGATGGGAGCTGGAATTTTGTGGGGTTGTTTTTAATTTATCGTTTCTAATTTTTTGATTTTCACAAAAAAATCTTAAAAAATAATTTTTTATATTTTTTAGCAAAAAATTAACTTATAAAAAAATTACCCGTCCATTTGACCTGAAACATAGTGGTCGTCGTTGATCATGGCCACCGTGTCGATGCTGATGCAGTCGTTCAGACCGTTGAAGACCAGTTGGCTGGAGTGCTCGACCTTAAAAATTATATTTTTGGATTTTTTTATTTAAACTTTAAAATAAAAAGTTATTTCCTGATTATTTTTTTAATTTATAAACTTTAAAAGTTTCACCCTTAAAGAAAATTTTTTCGATCTATCCTTAAATTTCCAATAATTTTAATTTTTATAAATATCTAAAAAATTACATCTTGGACTCGTAGCGAAATCCTATCTCAAAAAAAAATTCCATGCATCAAATTTTAAAAACAAAAACCGCCTTGAACAAATGAAGAGTTCTGGCTGTCCCGCCGGCCGACAACAACCTCGGCTTGTTGAGCATGTCGATCTGGGTTATTGGTCGGAATGGCCGAGCAAGATCTCCACGAATCCCATTTGGTCCAGGTTCCATGACTTAATTTTTTTAATAAAAAATATTATAATTTTAAAATTATCTTAAAGTTTATTTTTGTCATTAAAACAGTCAACGGATTTATTTTCGGGATATTTACTTTGCCGGTGGAAATTTTGACTTCGCCAAAGGAAAATTGGCCATTTTTTCTAAATTTATCATTTTTCTTGAAAAATATGAAAACTCCAGGAAAACACTAACAAATAACAAAAAACATTATAAAAAAAATTTAATAACCTAAACATTAAGAACAAAACCAAAAACCCACCCGAACACTCTTGTCCACACCAGCCGAGTAACAGGTCGTTCGAGCCCAGGCGGAAGGCCAGCGAAGTCACTGCACCGCGATGGCCGCGAAAAGCGCGCACAAATTTCAGCGTCGCAAATCCCAGACCCGCACCACGGAATCGTCGCCGCCCGTCACAGGTATCTGTCGTCGCCGGAAATGGCCAGACACTTGGTCTGGCCTTTCGGATGGTCGCGGTTTTCCTTCGAGAACCGGAGGGTTCCCGCCTTTTTCTTCAGCTTTTGGTCGTCTAAAGTTGGAGTTTAAATTTTAAATTTTTTTAAATTTAGTCAATTTTTGAGATGCAGGTTCGACTCCACGCGGGGATAAATTACAATTTCTGCTTGTTTTCCGCAACTTTTTCGTTTTTATATGAAATAAATAAACACTAAAAGTAAAATCAAATCCCCCCGTTAAACTTACATTTGACGATGTTGTTGTCCTTGGCGCAGCTTACGACGAACCGACCCGAGCTGGACAAGGCCACAGAAACCGGACTGAAGCGGTGCGGCCGATAGACCAGCGTCTTCTCCTCGTCCACAATGACCGTGTCGGCGATGCGGCGATGGAACCGGACCGTTTGCTCGATGGCGTCCTTTTTCAGGCGATGCGCAATGGCGTCGTAATCCTCGTCCGACTCGTCTTCGTCGCTTTTCCGCGGTTTTTGCACTCCGATCCCCTTGAACGGCATGGATTGGTTTATTGGCCTTCCGTTTCAGCGGCAAAAGTTTAATTTGAATTTTGGCGCGCATTCTGCGAAAGCCGTTTTTTGTTCTTTTTATCGATCAAATCGGTATTTTTGTGTTCTTCACTACTTTTTTACTATTTTTTAGTAATTTTAACACTCATTTCTTATAGTTTTCATTTTTCTGTGAAAGTTTTAGTTGATGTCTGCATCAAAATCGTTTTTGTCTGGGCCTTCGACCCAGGACGGGGACAGGAAGAGGAATCGCCCGACGAAGGACGACAAGGAGACCATGGAGACGGACGGGGACATCACGATGGACGAGGAGAGGACAGCAGCGTCATCCACCGCCCAATCCAAATCCGACGACATCCACAAAGTAGGCTTTTTTGACTTTGTATATTATTTATTCAACTGTATATTTTCATTTGACTTTACTGAGTACACCAGTAAAATATGCTGAATCTATCTATCTTCATTCCATTTTCATAGCTTTTGTCTGTCTCATCTAGGATCCAACTTTTGGCCGGAGTTACCCTTCTCTCGGGTGGACCGGATGGTTGAAGGCGACCCCAATATACCCAATTGATGTTTTTTCATTTTGAAAATTGGCACAATACACCACCGTATTATACCGAATATACACGTAAAAATTCGTAGCCGTTTGTCTATCATCCCGATCTCGAAAAATTGAAAAATCCTGGGAAAATCGGCCTAGGCTGACTGGAGGTATCGGAGGAGGTCGAGATAGGAAAATCTAACCCAATTTTTTTGAAATCAAGGGTAATACACCAGTAAAATATGCTGAATGCAGCACTTTTTATTCCGTGGTCATACCTTTTGTCTGTCTCATTTAGGATCCAACTTTTGGCCGGAGTTACCCTTCTCTCGGGTGGACCGGATGGTTGAAGGCGACCCCAATATACCCAATTGATGTTTTTTCATTTTGAAAATTGGCACAATACACCACCGTATTATACCGAATATACACGTAAAAATTCGTAGCCGTTTGTCTATCATCCCGATCTCGAAAAATTGAAAAATCCTGGGAAAATCGGCCTAGGCTGACTGGAGGTATCGGAGGAGGTCGAGATAGGAAAATCTAACCCAATTTTTTTGAAATCAAGGGTAATACACCAGTAAAATATGCTGAATGCAGCACTTTTTATTCCGTGGTCATAGCTTTTGTCTGTCTCATTTAGGATCCAACTTTTGGCCGGAGTTACCCTTCTCTCGGGTGGACCGGATGGTTGAAGGCGACCCCAATATACCCAATTGATGTTTTTTCATTTTGAAAATTGGCACAATACACCACCGTATTATACCGAATATACATGTAAAAATTCGTAGCCGTTTGTCTATCATCCCGATCTCGAAAAATTGAAAAATCCTGGGAAAATCGGCCTAGGCTGACTGGAGAATTTGTCACATTTGTACGAATAAACTGATATATTACGGTAATCGCAGTGTATAATTCCAAAAAATTGTGCAAAACATTGTAAAATACCGCAAATAAAAACGCAAATACTCATATAAATTCGAATTTCGCTTTTGGCGGGCTTGCCGACAAAGCGTCGGGTCTCGCCACGAAAACGTTTCGCGCGCGCGGGAAGAATAAATTTCGCCTGACGTGGAAAATGGTCTAAACCAACGAGGGGATCGGAGTGTTCCGGCTGTTTTCAACTCGAAAAACTGGATGCGCGATTCATAAACGATGACTGTACCATTGTCGGCATGGTTGTTTACGTGTGCGACGGCTTTCAAACATTCCATAGTGAAAAGATTTTCAGGGAAGCCAAAAGCGCCCTTTAAACTCGTCAAAACGCGACGGCTCCTCCGGGTTTTTATGTTCAAACGCACCAACAATGATCTTCTACAGCAGTTGCGCAGTAAGTGTCGAATTTCATGGATTTGAATGTTTAGTCACCGGTGGGATCAAGTCGAAAGAGTGCAGAGGGTCATGACAGAGGTGGACCGGGCCGATTATTCGCCGCAAGCGCCATATATCGACCATCCCCAATCAATCGGCTACGGCGCCACTATCAGCGCTCCCTACATGGTATGATAGTGCATCTAGAATGTTTTAAAGCATGGGGTTTTTATAATAAAATCCAAAAACTAAAGCATACTTTTAAAGGCCACCATAGCTTATTAAAGGGTACCATAGAGGGAGTACGGTAGTTTCCGGGTCCCACAGCGAAACGTTTTCAACATGAAAACTGTTTAGCAGAGTCGATAATCCATGAGCCATCTTTATTTTACGGCCGAACGACTACGCTCAAAAAGTATACAGAACTTAACACACTTTGCACTCATATTCGATAGGTTACGGTAATTTGAAAAAACATGAATTCGGGTATATAAATATGCATTTTTATAATTTGAGTGATAATGTTATTTTATAGCATGCACAATCACTGGAACTCCTTTTGCCCGTAATTAGACCGGACTCGAGGATTCTGGACGTCGGCTGTGGGTCCGGCTATTTGACCGCTTGCTTTGCCAAATTGGTTTGTTAATTTTGACCACGGTGTCTATTAGTTTTTCAGTTTTATTATACTGCTATGTTATTCATCCAGTTGAAAATTAACCGTTCTAATAAAAATTCCAAGGTACTTTCTAACTTTAGTACCATCATGAACATGCGCATTCTTATTAAAAATAACTGAAAATAAAAAATTAAGGTTGGCCCACGAGGCAAAGTCGTTGGAGTGGACCACATTGACGAGCTGGTCGACTTGGCCGAGCGCAACATCGCAAACACGACGCCGACCTCATTGATAGCGGACGCGTCGTGCTGGTCAAGGGCGACGGACGCATGGGCTGCGGCGATTTCGCGCCGTTCGACGCGATTCACGTGGGCGCTGCTTCGGCGACTTTGCCGAAAGAGGTAAGATCAATGCAGATTTTATAGATTACATTTCCATTTCTCTCCTTCTAGATCCCAATCTATGATGTACAAACTTTCTAATTTTCCAGCTGATCGAACAGCTCGCACCCGGTGGCCGGATGCTCGTCCCGGTGGGACGGACAGCCAGGACTTTGTGCAGGTGGACAAACGACCCGATGGCAGCATTTGCACGAACAGCCTGTTCGGCGTCATCTACGTGCCGTTGACCAGCCGCCAACACCAGCTCGCGCGCGTCTTCTAATTATACGGACTACCCACCCAATTAGCATCTCAAGAAAAACCCGAAAGTTGTAGGAATACGGTTCGATTTACAATTAGTGCGCTAATTAGCGGAAATGAAATCTCGGAATTCGAATTTGGGACGTTGTTGATTTTTTTATTTCAGTCATGACATTTTTTGAAACAAAAATGAATTTTTAGCTCCATCTGAATCGAACTTTTATTTAGCTCCAATTGGGCTCTCTTCCGACGAAAGTGAACCAAATGGAGCCAAACAACGCTCCAAGTGGAGTTGGTTCCAATTGAACCAAAAAAGTGACTTCCATAATTGTTGCCAATTGCACGTGTGAATCAAATCCTCTTGAATGTTTATTTGCGTGAGACCATCATTTCCAAAATAAAGTGCAAAATGACGAAAAAACAGAAAAAAATAAAAATAAGTGATAAAAGCGAGCATTAATTACTTGGCTTTATTATTTTTGCAAAATTAATTTATTATGGTTATTTGTTAAAAATAGGAGAGAGCCAAAAATAAATAAAACTGATTACAGTTCCACGGCTCATTTTCGGCGGGCTTGTTCTGATCGCCCAGGCCGTTCTTGGGTGCTTCGGCAAAGGCAGGGTTTGCTTGTGGTTGACGAAGACGCCGTGGTTGGGGCGCATTGGAAATATCTAAAACTGGATTTTGTTTTGAATAACAAAGTTGCCAAATAACAATTATAAATAAATAATTTTTAAATTCAAAACAAACATTTTAATTGAAAATAATCCAAAAATGCACCTCTTTTCCGCCACTTGGCCGTCGTTTTTCCCGGTCGGCTGGTCCAACACCACGCCGACCATAATTTCACCCGGTTTGAAGTCCACCTCGCCGACGTAGCGAATCACGCCCACTCGATCTTCCTTGCCCTTGGACTTGACTACGACCTTTTCGCCAGGCGAATGTGATCCTTGGGCTTTTCGGTCATCTTCTGGATGAATTCGCGGGCATTTCCTAAATTTTCATGTTTACTTTTGATTTGAATAGAAGTAAACACAAAAACCGAAGATAAAACTGTACAATCTACAAGGTGTTTACAATATATTCATCACAATCATCATTTTGAATTTAGTAAATTTTCAGTATAATCCACCTGCCTAACCATACTTCCCAAAAGCGAAAACTTAAAAAATTGTAAAATTCAAAAAACACCCAAAAACAAAAACAATAAAACGCCGAACCTTGCCGCTGCTGGTACTTGAACTCGTCAATCTTGTAGTGCTCGGCCTGACCGTCCAGCGGATTGGCCGCGTCCCCCGACTTGCTCTGGATGTTGACGACCAGCCGTCGCGAACTCCCGCCTCCTCCAGCGTTTCCGACTCCACGTTCAGGTCCTTTTGGTATTTCCCGTCCGCGTTCAGCAACGTCAGCGTCATGTCGCTCTGGTAGATGCCGACGATAAGTTCGATGCGGCGCTAAATTGGGAAATTTTTGCAAAAATCGAGAAAATCACCTTGAATTCCAGCAGAATGGTGGAAACGGGGAAGATTTTTTGGTAGGGCGACTCCAAAAACGGCGACGTGATGAGAACGGTGATGTTGTGTGACATAGCGAAGCAGGGCTTTTGCAGAGAAATTACAAAATTTCTAGATTTTTAAAAATAGAAAAAATCACAAAATCAATACAGTATAGTACTGAATGCCACGATGGATTTTACTTCTATTTTTTCCGTTTTTCGCATTGTTCGAGAAAAAATTGGCTCAAATCTTTCGTTAAGATTTGAAAAAATATTTCCAGTTTAGAAACTTCAAGTTTAGAAACTTGAAACAGTTTAGAAACTTTTAGAAACTTTATGTATGCCAGCTGTCTGCAGTCTCCTCGCGATCAATTCCCCTGATCTTTTTTGCATTATTTTCTAACATTGCAGTGTTTATATTATAATTTATACATTGTTTCGTGTTGCCTGTGTATGTATTGATAATATAATTCGAGGAAAGCCGTGCCTTTTTGCCGACATTGTTTGGCAGTAGGGTTGGAATTTTCGGGTATTTTCAATTGTTGGTTATTTTCTGGGTAAGTACCCGGTGTTTACACAAAAGTAGGCTATTTTCATTATAAGGTGATGTGTGCTTTTAAGCTTAAAACCAAATTATTTAAATCCTATTTATACATTCACCGCCAAATCCGCCGGAAGTCCGGTCCTCCTCCATCTCTGCGTCCAACGGGCCCTGGGGCACTTTTGCGGAAATCGGAGCCCATCTAATGGTGGAGGATTTCTTTTCGGCGGCAGTGACGTACGCGGAACGGCTGGCCGCGTGGCGGCTATGTCCAGAGATCCGAACGTGTCGGATGTAATGGGAAAAGACTCTTTCAACGAGGGAAAAGGGAGGGAGAAGAGGCTGGAAAAGTGGAATAAGACGTTGAAAACTGAAAGAAGCCGCAGAAAAACAGGAAAAAGGCGGAAAAGCGGGCGGGCCGGCTTTTCCGGGCCCGCCGGCGGAAAAAGCGGCACGCTGGCCGCCGTTCTTTCCGTGCGCCCGGGCACACTGAATGTCACTGTTTTGTCTTGAAGCTTTCGTTTTGCGAGGGCAATGACTTAATGCCGTCAGTTTTGCTGGGCGTTCCGACGGTTTCTCCGCGTTCCGGCTTCGAGAAACGGAACGATGGGCCATTTTATGCACACGGACTTTTTGTTTATTTTTGTATCTTTGTTTTCTATCAGATTGTAAAAATTATTATTTTAAAACAATAAATTTCCATTGTAAAAATGTTATTTTTATTAAGTTCAGTCTTATAAACGGGGATTTTCTAAGAAAAATGAGCTGGTCAGACGGGTCCATGTCGGCAACGTCCAATTGTGCTGGATAAAATATTTGAAATTTTTTTTGAATATAGTTCCAAGAAGCTTCTATAGAAGGCATCAGATAAAAATTGCACTACCCCTATAATCTGTTTTTTATTTTTAGGTTATGCAAAGGGATTTCACTGAAGCGGTCAGTCAGCCGCATTTTTGTCACAACACCATTTTCTTTTTTTTTGAATCGCAGCTCCACGCCGATTCCGTCGAAAAACCCTTCAATTTTCTTCAATAGGGACTGCAATAGTCACGTGCTGTAAAATTTGGCCGTTCGAAATATAGATGTAGTGGAAGAAGAAAGAAAAATCGGCCGGCGGCAGGCAATGGGCGGTTTGTTCCATCCCGTTTATTTGGCCGAGGACCTCCCATTTCTCACCGCGGATGAATATTTCATTTCCTGGCCAAATAGAAAGGGGTGACGGTTTTTTGACTTGGTTCCTGGTCAAACCATCTCGAAAAAAACGGGGTTTGTTTTGATTGTTTTATTATTTTTACGTGTCTGTTCTCATCTGAGGACAAGTTGTTATTTAGTGTTGCTTCATTTATTAAATATGCATTGAATAGATGCATGCATTTAATGCATTTTTAATACCAAAACACACCTTGAAGTGCAATCAATTGAAAATGTTTTGAAAACAGCGTTTTCTTGTTCGTGACCAATTCTCGTAAATAACACGTAAGGATAAAATACGTGTATGTAGAAAAAGTCACCGAAACTTTTGAGGACCCGACGGAACGTTTGGCTGTTCGCACGTCATTGGCTCCCTTCCACGAAGTCCTTAAGGTTTTTACTAAGGATTCCAAGCTAGACATAACTGTCTGACTTGAGCCTAAAAATTATGTCTACAAATACCATTATCAGTTTGATACGATTGCGTTACAATATAATACATGCATGTACCTATTAAATTTGGAATGGTGCCATTGGTGTGTGCCCCTAAAATCTGTCATATTTGTGCGCGTAGGTTTGTATGATAATAAATGACACATATGTATTTACATGTGTGTATAATATAAATAAAAAACTAGACCGTAATGTTTGTCGACCTTTAATCGTTGAAAATCCATGTTCTTTGCTCGAACATTTTATGTGTGAGGCACGCAACTAAACATGTAAAACTGGACGGTTCCGTAAAGTCGCCGGCCGTCCGTCAATTTCCTGTCGTGTCAGATTTGAAGGTTTTGCGGCCGTTTGCGCCTCGTTTTCTAAGCAAACCTTGGAATTTGAATGTTGTAAAATTGATAGAAGCTTTTTTTTATTATTTAGGCTTGAATAAAATACACTGTGCACATGCATTGTGTTAAAAATCGGACGCGCATGCCTTTTGTTATTACGCATTTGATTGTAATGCTTTTTCAGTGTGCTGCTGTTGAAAATTCCGACGTGCCCGCGCCGAAACGAACGCCTCCTCATCCGCAAAAATTCCCGACGGCGGCCAGCACGACGCCGACGTCATCGCCGCCGCTCTCGGCGAAAACGCGACGCCGCCCGGCTCGATTTCGGCCATGCACGAGAGCACCAGAAGCTAAATGAATCTCGACACGGCCCTCATCCACAAGCCCGGCGGTCCAACTCGACCGTGCATGGTACGGTAGATCCTGCTCACGTATATTTTCACATCATAATGGTATTCACATATATGTTTGGTACTGGTTTGCATTTTTTGTTATTTAAAAATTTTTTGAACTTATTGTTAGAATTGTTAATTGGTTAATAAGTTTTCCATGTTTTAAAAAATAGTCACACTTTCCCGTTTTTGGCGTACTTCAAAGTCCGACCGTGGCCTATGATCTCAATACCTATGATGGTTGTCTTTGCTGACGATAAGAAGGGTTTTCGTCGTGGGACCAAGTTGTAATATCAAAAATCTTGATTGAAAATTTTTTCCTCTGACGCTGTATTTTTATTTCAACTCTGTTTTCAATTTTCAACACTTCTCTTGCCTCAGACGCCTCGGTCGGAAAAGGCTGTTTGAGGGCAGAAAATTGAATAAACCCGCACATTCACGGCCGGCCCGACCACCCCACGCTATTAACATTATAGACCCATAATATTATACATGAAATTATATATTACCAGTTTTCCCATCCAACTTATATTTATGGGAGAATATTCAAATGATGTATAATACATTTGATACATCGAATAGGAAGTTGTGTTTACAAAAATATTAGAATTTAACCCTATTTAAAAATGCAAGTAAAAATAGTCATCAAATTTTTAAACAGTTTCATATTTAATTATAGCGCACAAAACCGCATAAAATAGGCCATCATATAATATCCAAGCGAATATGAAATCATAATTTTTCACATCGGTGAACTCAAAAACTGCATCATATCTGAAAAGGAACGGACCTATAAATATAATGCATAATGTCATTTGCACCCGACATCCTTCCTTTCCTCGAAAAACGGAAAAGAAAAGAGAAAAATGTGCAAGTCAACTTTGCTAATCCTGTTGGCTTTTTCTGTGTTAATTTTTAAAATTAAAATTGAAAAAGACGACCGTACTCATTTTGCAGGCACCGAAAATTAACCGCGACGAAAAAGAGTACCCGGTGCAGTTTCTGCAGTACCGCACCGCGACTTTGTCTTCGACCTGCGCACTCTCGACTCGGACCGACTCTACTCGGACTCTAATGTGAATTCATTAATATATTTTTTATTTTGTCATTAACT
This sequence comes from Ips nitidus, assembly GCA_018691245.2. Classification (NCBI taxonomy): domain Eukaryota; kingdom Metazoa; phylum Arthropoda; class Insecta; order Coleoptera; family Curculionidae; genus Ips; species Ips nitidus. Next base: position 448,461 of record JAGUCG020000134.1, read on the forward strand.
AAATACGTTTTGCATGTTTTATCTTCATTTGTGTCGAATTAACGGCGGTTTTCGTGGTGGAATCCAAAATTGTCAAATTTTTTTATTGAATAATCAACGAGTAAACCGGGGTCCCACCACGCATACCCTGAACAGTAAGTGAAAATATTTTAAAATTGAAACTGAATTTTCTGAATGACTTAAAACTCTCATCCGTACCTAAAATGGAGTTTAGTTCAACCAAAAGATCAGGGACAAATGGACCGAGGCGAAGGAACGCGGCGGCGTGGTCAACTACGACCTCAACTGCATGTACAAACTGCTCGACGGCGACTACAACCTGTCCATGCAGGTAGAAGTTATTGTTATTTAAAAACACTGCCTTTTCTAGAAGGCATGTCTGCAAAAATTGGGGCTGACGTTGAGACTTCCTTCGTTTTAGGCTTGTCAATGAGGACAGGATTTGAGCGAAAAAGTGGTCGGTCGGCCTGGTCGATCTCGGCCTCCAGACCTCCAGTCGCCCTAGAATCTTTGAAATACGCATGCAAATACTGTATGGAATTCATATCCACCAAAATTGACACGATTATATAATAGTAATGATCAATATGCAAAATTTGCAGCTGAACCAAGAACGCGGCACCCTTCGCCGCAAGCCCATGCGCTTCCAGTCCATCGTGCAGCCGTTCAACTCGCACCGCTGAACTTCACCAAGTTGCGCTCCTCGGAAATCATGTTCTACCTCAAGTGCACTGACCGGCCGTACACCGACGACCCGCTCGACACGCACACCATGTGCGTGAACGCTCGCCCATCGTGAACGGCCATTCGTTGATCGTGCCCTCGTTGGACAAACGACTGCCTCAGGTTGGTGTTTATCGATTTTTGTGGTTTAAGTTTTGCGGTCATTCGCTGGTAAATGCTTCAAAATTCCGAAATTGAGCGCAGAGAATCTTCAAGACGTTAGAATTGCTAATTACGTTGAAAATTTTCAAAGTTTCCAATTCAACATGGGCCATCAAAAGTGGGCGTACTTTCAGATAATGACCGAACCGGGTGTGCGAATGGCCACCGACCTGATGCTGCTGGTGGAGGACGAGAACTTCCACGTCCTGTACAACAGTTTGTTGGGCGAGGCATCGGTCAATCACCTGCACATGCACGGAATGAGCTGGCCCTACGACTCCGATCTCATTCACCGGGTGGGGTTTTTATACACTTTTTCATGGAAATTGATTTCAAGGAGGAATGAAATTAATTTTGCTAAATTGAATAAAAACTCTATTTTTAAATCGTTTGATAAGATTGTTAATACACCTTAATTATTTTTTAGCGTTTCGAACGCCTGGCCGGCAGGTGCTTTTTGATCCGCCGGCCCGACTGGTACATTCACGCCTTCTGCTATCAGCTTGCCCAGCCGGCCGATTTTTGACGGGTTTGTCAAGTGAGTAACATGGTATCTTTAAGGGCTTTGCTACAGCTTTTTTATGCTGATAATCATGCACCCAGGTTATAGCCGAAGTCAGAACAATTTTTTGGTTCCCTCGAAAAATTCCGAAAATCCAAGGTGTCCCTGAAACTGAACATCCATAACTGAGATGTTATGGACGATTTACATAATATTTCTAGTTATACTACAGTTTTTTACAGGTTACGATGCCACATAAATTTCGCCTATAGTCAGTCGGATTTTTTTTGCTGTGGATTGACTTTGACAATTTTTTATTGACTGGAACAATATTTGGGGCAGCTTTTTACGCTGTTTACAATTCTGCAAAATTTTAAAACAAAAAATAAAACCGATCTTTCTGCAGAGATGTCTGGCACACTTTGAACTTTTTGACGCGCCGCAACGTCGCGCACAACCTCTTCTTCACGCGTGCACCGCCCGTTCGGACCGAGGGACGACGCGCGTCGAGAGTGCGCGCGACCTGCCCTCGCTAGTGACTGTATATATTTTTCCGCGCCAATGCCACGCCGGCTCCATGCCGTCCAACTCGTTCAACCCGGCCGCATTGGAACTTTCGGGGTGCTTGATGGCTATTGTGAGTTTTTGAGGTTTTTGGTTTATTATTAAAACATTTGTTGTAAAAAATGGACCAATTTTCAGCCATGCGTTTCTTCGAATCGGCCACTGGAACAGTCCTGTATTCGGACCTTTGACCAGGACGCCGCACTCGATAACACCGTTTTTGAAGAGGTACGTTCAAAACTCTTTTTTATTTTTCTACAATCTTTTCACATAATTAAAAAAATTTAAATCGGCTATTAGAAATCAAATGGCAACTCCATATTAAATTTATTCCACAAATCAGCGCTATATATTGCGGCGACGCGAAGGCGTTCAGGGAAAGCCACCGGGCGGCGGGGGCGGGACCTCATACTCGTTGCCTAAAAAGTTTGTTTATTAATTGGTGTGTTAACATTATGCTCTTTGCATTATTTCTGCATTTTTAGCCAAAGCAACTGGAATTAGTTTCATCTTGATTTCTCCATTGCTTGATTTGGGCTGCCCACTCGAACGGCAAGGACATTCTCCCCCAAAAAACACCGTCTGGCTGTCTGTGGGCTTCTCCATTCCGACGATGCAATTTCGCTGGTTGGGATGAAAATGGAGCCAAATGAGGAGCAAGAATAGGGCTAGGACCTTTCTGCACTTATAACACCCACCGGCAGGCGAAGCAGCTGGCTGCGTACCGCCGGGCGCGTGCGGGTTGGGGCGTGGGCACGGGGCAGCGGGCGCGTCCTTGGTCGGCTCTTGCGTGGGGTCGAAGGCGTTGGGGTCGAAGTGGTCGCCAGCGAGGAAGTACTGCGAGTCGTCCTCCTTCTTGAGTCGGCGCGGTGTTGACAGCCTTGCCGTCCTTGGGCTCTTCGATGAGCTTACGCAGCTGGTTGGCGAAGAAGCCGCCAGGCCCTCTTCCTCCTAAAATGGGGCTTTTTCATGTATATTTGACGTTTCGAAAATGGAGGACATATTTCTGCGTTTTGTTTTTGCGCTCATGGACACTTTTTTCCGTCAAACATAGAAAACCCACTTATCGTCCATGTCCGCCACGTCCTCTTCCTTCGATTTGCCGTGCTTTCCGTCCTTGCCGTCCGTACTGCTCGTCGCCTTCTTATGCAGGTGGCGCTTGTGCTTGCGCTTCTTCTTGCGCTTGCGCTCCTTGACGCACACGACAATGATGATGGCCATGGAGGAGACGCTAGAGAGGAAGAACACCGTGATAAGCAGCACGAGGACGGTTAGCGGCGTCTGCATCTTGGTGTACGTGGCCTTGTCGGCCACGCATTGGTGTGGCGGTCCTGCCACGAGCGGCACTCCAAGTAGGCCTTGGCGAAGCTCTGGAATTAGGTTATAAATTCATATTGGATTGTTCAATTTCTGTCCTGGGCCTCCTGATCCTAGTCCTGGCCCGCATCCAGGACTAACAGCAACCAACCTCAAAGTTCCACGGGTGCTTGTTCTCCGAGAGGAAGTCCTTGCGGAATTCCATGTGCACGTACTCGGTGTTGTTCATATCGGCGCCAAAGTACTTGCTAAGGCCGAGATGGTCTTCGCTGTCCGCCGACACGGGCGTGTCGACCACGTAGCCGGCGCGCAGTCCGCGATACATCTGCAAATGGGGAGCTTGTTGAGTTGAGTTTAGCCTAGACTCGTTTTGGGAAGAAGTCTCGATGTGATCCCAAGGGGAATTCGCCATGCAATACGACTTCAAAGATGGAAAACTTACGGTATGGCGATTCTTGGACTTGCCTTCTCAACAATTTGGCCGTTCTCATCCTTGAACGTCTTGCCATTGGGAAGGCGAGGAAGTAGCGCCAGCCGCCGTAGGAGCGACGCCGACCAGGTTCTCGGGTGGAACGGTACCTGGATGTGCTGGCCGTGCTCGTTCAGGTTGTACAGGTTGGTGACCTCGACCTTGTTCTGAAATGGACCGATTTTTGCCAAATTCTCATTAAGTCAAAATCAAATATCATTTACCGGCAATAATTTTTCCTTTGAAGTTTGTATGTATATCTATTTCAAGTTAGATAAGAAAAAATCAATAAAAACACGAAAACCCATTTCGAAAATCGCAACTACACGCGTGGCCGAGTGGTTATGCGTGCGGATTACGGTGCGAAGCGCTGCTGGTTCGGTCTCACCGGTGTGAGCTGCGTATTCATTGATTTTTTCGTGTAACAAACCTAGAAACCCACCTCCATGTTGCCGTGCGGGTCCTTGTACGCCACGTACAGCTCGCCCGTCGCGGCGTCGTAGCGCATGACGCTCAGGTCGTCTGAGACGAAGACCTCCCTCGACGCTTTCAGCAGCGGACCGTGGTCGAACGACGTCAGCGGCTTGACCTTCTTGCTCTCGTCTTCGGTGAGCGGGAAGAATAGGCGCGTGAATGCGGGGTCGCCGTTTTCGGTCTGAAGTTCGGTTGGGTTGGGCGGGTTTTTCGAAGCAATTGGATTGTACGAGAACTAACAACAGTATGACCATCGATTTCATTCTACAGTTTGAGCCGGATCATTTTGACTGTCTATATATACATATTACCATGGTATAGACAGGTCACGTATACCACCTAGTCAGGCCACCTATCTATATTGCCCAGATGGTCACCTGGATAAGGAGCGGAGTGGTTACAATATTGTTAAAATACCACTGGGTTGTCTGGGATCTCCCCATGAACTTACGGTCATGCCGCACACCAGGAACGCGTGCAGGTCGGGGAAGCAGCGGTCAAGGTTGAACCGGCCGGTGCGCTCATCGCCCGCGCCCTCGTAGTAGCCGAACTGCTCGGTCTTTGTGTGGCCGTGGATGCAGGTAGCGCGAGATCTGCAAGCATTTTCTCTCGGTTTTCTCCCCTCAATGAAATAGCAGAGACTAGACTCGAAAAACCCACCAGCCAACGGAACATGCCGGTCGGGTTGTGGCCCTGCACCGCGGAGAGGGTGACGATGAAATGGCCGTCGTGCAGCGGCACGAAGCTGTTCGACTTGGCCGTGCACTCGCCCTTGGCGACCCCCGGCGGCTGCTTCTCGTCGAAGAACTCGGTCTCGTTGAAGAGCATCTTCAGCGCTTCCGCCTTTTGCAGCATCATGCCGTGCAGGGTGCACGCGCGGTCCTGGTGCGCGATCACCGCGAACCGCAGCCGGTTGTCCACCTCGAGCTGGGCGCGCGCGCCATAAAGTTGGAGGTGGCCCAGAGGATGAGGACGGGCACAAGAAGGCGGTAGAGGCGGAGGGGGTGCGGCGGGTTCATGGTGGTGTGAAGCCGCCGCTCCGTCGCTCGGTCATTCCCGTCGACCTGTCTCCTGAAAGATGGCGGTTTTGAAATGGTTGTTTGGGGTCATTGCATTTTTTGGAGTGGACGGTTGTCCTGGTCCTTTTCCTTTTCTGCTCATTATTGTGAGTCTCGGCCGTTATGGTCATCACGACGGAAACCACCAAGACGTTGGTCCTGGTCCTTTGGTCCTGGTCCATCATCTTGCTCTTGAGATGAAGAGAACCACCACCGAGTTGGTCATGCTCGTCATCAAACCTGCTTGGTGGTTGGGTAAAACTCGGCCATGATGACGAACATGACCATCCCGACCAAGCCGCACACGCACGCACCTCTCCGATCGGTTGGCTCCTCGTCAACGTTCAGTCTGTTGGCGGCAGGTGCAATCGTCCGTGGAGGTGAAATGCGTGGTAGTGCAGCCACCACCGCGCCGTGCGTCTCGCGAGTAATAAAGTGGCGGCGCGCCCGCCAGCCAATGTGGACTTATGCAAATTTGAATTTAGTGTTTTGGTTAAAATTTGTGTGACCAAATTTGAATAGTTGCACAAAATTTACTGTTGAAAATTCGTACTTCTGCGGGCAGACAATTTTTGGCCCGTGACTTGAGTCCTGCCACGCAAACCCTGCGCAGATTGACATTCTATGATGAAAATTAGTATTTAGCTATCAAAATCTGTGTATATAATATTTTCCTTTTTTAATTAAACTGACGAATTTTCCAGCTGGCCGCCCAATTGCGGACCGCCTCACCGGCAAAGAGGAGTGGTCCTCGCAGGTGGACGTGCCCGGTGCACCGGCCGTCCACCGACTCGAACGAGTACGAACTCACCGAGCTGGAGGAGTTGGCCGACACTTTCCACGCCGTCAACATACCCGTTCCGCACCTTCGACCCTGCGGCACTACAAACTCGTTCAGCTTGGGCCAGACGGACAAGAATCGTGGAGCGGCGGCCCAGGACGCGGAGGACTCGGGCCAACGTCGGCGGGGGCGCACACGACCGGAGAGCCGTTGAAATTCTCGGAGAAAAAGGAGGGATGATTCGTAGCGATTCGTAAATGCTACTGAAATGGTACTAATTCGTAATTATTGCCGCACATTGAAATTGTCTTCTGTTTTTGCTGAAAATGTACGCGGTCACGTTGCGGAGTCTTCAATTGACTCCAATTGGAGCATAATCTTGTCTCGAAAAGTGAGCGCGGAGATTTTCACCAGTTTTGCTTCATTTTTTTATTGTGGACTTTTCCTGCAATCATCTTTCCGGATAAATTCGTTTTATTATACACGGCTGTTTTTTGGACTCATGATGGGAACTTATTTTCATTGAAAACTGGCATTATAAGCCGGAAAAGTCAACCGGAACATCCGCAAACTTGGTGTAAGTATAAAATAATTAATAATTATGTATAAATTGCGAATTTATTCCCGTGAAGAGTGTGCTGAATGTGAATCGTTAAAAGTGCTGCTTATCGTTATTGAAAAATGTTGTTTTTTTTAAACAACCAATGAATAAAGTTGATTTTCCGGTGCATCGATTGATTTTGTGTGCTTTTATTTTCCATGTGAATTTCTCACAAAATCTATACTAAACTTATAATTTTATCGTACCAATAGACATTATCTGCACATGTTTTCACTCCGCTTGCACTAAACTTTTCTCATCCATAATGATGACCATTCGCCGACCCGAATTCGACTGGTCGTAATTGCATTGGGCGAAAAGGAAAAAAGTAAAGTAAAAAATTCCGGTCCTTGCTGGTGCAGAAATTTATTCGTATAGTTGTTGTCGGCGTGCATGTGTACATGTGTGCATGTATTTGGCTCGGCCGGCCTGCTTCTGCTCTCCCTTCCTTCCGATTGACGTCATGCCATTTTCATTTTTTTATTTTTTTATTTTTTGGGGAGGAGCCGAAATTTCGAAAAATATTCGGAGGATGCTTTTTGGATGCACCGTAATGTTTTTCCTTTTTTGGCATGCTCGAATTTAAGAACAAAAAAGCATAAACGCACATAGCCAACAAACACTCTCCAGACTGAATTGTTGGCTCCAAATGGCTCCAATTGGATCATAAATTAGCCTCCATCTGATGAAATATTCATAGGCCAAAAAACAGAAAGTTTTGAGGAATTGCTCTCTTAAAAATTATATCCCACCGAAAAACCTGTCTGGATCTCCTCAATTTCCGTGCTATTTCATCGAAAATGAAAATGATTGCGATTGCAATGGAGCCAAATATATGCTCCAATTTACCCAACGTTATTTGAAAAAACAAACGACAAAAAATAATACAAATAATACAATCGAAACCAAAACTGCAAAAAAAAACAATACGGCACACAAAAAGCAGGAGGGCCAAAAATAGAAGCTCTCGTTCCAAAACGGGCGTGCTCGCTCTGCACGCCGATTATTTTCTGGTGCGTCTGCGGTCGCCAAGCACTCGAAAAATACGTCATTCGCCGGTTTTTTCGGTCTTGGCATCGGAGTGTTTGCGAATTCGACGAGAACTTGCTGCATTTTGCATTTTGCTCATCCTTGTTATATAAATTTTCCTGGATTTTTTGAAAAATGCATGCGTATGCTTCATTTCTGGGCTTGTGCATTCAAAATTGTTTCCACGTTCAACTGGAAGCACTGAAATCTTTTGAGACTAAAAAAAGATTTGGGTTGTAATGAGTGATAAAGCGACAAATCTTTGGCTTTCCGCTGCAGGTTTTAAAAAATTGTTTGCCAGTCCGCTGAATTCTTTGGCATTCCGTAGCAAGCAAGAGAATTTTTCAAATTTTGTGGGATTTCTCCCGCTTTTCCGACTCTTTTGGTCGAAATCCACAGCATTTTGCGAACCGAAAAACATAATACTGCAACAATTCCGCCCATTCCCGCGCCTTCTGCGGCAGTTTTGCCTTTCCATTCCCGCCGAAGGGCCGCCGTCCGTTCGAATTGGACCGAAAATAGCGGCGGGTCGGGCTAAAAATACGCACGCGCGGCGAGCGGGCCCCCGAAAAGTGCAGGGAAACTACTCGTGCAAGATAGGGGGAAAAGTCTGGGCCGGGATCCGACGAGAGGCCGAGAGTAGTTTTATTTCAATTTTGATCAGCACTTTAATTTTAATTTTGACAATAAAATCATGTTCATCTTTACTGCGTTGTTTTCGCGGTGATGACTAAAATTGTACTATTGTACAATAGTGTACAATTGTGTATCTTTTAGTTTAAATAAAAAAATTCTCATTTTTAAAAGAACTTGGAAGACAGAAGATTTCCGTGTCAGACCGCAAATATTAATTTTCACTTTTTTTCACTTTTTTTACCAAGGTCCCGTTCTCAAAAACTGCACAAAGTCTCTATAATTTAGTCGTTTTCCAACTTTTTCGCCGCAAAATGACGTGCACCCCTCTCCGAATAGCCACCAAATTACGCCTTTATTATGCTAATTTGCGTATTACGATAGACTGGAGTTGGCATGTATGGTATAATGTGTCCGGAGAGGGTAGGATGCACATGCATTCATTTCTTGCAAGCATTATGAGCGTCCGATGCGGAAATAATTTGCTTGTGGGTGTTAGCGCGCCGGTGTTCGCATATATATTATAGCGAAGACTTGCCTATTGTTTTTTTTTGTCTTCGGCGACTTTTGTTTCGACGACGTCATTTCGATGAAACAATTTTATGAAAGCAAGCGTATTTCGAATATAAATAGAATGTATTATATATGCGGGTGGTTTCTATGTATTACTGACATCTTTTATGTTTTTGGGGAGAGTTTTAAATTTGGAAATCTATTATTCATTCATCTAAAATTTCGCATTTATAAAAAAAATTGCATTACAAAATAAAAATTCAAATCTATACAGTCGCATAAATCCCCCTGAAAAATAAAATTTGCAAGCCGATCCGACCGATGCGAATGACCTTTTCGTTGGCGTGAGAAATTGCCCACCGACTTGGCCGGCTTTTCCGCGAAGCGACCTTCTGGCGAATGGAGTCGATTCGAAAAGTGTCGATTTGAAGAAAAGGTCAGATTCGTTTCGATGGAGGGAAAAGCTTTCGATCGGGGGAAAAATTCAAAGCCCGTTTTTCGAACTCGACACTGTACGTTTACGTGAAGAATGGCGGCGATGAATTTATCATCCGGGAAAAAAGGCGTTTCTGGCGCGATTCCGCACCATTCGTCTTTTCAGCGGTGCTGGGTTTGAAAGATGGCGGTTTCGAGGAAATTCTTTTGAAAATTGTGTTTTTGGAGAAAAAACTGTTAGAGCTTTGCAGGCTGAAGCGTCAGTATTCACTAAAATTTTTTGAAGGCCATCCCCGATATAAAATTATACCAAAAAACGAAAACTCCTCCCAAAATTATTGGAAAATTCTGTTTACACAACGCGAGTCCAACGGTTCCGAATTGCCAAATCGTGCGAACTTCGTGGAAAAATAAAATAATAAAACCGCCCATCCGAGCACGTATCCGCGCCAAATTCGCGAACTCGCCATTCGTCAAAGCTAATGGCTGCGTGTTCTAACAATAAGATGACCCATTTGCTTGTTTATTTCACCCATGACTATGAAAACCCCATATACACGGCCATAAAAGAGCTTTCCTCGGTTGGCATCGCATTTACAATTATCATATTGATGACCCATAAGATGGATTTTTCGTCGGATTTATTAAATTAAAAAGATTTTGGTGAATGTGATGACCAACTGGGGTCTATTTTGCACCGTACCGTTTTTATAGAGCATCGCAATTTCTGGTTGGGGCTGATGAAGCGCACCGAAGTCGAAAAGTCGCAAACCGTTCTACTCCGGCCGAGCCCCTCCGGGAATTAGCCCAGCCTCCGATGCTTTTCTTCCCGCCCAACACGTTCATTTTTCCTCTCCCCGCCCATATTATTGTTTCAATGGGCCGGAAATTGGAACAAGAAGACGAATTTTTCACGAAAATTGAGTGATGCGCTTCCATTTTCGGTGGCGACATTTTGCCAGTGGTGGCGCGGTGCAGCCGGGGTGAAGCGGCTGAAAGGGAGAATGGAAAAATTTTTTCATTTGTTTGTTATTTTTGCGAAAATTTTTTGTAGTTTTGTAGGAATAGCTGCAAAATAACGACCAAGATGGTTGTTTTCCGACCTGTCTAGTCGTAAATTACCACCAATTCAATCGTTACAATGTGTTCGCCCAAAATCACATTAATGTTTCGTTTTTATCGTTTATATAATACCTACGGTAAAACCGGCATGAACATGTGTAAAAAATTTGGGCCCCCACGAAAAATGTTTTCGTGGTGGGACCCGGATTTCACCATTTTTTCTTGGATCATGTTTTAAATTTCCACAAATTTCGAATGCGTTGAATCCCTCGTCCGTTTTTGTCTTCCTGTGGGTTTTCCGTTTCGTATAGCCGCACGACCATTGCCGGCGGGTGCGCGGCTCTTGCGGGCGAGCCGAGGCGGAAGAGCCGGGAAAAGGAAAAGAGTCGAGCCGGAAGAAGCGGCTCGAGGGTCGTGTTTGGTTTGGCGATTTCGGGTGTGTGTTTGTTTTTGGCCGGCTAGGTTTCGGTTCTAGTGTTGATCTGTATTTTTTCAATAATTTTACATCCCGGACCTGTATATATTTATTTTCAGTGTTTTTAAATACAAGGTTTTCGTGGTGGGACCCAAATTTACATACAATACTTTTTTTTGCGGAAAAAACTGAGTCCCACCACGAACACCCTGTACAATACGAGTTTTTTTATTTGTGCTATATTTTTTGCATTTTTGATCTACACTCCAAATTTGGGTTTCTGTGGAAAAAATGGGAAAAAACACGTACGTGCACTTGTTGACACCCAGCTCCAGCTACATTACACATGCGTATAATACTACGGATTCTGGCCAATTAGGCCACGCACCAGCAACTTGCAGCGGTCCCATTAACCTTTAATCCCCGCCCAACTGTATATGTAATTCCGCCAAAAAACACCGGGTGGCTTGGCCGGTGGGCCACTTCCGATTTTGGGACGGAAGTGGCGAGAGAGCACGGGAACTGGGAGGGTGGCAGAGAAAAGAAGGTGCGAGTTGTGAGAGTTTTGCGGCGCCCTGAGCCATGTATTTATGTACACGGAATTCTGCATAGCGCGGCTTGTTGGAGGGAGTTTTGTTGAGTTTGCGGATTTTTTAAATCATTTTCATCGTTCATGGCTTGAGCATCTTCAAACGTTGAGGGAATTTTTGAATTCTATTGTTATGTTAATACGACTAAAAATGAAATCTTCTTGTTGTGGATTTTATTCCTAAAAAATACTTTCTCGCCACGTTGGCGCCCAACTTTTCAGCACGAAGCCATTTCCTTGGCGGTGCAGAAGAAAAATGCAAACGCGCTCCACGTGCACATATGTATAATAAAAGGTGTGCTCGTGGGGGAAAACGTTTTTTTTTTGTTGCTGTTCTGGATGGTGTGCATGCGTGCCGTTTCGTACACAACCCACTCGTTTTTGTGGTAATGGGAAAATGTGGCAAATTGTTTGGTTTGGTGCTGCGGGAAAATGTTGCGTTTTCGCACCGAAATACCGTTTTTGCGCACGTACAAGCTTGAGAATGCGGTCGGTTTTTATATAGAGTAAGATTTTTGATGAATTGATGAATTGATGGAAATTTAAAAATCCAAACAATAAAGAAGATACACATGAAATATTGCGTACACATTGCACGTTGTAACATTCTAAGGACGATTACTCGTAAGATTGCCAAGAAAACAGGAGCCAAGACGCCAAAGGTAATCCTTCGGTATTATAAAGAATTGTTCCTTGTTGCGGATGTTTGCATGTGTGGATTATATTAATTCATAATATTTTTGTTATTTTAATCTTTTCTTTTCTATCCACCAAGTGTTTCGTGGGAGTCAGCTGGAGCCAAATCCACACTCCAATTGTTGTCTGTTGGAGCCAAAAAGTGACCGTTGACACTAAAACTGTGTTTTCGCACCGTAATTTCTCAACCTGCTCAACCCGTTGAGAAAAACGGTAATAATAATAACTGACCGCATTATTGCCATGCACAGGAAAGGTCGTTCGTGCAAATTAAAACGTCTTTCAGCCCTTCGGATGACGGTGTTTTCGCGGCCATTTGGCGCCGGCGGCCAAATTGCACTCAACTTGTCCGGGAAGCGCGGTGCAGCCGGCGACCGCACCGCTAATGGTCCGATTAGGGGGGGGTGCTTTTTTCTTGGCCAGGGACCTTTTTTATTCTTGGCCAGGGCACCGCCGACTTCCGTGTTTGGCATCCGATCTTCGTTCCTTGGCCGCAAAAACGACGGAAGAAGAAAGTGCACGCAAACGGAGGAGTAAGCATGAAGAAAAAGGAAGAGCGGACGGGCTTTTTGGATTTTTGCAGGTTTTTCGACCTTTGCGTGCCGCGGTTTTGAAGGCTTTTTGCTCAAACTAGAAATTCCCTATTTTTATTTTTTCATTTCGGGACGGTGCTTTGAAAAATCAGATTTTGGGTGTATATTATGTGCAATAACTACAATAAATCAGATCCACTTGGAATTCAGACCCTTCGCCACAGGAATAATTTTTATTCCGCGAAATGAGCACGCTGTTATTGATTTTTGGTCGAGTAGACATCTCCCGTGAAAAATTAATTGTACTGTAATAGTCTTTACTCGTATAATTTATGAGCAGAGTTTTCGTGGTGGGACCCAAAACCATTCTTTCCGAAGCAGCCATTTCCAAAAACCAAATATGAAGTAAGGGAATAACAAAATTTATAGTGGACACTTTCCCAAAAGTCGCCAATGTCCGCAAAATTCGCCCGTCCTCAGCGCAGGAGGTCGGCGGAATTCGGCCGACTATTGGCGCACGCTCAAAAATTCCGCCAAATTGCGGAGATTAGCGCGGCGGCGGAACGGCGGAACGGCGGAACGGTCGAAAGGCACGTAGGCCGGAAGAGCCGGCGCCTCGATGGCCGCCGGCCGTATCTGGGCCGGCGATCTGCAGCGCACCGCCGAGAAGAGAACCGGCACTGTCCTTTTCTCCTTCTACAGGGTGCTATGTCGCTGGTTCGACCCGCCGAAATGGCCGAATGGCCGCGGGGCGCCGCGATTCGTTCGCCAATTTCCGATATTCCGACGCGATTTGCGTTAAAACCGGCGGCGTGCGTGCTGTGGTAGTTTGACTTGTTTTTTCAGTTTTCTGATTTTTTAAATAGTAAGTTTTTTATTTAAAAATTCGCACTGCAAATTGAAGAGTACGGAACGCCACACTGTAGTAGGTCTTGGTGGCTAGAGCCGCAACTTCCCGCGTCATTATTCCCAACATCTTACGGTAATTGTCCGTGCTTGCTAAATACACATATACTAGACAATTGAAAGCTTCGTGAGAACGTGGAATTTATACACAACATTCGTGTACTCTACAATTACAGGCTTACTCGATCAATATTCTCCACGTGAAGATACGTAATCATTTTTCTTCACTATGCAGGTACATATAAAAATCAGTAATATACTGATTCCGCGCCAGTGTAGCAAGTCGATCGTCCCAAAATTATTTTTTAGTCCCGGAATGTGGCCATATAACTTTTATTCATAAATTATAATAGTGTTATCGATCTCGATGACAAACAAAAACCAACCCAATATTGTAATGAATATACGTTTGATTTCTGATGTGAATCTGCGCCTTCAATTCTCGCCCGTTCCACTTGGACGACTATAATCGTAATCAAAAATGCATAATGCAAGAGGACGATCGCTGTCGATTTGAGAGGCGAAATCACATTTCGAAATGATTTTGGGGTAGATTGGAAATTTTCTTTCGAAAATGCTTTTTGGTAACATTTTCTCCGAGTATTATACTATCAAAAGTAAATGCATGCTGACTTTTAAGAGTATGGCAAAAAAAGCCTTTCGATGTTTTGGATCCTACCGCGAAAAGACAAAGCTGCTGCACATAATGCGCCCTCCTCCAAAAATAGGACGCAAGTTGAGAAATCACCGAATTTTTCGCGGTCCCGACATTTGGCGATTCGGCCAAAAGCCACAGCTTTTCGCGGGCTTGCATGATGTATTTTTGCGTTTCGCCGGCGGCCACATGGCACGTTCACGGCCCAAAGGCCGAACGGCCATAAAGAGTGCAGAATGCTCATCGACCGCAATTCTCCGTGGTTATTTTTAGTCATCATAACTTTCGCCGTAGGAGTTGGTCGTTGCAAGATATCCATTCATTTTTCTTTGATTTTCCTGTGTTTGTATCATCATTTTTCAATGATTTTGCCCCTTCGTCCATAGAATTGCAATTGTGGAATCTGAAACAGGTCATTGTGTAATCATGCACATCACGCCCGGAATTTAGCCACAATTCCGGCGTCGAGCATGTTCAACGATGACACAATATATATATTTCTGACGAAACCTGATATGTTTGTTTTTTCTCACATTCCGTACATTCGTACAATCTGTGCATTTATGAACATCCCACCAAAACGAACAGAATGAGCCTCGTTTTCCCAATTTTCCGTCAATTCTCCCACGTACATGCAATTATACCGGTACCCATTCAAGCCTACCGCACCCATCGAGAACGCCGGTGGTAATTGGGTGTTGAACCTGCACCGCGGTGCACCACCGGCTAAACAACACCGAGCACCAATTCCCACCGTACACTCTGGCAATTTGTACGTGACTGTACTGACAATCCGGTTTTTTGGCGGGTTTGGGCCGCAGATCGGCGCAAATTGGTCGGTTTCGAGTCTGAATGGATGCATGCGTGCTGTTGAATTTGAATTGGAACGGGTTGCAAATTGTTTTCGGGTGTGATTACGTGGTTATTCGGTTCTGATCATGTTAGCTGCACATTGTTCCAACGCCATAATTCTATGCAGTCTTTGCATAGAAAACCGCTGATTTTGCACGCACTCGAGGAAGCTGTTAAAACAGAAAAATATAGTTTCCCAATTTCCTGCACAAAAACACCCACGAACACAACTTGCACATTCTTTCCTCGTCCCGATTCGCCCAACTCATGCGCAGTCGATCGCCGCCAATTTCCGCCGATTCTCGAACTTTCTCCTCACCCCGATTCTTCCGATTCTTTTCCGAATTTGTTTGCCCCGAACAATTGGCCACGATTTGGGGGGGGCCGTATCGGACAACTTGGGCGGGAGAGATTTGGCCAATTTTTCGGGTTCATTTCACTGTCTGTTCGTCTTGTTCGGGAGGCGCAAAAGGGATAGAAGGCGCAAAAGTTCGGCCGACACACCACTCCTGCGAAAAGAATCCAACTCGAACTGTATTGGCCAAGTCTGCTGAACAGCTACGGTATCAAATTCTCGCTGTCGAATATTAAATTGGTGTGTACTACGGCGACCTCCTCGGTGATGCGAAACTTGATCCAGTGACTGACTACAAGCACCACTTCAAGAGTGTTCTAATATATTCTCTACCTGAAACACTGAGTTTCTGAATCTTCAAACCTGCAAAACCTACTCTATCTACCGAGCTACAATATACCGTTTTCAACTACCTATTACTATAATACCCCTTCTTCATTGTCAGTATTCTCGCAAATCCACACAACTATCCACTATCCACCTGATTTTGCAGCCACTTTTCAAGGCTGAAATTCACTCATAAGTGTGAGATTGCTGCATATAATAATACAGTTTTCTCCATTGGTGATAACGTAGTGCAGTCAACTGTACCGCATTCCATCCATTTGATCATACTTCGACGAAGCTTCGCTCTATCAAATAACAATCAGCTGTGACCTGTCAGAAACGTCTCATTGTCAGATACCCAAAGGAGTCTTCGAACTATCCATATAACTGCAGCTTTCAAGTCAGCCTACGTATAACTCTAATCGCAAGAGCCACTCAACCCGAATTCAACCAACTAATCCAGCACTGATCAACAGACTGCGTTCTCTGTTCACTCCAACTTACCTTCCTGATTGTGAGCAGAAACCAATTGGGTTCAAAGGGTTTTGGTGCCGAATCTGAAGCCAAGACAGTCCAACATACCCAGCCCGCCCCATCTACGCAATGCTCCCGCTCTATCCGCACCACTCTTCCACGGAAGCGCTGCGCCACAACGCGCCCAAGTGGAAGTCGCTGACGCAACTGGTGCACTCGCGCCGCGGCAGCATCAGCGAACTGCTCCGCCAGCACGAACAGGAACCGGCGACCGGCTCGCAACGCTCGCACTCCACGTCCGTCCTGCCACGACCGCCGACTTGGCCGACGCCGCGGGACGGCGGGGCTCGGCGCAACAGACGACCAGGCCGCGCAAGCACAGCTTCACCGCCATCCTCGACTTTCGCGCTTCGTGCGCGCTGTTTCGTCGACCTCTGTGGCAGGTAGATGGAAGAAATGAACGTGTGATCGATGATTTGTCCTCTGTATTATTTGCAACGACCGTCATTTTGGCTGTTTGGCAAAGTTTTTGTTCTTGGGTGTGTGCAGTGATTTGGACTTTGTGCTAGGCTCATGGCATACAATGTTCTCACAAGAGTATTACCTGGTGGATCGACTTTCTCCTTCTGTTATGAAGATTGAAAGAAGGAATAGTACCGCTAAAAAGAAGTGTTGCCAAAGGGTCTGCGGTCGCATGTTGTAATATTTTTCATAAAGCGAGCCGAATAGAGAAAATCCGTGATCCAATTGGAGTGGGTTGGAGCAAAAAGCCACCGAATCCCTCATTTCTGTTGGAATTTTCCGCCGGTTCCTTCCGAAAGTCAACATCTCCATTTTTCAAACCTGTTTGACCAAAAAACCTTTTTTCGTCTGTGTCCATTTCGACACGAATTCATTTCGAACCACAGCCGGAAATGGGTTTTGCTGTTCGGTGTTCGTCTTTGAAAAAACTGGAAAACCTTGAAAAAATGCGGAATTCGCGAAGACACGTGAGAAGGTCGTCGGTCAGTCGTATGCACCAGAGAGATTCGAAAAATTGCCGACAAAACACGCACCGCCAAGCCGGAAATCTGCGAAATCCAGCCGGTCCATTTTTTCTTTTTATGGCAACATATTTACGCGTTCTTATCATAATTCTTTACATCATATTGTGATTTATGGTTTTTATTGTAGTTAATTTTAAGTTTAATTTTTCATTCTCATTTTTCCTGATTTCCAACCAGAACATTATCTTTCATGTACATCACAGACGTCAAACCCAACTGCGCAGTGGGTGTTTTCGACGCGGGATGGCTTGGGTTTTCCTTTGCGGCGGGAATGGGTGGGATTAGTCACGGTCAGCTCGAGAAAGAGAAATCTGTGTTTTTCGGCGGGCTGAATTTCGCCCCAGAACGCTGACTAATACCCTTTTTCGGCAGAGTGGGGGCTTCGGCGAGGCGGATTCGCGATTTGACGGATCGAACCCGTTGTTCCTGAAGTTCTTGGTTATTCTCGTGGTCTTGACGTCCGTATTGGTCATGCGAACATCAATCCCCGTCGCTTTCAAAACTATTTCTCTTGTCACGTATGCGAATGGATACACCGCTTCGTATAACTGTGTTCATACGAAAGAGTTAGATTATTACATTTATTCTTCGGTAAATGCTTAAAAGTTTAAGATCACCGTATTTTAAAACACCATTATTTAATCACGTAATTGAAATCTTTAATGTTGTCGTTAATATTTATTATAATTTTATTCGCATAACCTGTCCGCCAAAATCGCTCCGTCCAGTCCCCAACCACCAACATGTAACGCGATTGTTTACCGGAATTGGGGGATGAGCATGGTCGTACAGTCATCGAACGCGGCGCGCGCTTATTCCCCGCGGCATTCAAATCTTCATCCAGCCCGCTTAATTGATCGCGAAAATGGCGCCCAATTATCCAGAGCGCGTGTACGTTGTAGCCAGGCAGTGGGCTGGTTGGAGCTATAATGTATTGTGGTATTATTGTTGCGCGTTCCGCTTGCTCAACCGATCAATTCACGCATGTTGCATGTGTTCATTGCGCAGGGTTTTGTTCGGGGGTGCAGAATTTTTTGCTACATGGCATGCTATAATGACCATTGTCAGTTTTTATTAGCTCCAATCTACTACCAAATGGAGAGTCGTGCGGCTCCATTTGGCTCTCTTATCGGATGAAAGCAGTAGGCAGGAAGTTGGGAGGAGTCATGAACAAACGTCTAGCGGGAAGTCATTCTTGGCCACATTCCTTGTGGAAATGCACTGCCATTACATTCAACGGAACATCATCCGTTTGCAGACGGTAGCAAAATGAAGACTCCTAAAAAAATGAAGACTCCTTCTGAAAATTCCTCCTAAAAATCAATCAAGGTTTTTCGGAAAATTTCAAAAATCCAACCTCAAATGGAACTCCTTTCTCTCCGCGCCCTCAACTTTTTTTCGCACCCTACCCCACCCAGAAACCGGGGCAACGACCTTCTCCTTCGCGCGGGGAAGAATTTTTGTGAATCCGCAAATTTTTTTGCAAAAATCCACGCCTAAAAACTGAGTCGCCACTTTCCGGATCCTGCCCCCCGATTTCTAGATTTTCGCCGCCGACTCAGTGCGTTTTCCTTTTTTCGTCGGAGTAGGCGGCGAATTTTTCAAATTTTCCGCAAAAACCCGCAGAATTTTGAAAGAAGCACGAATTGGGCGTCAATCGGTTTTCGCAAAACGTTTTGATAGCGGAGGATGGGTGTTGGCCGCACTGTTTTGGACAGTTGGCCACACAGTCGCTGCTGCTGGCACTAGATGGGGCACAAATTGCCGCCAAAAACTCGACAATCCATCAAGTGGATTCCTTTTTCCCGAAATTATAGTCATAAGAGATATATTAACAGTGTGATAAGACATATTTTA
Organism: Ips nitidus; assembly: GCA_018691245.2. Classification (NCBI taxonomy): domain Eukaryota; kingdom Metazoa; phylum Arthropoda; class Insecta; order Coleoptera; family Curculionidae; genus Ips; species Ips nitidus. The sequence continues at coordinate 467,489 of JAGUCG020000134.1, forward strand.
ATACGTAATAGTGCGTATGCGCTCCAAAGATAGACCTTGACTGTCTACAAGGGGATCCACGTAGACCTATCCACAAGTTGTAAAAAAATTATACTACTGCGATATTTGTGTCCTACCGAGGACCGATTCGTATCACTGCACAATCCGTCGAAGCTTCCGGCGCTAGCTTATCACTTCGCCCAGTTTTTCGCACCGATAACACCGGCACAAATCACGCCAGCTGTGCTTGTTATTTCGCGGACGTCATCGTCACGGTTCTGCAGGTATTTTTGCCGCAAAATCCCGAAAACACCTCGATTCTCGGCGTGAAGTGGGCGATTTTCTTCGAAAATCCACCCATTCCCCGCCAATGTCTTTCCTTTCAACATGAAATCCCATAAAATCCGTCAAACAACCACTGGCGGCGCCGTGTGGATGAACTCTATAGATAGCTGTAGGCCGCAGATCCGCTGCGGATCTTCGGCGGACCGATTCGGCCCGCCAGCCCGCCATCGGCCGCCATTTGTTTTCGAAATCTGGCGGGGGTCATTAATTTCGGGGCTTGGTCAACCAACACCTGCACTGGGTCGGCCGGCTTTCGCAACGGGCGTTATGTTAGTATAGCTTGCAAGAAGCACGGGTTTTGTAAAAAAAGAGGAAACAATTATGTTTTCAAAATCAATAATAGAGATTGTGGAAAATCGATAAATGAGATTCGTTTCCCGCCAATTTTTTATTTTTTCATTTTTCTGATAAATTTCGTTGAATTTTTTTCAACGTTTTCATAAACCAAGAGATGGTCAGAACCGCCGACTTGGTGGCGCGTGGCCTTCGTACAGATTGCGGATGAGGGTTGTACGCCATTTCTGGCTGGTTACGCGGCCCCGGCGGCGTTTGTTTTCCCGGATTACTCACCTTCTGGTCGTTCCTTTCGGTTTCCCAAACCTCCCACGCGCCCGATATTTCCAAGTTTTTGTGGCGGACCATGCGCTTTTTTCCCTTTGTAGCGTGGTCAAATCGGTGGTGAACGTTTTTTGGAATTTTAAAATTTCTTATTTTTTATTTTTACGAAAAGCCTGCGATAATATGTTATATTTTGATAATTTCCGTGATATCACGCGTATCCAAGAAACTCTTGACTTGTTACGATAACAGTCACCCGTACATGCGTAGTCTCATGGCCTTCAAGCGCATAACACGCTGAAGGTATAAGACACGGCAACCTTGTGCAGTTATATCAGTTTGTTTGATTATCGCTCGGTTTTTGGCGCTTTTCGAGAAGAATTTGAAAATCTGGCGGTGATTGATGGACGAGCTGCATCGAGAGCGTGGCGGTTTTCACCGCCAGCCCCCCCAAATATACCATACATTGCCGGGCTCGTATAATATATACCCGCATCAGCCGCGTTTTCAAGAGCGTAGTTATTGCCGGGGATTCGGATGCATGCAGCGAGGAATAAGGTTACGCGGGAAAATTTATTGTTTTGTCGATCGTGTCGATGAGAAGGCGAAAATTTGCTGTTGGTTTCGGTTGGAAATTCGCGGTGTCTCATCAGACGCATTTATTGTTATTCGGGGGATTTCATACGTATGTGTCGTCTTTGATGTTTTATTGAGATTGGTGAGGTAGGTAAACTAAACTACATACACAGGACGACATAATTTCCTCAGACCGCTCTCATGCCAGACCCCGGTTGCCAAATGGAGGAAGGGGGCAGATGT
>JAGUCG020000135.1:0-35000 GCA_018691245.2 Ips nitidus
AACCAGACGGAGCAGTACCGACCTAACCTCACAAATTATGTAAATTGTGGCGACACTGTCAGCAGTGTCAGCCGGCAAGAAGCAAAAAGAAGAATAGGACGCAAAAACCTGACTTCAGGGCGATGACGAGACACTTTGACTCACGATTTCAACACAAGATGGACGATTCTTGCTCAATGCTCACGTTTTTCGATCTCAATCATTTTCTAGTTAGTTCCTACAAAATCTGTTATATTTAATTCTACATTGAATTCGAAGAGATTCAATAAAGTGGAGTGTTAAGTTGGTGAAGATTATTATTTCCCTTCTCCTCCGGTGACACTCTTCATTGGTGACCCCGACACAAAAGAATCTACAAGCCAGAGTCAGACTTACTTTTTGGACGTTCTAGAACGCTGAACCATTCGAAAACTCACAACTCTCGCACCACAATGGCTACGGAACAACAAGGTACTTCATCATCTCTATCACCTTCAGTTGCAGCACCAGCTCCTACCCACATGGTAGAGAGAGTATCCTTAAAAGTACCACCTTTTTGGCCAAACGAACCGGCACTATGGTTTGCTCAGTTAGACAGTCAGTTTGCTATTAGTGGTATTGTGAATGACAACACCAAATATAATATTGTTGTGGCTAACCTAGACTTTAACCAAGTCCAACTCGTGCGTGACTTAATAGCACAACCTCCTACTGCCAATCAATATGGAACTATTAAGCAGGAACTCATACAGAGACTATCCGCTTCTCAACACCAAAAAATCCACCAGCTTCTTCAACAGGAAGAAATGGGTGATCGAAAGCCATCCGAGTACCTCAGGAAGCTGCAGAGTTTAGCACCAACTTCCCTTCCAGAGGACTTTCTCAGAACATTATGGACTGGAAGACTTCCCCAGCAGATTCAGACAATTCTAACCACTCAGGAAGGTATGTCACTAGACAACTTAGCCAAATTAGCTGACAAAATTCATGAGGTATGTACACCATCTTTAGCTTGTACAGTTTCTAGTGTAGATTCTGATATACACAAACAATTGGCTGAAATTGTTAAGCGTCTGGACAGATTGGAGACCAACAGTTGTTGTCATAGACAACCACGCTCCAGATCAAGGACATCAGAGAGAACGACAACCAACAGGGCCTCGAACCAAAGTACTCTTTGCTATTATCATTCCAGATTCGGTGATAAAGCAAAAAAATGTAATAGCCCATGTTCTTTCACTATCTCGGAAAACTCAAGGGGGGAGAACCAGTAGCGGCGGGTTTTCTACCCTCCTCAAACCCGCGCCGCTTATTTGTGACTGACAATTCATCAAAAATTCGTTTTTTAGTGGACACCGGCGCCGAGGTTTCCATTTTTCCATACACTTTGCTTAAGGAAAGGCGTCCTCGCTCCAATTACCAGCTTTTGGCAGCCAACAACTCAGAAATTTCGACCTACGGACAGCGTACTTTCACCTTGGACTTTGGACTTCGCAGAAGTTTTCGTTGGACATTTCTTGTGGCCGATGTTTCACATCCAATTTTGGGAATCGACTTTTTATCTTTTTACAACATTATTGTAGATAGCAGAAAGCTCGCAATCTTTGACAGGACAACTGGCCTATCAACCATTGGAAATAATGCCAATTCTTACGGTCCTTTCATTCAAACTATGATTGTCCTTACAGAGTACCACAAACTTCTCAAAAATTTTCCATCACTTACCCAGCCACGCAACCAACACTCCAAAGCCAAACACAACACTGTTCATACCATTATAACTACCCCTGGCCCACCTGCATCAGCTCGCCCTAGACGTTTGGCACCTGACAGACTTGTCATCGCCAAAGAGGAGTTTCAATCCATGTTGGAACAAGGAATCATCCGCCCATCAAAAAGTAGCTGGTCCTCACCTTTGCATCTTGTTCCCAAAAAGGACACTTCTTGGAGACCGTGTGGAGACTATCGAGCTCTTAATGCTCGTACCGTTCACGATTCTTATCCGATCCCCAACATCAAGGACTTTACTCATGGATTGGCCAACAAGAAACTATTTTCCACCCTGGATTTGGTTCGCGCTTACAATCAAATACCGATTGCTGCTGATGATATACATAAGACTGCAGTGACAACACCGTTTGGTCTGTACGAATTTGTGTACATGTCCTTCGGGCTCAGAAACGCTGCTCAAACATTTCAGAGGTTTATGGATGAAATTTTCCGCGACTTGGATTTCTGTTTTGTCTACATTGACGACATCCTTGTTGCCTCTGAGTCAGCCGATCAACATTTAGAACATTTACGTATGGTATTCGAACGTTTATGCCAATATGGAATTTTAATAAATTCGTCAAAATGTGTTTTTGGCCAAAATAAAGTTCTTTTCTTAGGTCATGAAGTTTCGGCAGAGGGCATCAAACCAACAGACGAGAAGTTTTCTGCTATACGGAATTTTACCAAGCCCAACAACACTCAGCAACTTCGACGGTTTCTTGGGATGTTAAATTTCTACCGTTCATTCATTCCCAAGGCTGCTGAGCTTCAAGCACCATTACATGACTTACTTAAAGGTAAGCAGAAAAAACAGCAACCAATAACTTGGACTGATGTTGCAGTGAAGGTATTTGAGAGGTGTAAGGAAATCCTAGCTGAAGCCACCTTTTTGTCACATCCCTTACCTTCTGCTCAACTCATTCTGTCTACAGATGCGTCGGATTTTGCTGTAGGAGCCTCCTTACAACAAAAGAACAATGATCAACTTCAACCATTGGCTTTTTTCTCTCAGAAGTTAAATACTGCTCAAGCTAAGTATAGTGCTTATGACAGAGAACTGTTTGCCATTTATGCTGCTATTAAACACTTTCGATTCATGTTAGAAGGCCGCAGATTTACTGTTTTTACCGACCACAAACCAATCACTTTTGCTTTCTATCAAAAAAGTGACAAGTGCACTCCTAGACAGTTTCGATATTTAGATTTCATTGCACAATTTACCACTGACATTCGCCATGTTCAAGGTTCAGACAACATAGTAGCAGACTACCTTTCCAGACCTGAAATCTCGAGTATTGAAGATATTCAGATTAATTACCAAGCAATAGCTGCAGATCAGACTGACGATGCAGAACTAAACCAGCTGCTTACTGACTCCAGTTTAAATCTTCAACAGATTCAAATCCCAGGCACTGATGTTCAACTTTACTGTGATGTTTTTGAAAATAAATTTCGTCCTTATATCCCAGAAAAACATCGACTTAGTATTTTCAGAAAGCTTCATGGAATTTCTCACCCCGGTGTTAAGGCAACCATCAAGCTTCTGACCAGTCGTTTCGTATGGAGAAACATCAAGAAAGAAGTAGCCCTTTGGAGTAGGCAATGCCTCAACTGTCAACGCTCCAAAATCAACCGACATACTAAGACAGCCCACCAGAAAATTTCTATGCCTGACTACAGATTTGACCATGTACACATCGACATAGTTGGACCGTTGCCATCGTCCAGTGATTTTCGTTATGTGTTAACAATGATGGATCGTTTCACTAGATAGCAGTTCCAATTAAAGACATGTCAGCAACCACTATTGCATCCACCTTTATTTCTACTTGGATATCGCGTTTTGGTGTACCCAGCAAGATTACTTCGGATAGAGGGAGACAATTTGAATCAAGCTTGTTCAAAGAACTTTCCAGATTCTTGGGTATTCTGCACATCAAAACAACATCATATCATCCTCAAGCAAATGGTTTTATTGAACGTTTTCATAGGACTCTTAAAGCAAGCCTCATTGCAGCCAAGTCGGATCGTTGGACTGAAGTTTTACCAATAACCTTATTGGGTCTTCGAAACATTTTCAAAGAGGACATTGATTGTTCACCAGCTGAGCTTGTTTATGGAACCACCCTTAAACTACCAGGAGAATTTCTAATTCATCCACTGAACCAGCCAACGAAAATGAGTTGGTCAACAAACTCAGAGCAACAATGTTAGAACTTCAACCTAGACCAGCATCTGATCATAGCAAGATTAAAACTTTTATCTCCAAGGACCTTTCAAGCTGTTCCCATGTTTTTGTGCGAAATAATGCAGTAAAACCACCTTTGACAGCGCCTTACTCTGGACCCCATCGTGTTATCTCCAGAAGTGACAAGTTCTTCAAGATTGACCTTGGCAATCGTAGTGACAACATCACAATAGACCGCCTAAAGCCCGCCTATCTGCCAGATGATTTCCAGATCCAGTCCGAACATTCGTATGCGCGCCTTGAAGAAGTTCAAAAATCTCCCGCAACGTTGCCAGCTAAGACAAGGAAAACAGTTCGTTTCGCGACTTTGTCGCTGGACGGGGGGTACTGTGGCGACACTGTCAGCAGTGTCAGCCGGCAAGAAGCAAAAAGAAGAATAGGACGCAAGAACCTGACTTCAGGGCGATGACGAGACACTTTGACTCACGATTTCAACACAAGATGGACGATTCTTGCTCAATGCTCACGTTTTTCGATCTCAATCATTTTTCTAGTTAGTTCCTACAAAATCTGTTATATTTAATTCTACATTGAATTCGAAGAGATTCAATAAAGTGGAGTGTTAAGTTGGTGAAGATTATTATTTCCCTTCTCCTCCGGTGACACTCTTCAAAATTTTAAACGGATTTTGGTGTGTGGTGTGCGTTGGCTATTGAGCACGTGACCATGTGGGGAACGATGGTCGTCACTATCAATAAAACACCACCATTTGCTTTTTGAATAAACCGAATTGCATTTATTCATTGCTTGTTGATAGTCTGCCATTAATCGAACATTTTCCAGCATGCTTAAGACTAAATACACCGCCGTGATATGAGAAAAACCGAAAAACTAGGAACTAGCACGATAACCGACAACCATTTTGTTCACTTGCCCGACACTGTCTCTATTACTCAAATAACCGGGAAAAATGTGCAATGTCAAATAAAAAATAACCTAAGTCGTCTGTCATTATTATCTTGCCCAACACGGACAGATACTTCGACACTAACCTACTCCGAGTAAAGAAACGAACGAGACGGTAGGCAACACCGCCACAGGTGTTTTTCATTTTTTTTTTTCGCACGGTAAGTACTTAATTCAAAATTAGGATAAAGTACCAAACTTAATTTTTAAATCAATTTTAGATATGTCTAAGAAAGCCGCAAGACAGCAATATATTCAACTTCTAACTGAGGTAGAAAGTTCTGAGGTTTTAAAGTGGGGAAAAGTTACCCCAGATTTAAAAAGACAATCTTGGAAAAAGCTGCAAAGGCTATAAATTCTATTGGAGGTACCCAAAAAACTGGTGAACAATGGGAAAAAGGTATATAATTTACAGTACTTAAGACTTTTATTGCAATTTCACATGTACCTGTATTGTATTGTATCTGTCTGATTCATTTATATTATAGAGCCTATTAGTAAAATAGACTATGAAATTTTAGGCCTTCATTGAATGGAAATCCCACATAAAAGCAAAAATTCGGAATAATGCGGAACTATCTGATGTAGAAAAAAAAAATGTGTCAATTTAACTGGACTTTATATTTTCCCTGGTGGAATCCAAGAAATACCCGAACTAGGTATTGTAGTGGCTGGTGAGTTTTATAAGTTTTGGTGATTTAATGTTAGTAGTAGAATCAAATTTTTGTTTAATGCTGAATGTCATTACTAACATAGAAAATAGTCAAAGAGTATTTGGTTTAAAGGGCTCAACACACTAGCCTGTCTCTTGAAGAATCAATTAGAATTAAGTTAACTTCTTTGCAACTTTGATATCAAGTCTTTATGATTTCTTAGAGGTTTTTGGCATTTTTTTAGGGATATTAAGAATTACCATTTTTTAGTCAAGAGGGTCTGTTTTGTTAGTATTGTTACGATTTTCCCGTGGGTTCACACAAAGTCAGTTTAACTGAACAATTAATAAATTTATTAACACTTCAAAACACTCCGTACAATAATTAACACAGCTACTAAAAACACTACTACAATTCCACAATTATTCCACTATTTAAACTTTACCGCGTTCCCAAATTCACTACTACTGCGGTCGAGACCGCGTCTTTTATATTCGCAAACCACGTTCTAGAATGACCGCGAAACGCTTCGCGGGTTGCCTTGACCATTCAAGAATCTTCGAGGTAGCGTTTCCTAACTGTGGCCTACTTTAATACGCGCCCGGCCAGATATTGCGGCGTATCGGTTTCATCCCGACGCGAGCGTTCGTTAAGAAGTATCGAGCATAGTAGGCCCAGACCGTAACACTGCCCCCCTCTTAAAGCTGATCGTCCCGATCCGCTTCATCTAATCCGTGGTATTTCTTGAGTCTGTCCAGATGGACAATTTTCATCTTGGCTTTGGGGCTGCGTTGGACTCTGTACACGACATCGTTTAACCTTTTTACCACATTGTAAGGTCCCTCCCAAACAGGTGTTAATTTTGGTGATTTGCCTTTCTTCCTCTGAGGGTTAAACAACCAAACTTTATCATCCTTCTGGAACCCTCCCGAATTGGCCCTCAGATCATAACGAGCTTTCATCTTGTCGCTAGCTAGATTCAAACTTTCCCTGACCAGATCATGGATGTTCAGTAATCTGTCTTGCAACTCGTCAACGTAGTTCTCAATGTTCGTGCTTTGGCCTGTTGGAGATCCGAACACCACATCACATGGAAGTCGCAGTTCTCGACCAAACAGAACTTTAGATGGTGACTGTCCCGTTGAGTTGTGGACTGCTGCTCTATAAGCCAACAAGAAGAGCGGAATATGCTGGTCCCAATCTTTCTGATGCTGATCAACAACCTTTGAGAGATGTTGCTCATGGTCTTATTAAATCTCTCGACCATGCCATCCGACTGAGGATGAAGCGGCGTTGTTCGGGTCTTCCTAATGCCTAGCAGGTCACAGAGCCTCTGAAAGAGCTTGGACTCAAAGTTTCGTCCCTGATCAGAATGTAACTCCAACGGCACACCAAAATCTACTGAAGACATTTTCGACGAGAATATCAGCGACTGTGCTGGCTTCTTGATTTGGAATCGCAAACACCTCAGGCCATTTGCTAAAGTAATCCATGGCAACAAGAATGTACTTGTTGCCTCTGTTGGTCTCAGGAAAAGGCCCAGCAACGTCTATGCTAAACGTTCGAACGGCAATCCTACGTTGTACTGCTTCATAGGTCCCGGGATCTCGTCTGTGGTCCGTGGCTAGCTGCACAAATGGAACATTGTCGACACCATGATTTCACGTCTTGGCAGTAGTTCACCCAGTAAAAACGTTGCCGGATTTTGTCCAAAGTCTTATTTACTCCCAAATGAGCACCAGTCTTTCCATTGTGCATTTCCTCCAGTACGTGGTCGACCCTTCCTCTGGGAACTACCAGCTGCTTCCTTATCTCTTTTCCATCGCACTCTCCCAAGCCCTTTTTAGCAAGCCGCCTTCACCACAAGCGAGTCCCACTGAGCCCAAAGTGCTTTGAACGTCAGGCCTTTGCTAGAGATTTCTTGCCATGTTGGTCTTGGCTCGCTTTGTTCCTTTCTCAACAACAATGGCCTATGTCGCTGTCTTCTAGTTGATCCTTCCTAATCTCATCGGGACTCCATTCATCATTGGTCTTCAGCTGAACCATTCTGATGGACCCAACTCCTTCACGTTGTTCCGTTTTCTGCAATGTTTTGCAATCTTCGGCGCAAGGTCTTCTTGATAGAGCATCTGCGTTATTATGCAGCTTTCCGGTCGATGCTTGATGTTGAAATTATACTGCTGGAGTTTTTCAAGCCATCTTGCTACTTGCCCTTCCGGTTGTTTCATTCCGAGGAGCCACTTGAGTGCGCATGGTCAGTCCTTATCAAAAATTCCTGTCCGTACAAGTACTTGTGAAAGTGATCGATGATTTTACTATTGCCAGTAGCTCTTTTCTCGTAACACAGTAGTTCCGTTCTGCTTTGGTAAGTTTCCTACTGAAGTATTCTATGACATGTTCTTCTCGTTTTGGATTTGAGACAATACAGCTCCAATACCAGAATTACTGGCATCTGTGTCTAAAATGAACTTTCCTTTTGGTTGTGGATAACTGAGGATGGGACTGGAGCAAAGTGATGCTTTTAACCTTCTGAACGCCTGAATCACATTGGTATTCCAACAGTAGGGTGTTTTGTCCTCAGTAAGTTGATGTAGCGGAGCTGCGATGTTGGCAAATCCCTCCACAAACCGTCTGTAGTATGTGGCAAGTCCTAGAAAGCTTCTGAGTTCGTGTTTTATCCTTTGGTACTGGCCATTCTCTAATTGCTTGGATCTTCTTGTCGTCCGTCTGGATTCCGTCGACCGACACCACATGCCCAAGGAATTCGACTTGCTTTTGGAAGAACCAACACTTTTTGGCGTTCAATCGGAGATGGGCACCACCTATTCTAGCAAATACTTCTTGCAAGTTGTCCAGATGTTCTTCAAAAGTTTTTCCCATCACCATGATATCGTCCAGATAAACCAAGCAAGTCTTCCAGTTAAGGCCACGAAGCACAATTTCCATTAGTCTTTCAAACGTAGCAGGAGCATTACAAAGTCCGAAGGGCATCACATTGAATTGGTACAGCCCATTTCCAGCAGAAAAAGCAGTCTTCTCCTTATCTTGCTCCTCAATGCCAACTTGCCAGTACCCACTCTTCAAATCTAAAGTAGAAAACCAACAGGATCCTGCCAAAGTCGTCAGTGTGTCGTCGATACGGGGAAGTGGATAGCTGTCCTTTTGGTCACGTCATTCAGTTTTCGGTAATCTACACACAAAATCTGCTTGATCCATCTTTCTTAGTGACCAGAACAACAGGTGATGACCAAGGGCTGCAGATTCTTCTATAACTCCGTCGTCAAGCATCCTGTCCACTAATTCCTGCACTTCCTGTTGTTTGGCTATTGGTAGTCTCCTAGGTGGTTGTCGAATCGGTTGTGCATTGCCGGTGTTAATTCGGTGTTTTACAATGGTAGTTTTTCCATATTGTTCGGTGTTCCAAATATGCTACCATGGTCCAAAATCAGTTTCCGAGCCTTCTTCAGTTGTGGTGTTGACAGATGTTTCAGGTCTTTCAAGTTCATTTAAGAGCTTGTTTTCCCCCAACTGCTCCTCCTGTTCTGGTAACCCATCGCAATTGGTTATTTTGACTACAGGCTCGAATACCGCAATAATTTCGCCTTTGTTGATTTTGACGTCGTCTGGAAAAATGTTTGCAACTCTTATTGGGACTTCACTTCCTCCATTTACAAGTGATTTCCCAATGAGGCATCTTCCTGGTCGGTCCGGGTTTCGTACAAGTCCAACACAGCTCCCAGAATTCTGCTCCAATTGTCCAATAATTATTTGCTCGGAATTGCCGCTTATTTTTACTGTCTGAGATGCCAAAACATTAATGGGTGACTCACAGCGTGACTGGTTGACAGGATGAACTCTTCACTTCCAAACTTAGGATATTTTGCTCGGGATCAAAAGAAAATCCATGTTGACGAATCAGGTCCATTCCCAGAATAAATTCATCTTCAATATCCGCTACTAACACAGTGTGGTAAAACGTAATCCTTCCAAGGCAAATCTTGACTGTTATTTCTCCTAAAACTTTAGCCGATTCTCCAGTCACAGTGCGCAGGAGAATACTTCTTCGTAAAGGCGTAACTTGACTTTTATCCACAAGGTTTGACCGGATCAAAGATACTGCCGCACCGGTATCCAAAGTAAAAGTAACGTTCATCGCATCCACCTTTCCATCTACGTTCAGGCTTCCCATTGATCTACCCAGGCTTCTGATGGAGATAATTCTGGGGGCTTTGTCTTCGCTAGTCAACATTCGCCCCGTAATGTTGACTAGTGGGAGTTTTCCTGGTCCCTTCTGGATGGTTGTACGTCCCTCGTTGGAGAGCGGGACGGTATCCTTACTCGACAATCTCGTTTCATGTGTCCCGTACGTCCGCATCGATAACACTCCACTCTCGTGATCGGGCGTGATCGTTCTAACTGTGTGGAAAGACCATTTCCTAATGCTGCCACTTGTTGCACTATTTGGCCGACCATTGATTCAATTTTATCTATTGATGTAGCAACATGATCGGCTGGCGGTTCTCTCTCCTCTTGAATAGTCACGGCCCTGATTTTTGGCTTTAAGTCATTGCACGCAGCTTCAACTTCCAGCGCTCGAATCAGTAATTCGCTGCTGTTGCTCCCTTTGAACATCTTCAGCATTTTCTTTACTTCCAGATCTCGAATCCCATCTACAAAACACTGTGCCACAAGTTCTTCTTGGATTTCATCCGGGACGGCTGGGTAAGCCAGATGCACAAGGCGACGAATTTCGGCCTCAAACTCTTGTAAATTTTCACCAGTTTTCTGCAGTCTTGCCTTTAATTGTGTTTGGTACACTCCTTTCCTATGCTGATCCCCATAACGTCGTTCTAATGCAGCTACTAATGCGTCATAGTTGCTTTGTTGGGCGATAGGCAGACTCTGTAACAGCTCCAATGCAGGTCCTCGTAATGCCACCACCCAGTGCTACAGCTTTTCCTCGTTACTCCATCTATTTGCATTTGCAGCGGCCTCAAATTGGAGTTGGTAACGTTGCCCATGAAGTTTGACCGTCGTATGTGGGAGGCTTGATCTTGTTGAGCCCGTTTCCGGTGATCACTGTAGAGCTGGCTCCTCTGCTGTCAATTTTCTGCTCTAAGTCGCGTAGCTTTATCTCAACATCATTCTGAATTTTATTAAATGTCCTCCCGAACATCAATCTGAAATTTTACTAATGTCGTCCCGAACATCATTAATGTCTTCCCGAACATCCTTTAATTTTTCCTCAACTTCACACTCCATCTTTTAAGACTATGGGTTACATACTCTTGGATTTCTGTTTTGGTCCCCGCTAGACCGTTCAATATTTCTACGTTACGTTTTTCTTGCATTTCTATATCTTGTTGTCTCATTCTTTCTTTTTCTTCTTTGTCTTGTTGTCGAATTCTTTCTTGTTCTTCCTTTTCTTGTTGTCGAATCCTTTCTTGTTCTTCCTTTTCTTGTTGTCGAATCCTTTCTTGTTCTTCTTTGTCTTGTTGTCGAATCCTTTCTTGTTTCTCTTCTTGTTTTTCCTTGTCTTGTTGTCGTTTTCCTTGTCTTGTTTAAGCATTGCCATAATAGCTGCAAATTGGGCCTCCATGTTTGCACTTTGACGTCTTGTTATTGGCATAAAATAAATTTAACACACCACTGTTCCGAAAATCTCTAGTCCGGTTCTGAACACAAGTCTTTAACCGAAGTTTAGTTCCAATTCACGTCGCACTAACGTCTGTTCGCACTTCTGACACCAATTGTTACGATTTTCCCGTGGGTTCACACAAAGTCAGTTTAACTGAACAATTAATAAATTTATTAACACTTCAAAACACTCCGTACAATAATTAACACAGCTACTAAAAACACTACTACAATTCCACAATTATTCCACTATTTAAACTTTACCGCGTTCCCAAATTCACTACTACTGCGGTCGAGACCGCGTCTTTATATTCGCAAACCACGTTCTAGAATGACCGCGAAACGCTTCGCGGGTTGCCTTGACCATTCAAGAATCTTCGAGGTAGCGTTTCCTAACTGTGGCCTACTTTAATACGCGCCCGGCCAGATATTGCGGCGTATCGGTTTCATCCGACGCGAGCGTTCGTTAAGAAGTATCGAGCATAGTAGGCCCAGACCGTAACAGTATGTTAAGCACTTTATAAATAATAGTATGACTTTGTAAAATGTGTACATGTATTGTAGTGTTGCATAGTTCTACTAAACTTAAAACAAATTAGTTTTGTTTTGGAAGGGAACAGGAGGGAAGACATTATTACATCAGAAGCGTTTGAAATAACTACAGAAATTATAAATAATTCAGTCAGTAATCAGATACTTGAAGATAAAGATAGAAATGAGGCTTCAGAGTGTTTTGAAAATAACTTAAATCCAATGAAGGAAGAAAATGGATCCAATGAAAGTAGAAAAAGAAAGATGTTTGGCAGCAAAAAGATATCTTCATCGTCTATGAAAATACAAAATGTAAGTAGCTAGGCTGATAAAAAACAACTTAACCATTAAAAAAACATTATATTCAGGCTGCAGTAACACTTTCCTGTACATTTTTAAAATTATTTGCTAGTTTCTAAAAGTTAGAATTTATTTTTCCAGGTCTTTTAGAACAACACATTCAATCAACAAATACTGGATTAAAAGAAATATCAAACTCCATTCTGGCAGTAGCTCAATCGATAAACAATTTAGCTGATGCCATCCGAGAGAGTAAAATATGAAAACATAAATAAAATAAGTTTCAATTAAGTTCAAAATAAAATATATAACATATTTGTTGCAGTTTTTATTCATTTTATTTTAATCCAGTGCTTTTGCTTGTCTAATAACCCTTGCTAAAAATAAATACAAATTTTGCTTATCCAGGTTATTTTAAATGTAAGCACGTTTTGGAATAAATAAGTATGATACAGACTGTTACATTAAACTTTGTAGCAGACAAGAAAGCAAGGACCAGTCCTCTACAATTGGAAATGTACCTGCAGTATAAAAAACAGTTTTTAACAAAATGAAGAAGCATTTAAAGATCGTTCTCTCCAATTAAATCAAGAAATTGCGGTCCAAAAAGAACTATGGAAAATTGGAAACGAGTAGGTAAATTTGTACTATGTGTTTAGCAATATTTTCAGCATCAGGATACCTTCTTTTATAGGTTTTTGATGAATGGGAGTCCAGAGTCAAGGCAAAAGCAAGGAGAATTCACTTTGAGCAAGAGTTAACTGGGGGTGGACTTGCAGTCATGGAGATACTGACAAATCTTGAAAAGAGCCTGTTGGAAATCTTGTCAAAGATATTGATATATGGACCCAAAATTATTGAATTGGGCTTTAAAAAAAAGACAAAAAGTAAACCCAGATATCAAATTAAGAAACTTCAGTGTAGAAAAAGGCAAAAAAAAATGTTTAGGTACCTATGTTTCCTTCAAGTGCTCCGATCACCCTAATAATAATAATCTTTTTAGATGAAACACTTCAGGTAACTGAATTGTTAAGAAAAAACTTAGATATGTTACAGTGTAACTTTAAGAATATTATAAAGAATATAAATCTGTTAGTATTGCATTACAAAAGTTGTTAAACAAAATTTTATAATTAAACAATTATTATATTGGTAAAAAAGTTTTTATTCAAAAAATATTTAATTATTGTTCACCTCTTCCACATTTCTGAAATAATTTTGTATTATCATGTCTATTACAATTCGCCCTTGCTGCAAATTATTTATCCTTTCATGATCCTCCACATTTTCATCACCTTCATTATCATTGTTCAATATTTCTAAACAAAAAACAAGGATTAATCGTGTTTGGCTTAAGCTTTCTCTAATAAAGTTGCATACCATTGTAGTCGTCTAAATTTCATTCCTTAAAATACAAAGGTTATGTAAAATAGCACAGGAATAAATTATATTGGCTGCCTTCTCTGGTGAGTAATGTAGTGTTCGATGTTTTAAAATGCACCTAAATCTTTGTTTTAAGACACCATTAGTTCGCTCAATAACATTTCGAATTGATCTGTGGCGTATATTAAATTGACGTTCATTATCATTTTGTGGATGGAGAATAGGAGTTAACAGCCAAGGCTCAGGAGGGTATCCAGAATAACCTATAAAAGAGTCTAATTAGCACATGTAATATGATTGTATTTGAAAAAAAGGCAAAGCAAAACTAAAGCTTTCTTTTGTTGAGTTACCTAGTAAATAAGTCAACTCATTTCTATGTTCACACTAGCCTGTCTCTTGAAGAATCAATTAGAATTAAGTTAACTTCTTTGCAACTTTGATATCAAGTCTTTATGATTTCTTAGAGGTTTTTGGCATTTTTTTAGGGATATTAAGAATTACCATTTTTTTAGTCAAGAGGGTCTGTTTTGTTAGTATGTTAAGCACTTTATAAATAATAGTATGACTTTGTAAAATGTGTACATGTATTGTAGTGTTGCATAGTTCTACTAAACTTAAAACAAATTAGTTTTGTTTTGGAAGGGAACAGGAGGGAAGACACCATTACATCAGAAGCGTTTGAAATGACTACAGAAATTATAAATAATTCAGTCAGTAATCAGATACTTGAAGATAAAGATAGAAATGAGGCTTCAGAGTGAAAAAAAGGCAAAGCAAAACTAAAGCTTTCTTTTGTTGAGTTACCTAGTAAATAAGTCAACTCATTTCTATGTTCTCTAAAATTTCTTGCTAAATGTGTGCGAACAATTGATGTCTGCCAAATTGCAGAGTCGAGCACAGATCTAGGAAACCGGGCATTAATGTTCAAAATTTTTAATGATGCATTGCAAATCTGTATACATGTAAAAAATAATAAATGTTTTTAAAAATGATGATCTTTCACTCACTGACTTATTACTGTTTAAACTGGAAATTTATTATATACTCACTATTTGCACATTCAAACTGTAGAACTGCTTTCGACAATAAAACATTACCCCTGGCTCCTACAATAACAGCAGACGGTAATGTAACTACACCAAGCCCAGAAATAAAATACTTAGGGATAACACTTGACCAAAAACTCAAATTTACAAAACATGCACAAAATGTGAGAACTGAAATTATTAAACGAACTAAACATTTCAGAGCCCTGACGTACAAGAACAGAGGTATAAGCACAAAAACTGCAACTAAAATATACAAATCTATTTGCAGACCTCTACTCGACTACGGACACATACTAAGAGTTAATGCGACCAGCAAAACAAAAAAACACATACAAACTACAGAACAAATTGCACTTAGACTAGTAACCAAGATTAGACATCCTCAAAACCCGCTACATAACCCAAACAACGAATTTTCTACGAACGGACACAAATGACAAAAATAACAGAACGATTAACGAAACTAGAGGCAAAATGGAAAGGCAACCCCACAACTGGACAATTATAAAACCCCATCTCCCTTACTTTCCTCAATATACTCTGTTGGAACATTTTACCTAAAAAAAAACTAACTATTAATTTTAACCTTTTCTTTGTAAAACATTATTTATTTATTTTTTTTTTAACAAATATTTATGTGGATACATTAAGCTTTGTTTCTGTAACATTGGCAGAAAGACCGGTAGGTCGATAGCCTTTTTCCTCGGAAATAGAGATTGTTTGTGTGTGTGTATTATATTAATACTGTGCACCCGAGCACCCACTGTGACGTCACGCGAGGTAGCGTTTCGAGCAAACAGGGGCCGCCCTCTTGGATCTGTTGTGTTGTCAAGTAAAATTTCCACTTGTCACTTTGCTTTTGTTTATTTGTTTTAGCATGCTGCTAAAATTAATTATATTTTTATGACAAAATCTAACAATTTAATTGGTGAAGATTATACACTAAAATCAAGTAAATGTATATTTTTTGATTGACATAATGGATACAACAGCTGCTGGCCCAGGTAAGATTACAATGACAATTTCATACCTAACCTATGTAATAAATCATGCTATTGCTGATGCATCATTACTACACATTTTTTAAGGGTGGTTCTAGTAACTAATTCGGCTAGTCTTACAGATCTGCAACTGGTATATGCTGCATACATCACTACTTTTCCATGTGGATGAAAAAGCACAACTTTTATGAAGAAAGTGACTACATTTCCCAGGGACTGCAATCAAGTCAAGTTGAAGAAGAAAAATTGTGTGCAATATATTAAACTATCTACATTAGGTACAACAGTGGATTAAAAAGCAAGTTTTAAGGTGAGTTAACTGTTTTAAAGCTAGATTTGTAGTTCTAATTCCGCAAGAAGTAAGCAGCAAGCAGTAGTAGCCATGTCAATTCATAGTTCGACTTTAGTAAGAAGGAAATAACATAACCCCAAAGTCTTATAAACCAACAAAATTTTATTTATTATCTTGTGGGTTGTCATATTTGGGCAAAAGCAAAAGAAAGTAGGTATTTGTCAAATGATATTCCAAAAATCTATGAATGAAAATTATTCATTTCTTGCTGCTTACTGCTTGCGGTTAATGTGGCTTGCACTTATTTGTCAAACTATGAAAGAGTATTACAAGTACAGAGTGGTCCAGTTTTAAATGTCAATAATTCACCAATCCATAGCCAATTAAAAAATAAGTTGACATTCATTATGTCATTTTCCTGAAAAGTGCTTCCTAAGGAAAATACAGTCCTTCAAATTTCTATTTAAAAAATCGTTTTTTTGTCATTACTGTCAGACCGTTGGAGCAATATTGATCAAATTTGGAACAAGCACTTATTACACGATATTAAGGTCAAAGACCCAAAACTAACCCAACCCAACTTAAAAATTGTCTTGGAAACGGAAAATTCACTTAACATTAAAAAAATATTATTGTAGCCAGTTTTTCATAGTTTCCAGATAAACTAAAAGACTTTAGTTTTGAATTAGAAAAGATAAAAATTTCAGAAGCTTAAAAATTGTGTTTGTAACCAGTTTTCATGCGATCGAGAGACTTGTAGACATAAAAACTACTTTTTCAAGAACTTGTTACTACAAATTCATACATTTAAACCTTAAAAATTGACTTGAACCCCAAAATGTGACAGAACTAATGAAAAGTGACATCAGAAGCTTAAAATTTGCATTTGAAGTAAATTTTCATAATTTGAAGACAAATTTCAATATTTTAGTCTTGAAAATAGTCTTAGATGCAGGACATTGACATTAGATTCATGAAATTTGTCTTGAAAACGAACTTTTCGTGCTTTTTACTTTGCTTTTCATTTTCTTCGAATTCTGGACTATTTTTAGTGCTTCAAAACTGCTTTCAGCTTGGAAAATCGAGTTTCCAGACTATCTTCACCAAGTTATTGACATAGCAAACTTAAAAAACAATTTTTACATTCTTCATAGACTTAAAATGGCATTCGAAGCTTTGTCACTATTAAATCGACTTCTAGACACCTCAGTGTTAAAAATTCGGGTATTTCTTAATAAACTAGACTGTTTTTAGGGTTTTAAGGCGGTTTTCAGTGTCTCAAATCGAGTTTCAAGACTATTTTCAAAAGTCAAGTTTCTTCAGTAATAAAAGTAAAAAATGTTGGTACCAAATGCTACAATAATAGTCTGGAGAACTAATTTTTAGAAATAAAATGTCCGAAAATTTAATTTACTTATAGACTTGTTGTCCAGTCCAGAAAATTGAGTTGTACACCAATTAAAGTCTTGAAAATATACTATTGGACTCTCTTTAGTCCTAGTAAGGTCCGTTCTAGCATTAAAAGTCAACTTTTATATTATTTTTAGTAGTAAAAAATGGGTTTCATGCACAATACAATCTTTGTCTTGATTTCCGGATTTTTTTTTGTTCTTGAATGCCAGTTTCAGACACTCAACCAGGATGACAGTCTGAGAAAGCGAATCATAAGACTATTCCTAGTAGTAAAAAAGTTTTTAGACTATTCAGTACAAATTTGGACTTTCAAAAGTCTTGGATGTTCAGTTTTAAATTATAAAACGATTTTTTAAATTGAAATTTGCTGGACTGTATCTTAGGAGGCCTTTTTCAGAAAAATGACATAATGCAAGTCAACTTATTTTTTTGATTAGCTATCAAATGGTGAATTATTGACACTTAAAACTGGACCACCCTGTATATTATTTATTTTTACTGCAGCTTACTGATTACTTCTTCTTGCGGAACTAGAACTATGAATCCAGCTTAATGATAGTAACATTAACAAAAATAAAAAGTAATACAGTTTTCATTTTACCTTTAACACAATAATCATCATTCTACACTAACACTTTGTTTTTTGGTAGGTTAGAATATGTCCAAAGTCATAAACACATCTATGCTATCTAATTTAACATAACTTGAAAAGTATTTTGCCCAGTTTCAGGGTTGGCAAGTTTTGGACAGCGTGGTTTAAACCATTGGTTTTAACCCGGTTAAAACTGTCCTGGTCAAATTTGTTTTGGAAACTTTAGTGGTCAAAACGGGTCAAAACCAAAAAGTTCAAAATTAAAAAAATATATATATCAAATTGTTTTAATTATTTTTTAAGAAATGTTTTACCTCAAAATATACAAACATTTGTACTCAAAATAAAAAAAAAATTATTTTAAACAAAAAGAAACATTTAAACAACAAAAAGCCAACAAATTATAAACCTGCCTATTATACCTACATCCAGTCATCATTGTCTTCCTACCTTTCAAAATTTTTATCTTGTTTTATTTTTAAATTTAACATTCTATATACAGAAATCAGTTTGTTACATTTTTCTACACCTAATTTATATATTTTTTTAATTTTTTATTCTAGGAATACATTTTTTATTTTGGTTTTAACCAGTTTCAACCATTTTGACCGGTTTTAACCAGTTTTGACCACTGCCCTGGTCAAAATCAAAAAAAGTGGTCATTTGCACATCCCTGCCCGGTTTATACTTTTAAATTAAAAAAATTAATTTGATTTTAATTACATGTAATGCTCGGTTTATACCTCCAAATTAAAAAATTAAATTAAATTTTAATTACATGTAAAATTGAATGAAAATTATTGTTGTTTATACTTTTCAAGATATGCTAAATTAAATGACATAGATGTGTTTTTGGCTTTGACGTATTTTAGACATATTCTAACCTAAAGAGGGTGAAAAATTCATGAAAAAGTTCAGCTATAAAATAATCATTTGTAAAATTTAAAATAATAACTAATGGATGAAGTTTTCTTTGGCTGTGGTTACCACACTAGTTGGAATCGGTGTATCCTTGACACAACGATGGAAATGAAATTGGAGATATGGAGTAAGACCGATAAACAGGGAATGAAGGAAAAAACAAATCAAGTTTCACATTTTATCACAACGAAGGTTTCAAGAATTTGCCCTTAGTTTAAAGTTGGCAAACATGTGGCTTTAACTTTTTAAATTTAAGTTACCGTTACTTAACTTAATTTAACTTTTTAGTTTAATTCGTTAATTTGGAGGTTTTTGCTCGTTAACCGGGTGATAAATTTGTCTTTAATGAACATTTACTTTAATTGTTAATTTGGAGGTATAAACCAGACATTGTCCCCTGTTTATACCTCCAAATTAACAATTAAACTATATTTTCGTTAAAGTCAATTTAATTTTATCAAAGTTAAAGCTACACATTTGTATATGACATGCTGTACTTAAAATTTACACAAAAATAAAACTAATGTTAACTTAAAAGTGAACCAACTTTCACCATTGGGTGAAATTGAGGCTAATTTGTGAACCCTTTATCACTTTTCGTTGTGATAAAATGTGAAACTTTATTTGTTTTTTTTTTCTCATTCTCTGTTTATCGGTCTTACTCCATATCTCCAATTTCTTTTCCATCGTTTTATCAAAGATACACCAATTCCGACTATTGCGGTAACCACTGCCAAAGAAAACTTCATTCCTG
Source organism: Ips nitidus (assembly GCA_018691245.2). Classification (NCBI taxonomy): domain Eukaryota; kingdom Metazoa; phylum Arthropoda; class Insecta; order Coleoptera; family Curculionidae; genus Ips; species Ips nitidus. The sequence goes on from JAGUCG020000135.1 coordinate 19,433, forward strand.
GTTTAATATTTTTAACTTTACAAATGATTATTTTATAGCTAAACTCTTTCACCCTTTTTAGGTTAAAATATGTCTAGAATACGTCAAAGTCAAAAACACATCTATGTCATTTAATTTAGCATATCTTGAAAAGTATAAACCACAATAATTTTCATTCAATTTTACATGTAATTTAAATTAAAATAAATTTTTTAATTTGAAGGTATAAACCAGGCATTAGTTTTTTTAAATAGAACCTTATATTTTTTAATACATTTGTAGATACTAGGTAGAATTTGAAAAGTTTTATGTTGTCTATACTTCAACCTGATAGTTTTCCTCAAGGTTTTACTAATATTGAATTTTTTAAGATATTAGTTTTTACTCTGATATAAAATTGGTTGTATTACCAATTTACCATTGTTTGCACAGGGACCACAAATTAGATTTACGCAAATAAATTTGCGTTAGATGCTACAGGGCGTTCAATTTTTTTACAGAGTGTTTCATGATAAATGCGTCATATTTTATGGTTTGATTAAATATAACAAAATAACACTACTTAAACAAAGATGTTTTGCTATGGAGATACATGGTGTCAAAGTTTGCATAAAAAGATCTAAATTTATTTATTTCTTCAAAAGGGCTGCAGATACCTATGTTCATAAAACTTTGTAGGTGTCAACAACAGAGCACGCTTTGGAAATAAAAAAGATATTTTTCAATTTTGCCAGTGGTATCCAATTGAACGAGTTGGTGAAGATTTTTGTTTTATCAAATATAAAGTTTTATGAAAATAGCTGCAGCCGATTTGAGAATTATAAATAAATTTAGATTTTTGTTATCAAAACTTTAAGACCCTGTACCTCCATAACGAAACATTTTTGGATCATGGTTTATATAGAAAACTAGGTTTTCTTTTGACGTTTAATCGAACCCTAAAATACAGGGTGTTTCACGATAAATGCGTCATATTTTATGGTTTGATTAAAAGTAAAAAAATACCCTAGTTTGCTAAATAAACCATGGGCAAAAGATGTTCCATTATGGATATACAGAGTGTTAAAGTTTGAATAAAAAAATCTAAATTTATCTATTTCTTCAAACCGGTTTCAGATATTTTTATAAAACTTTGTAGGTGTCAACTGTCCACGATAAGGCACGTTTTGCAATAAAAAACATAATTTTTAATTTTGCCAGTAGCGTTCAATCAAACACGTTCCTGAATGTTTTTGCAAAAAAATATGTATACACCACTCTTTTTCCATTAAACGCAAATCAATTTTGAATTCCCCATTCAATTTAGAACAGAAAAGCTATCTAGTAACTTTTCGGTACACCTTTCTGTTTTCCAATAAAAAATTGAAAATCATAAAAATGTACCCATAAAATCAATACTAAATCGTCGACTGTTTATTTTATTAATCAATATCTAAATTTTTATTAATTTAGTTTTAAAAAAAAAAAAATTATTCGATAGGAACAAGCAGTATCTTCCTATTTTTTCATAAAAAAACTGAATAAATCAAAATTTTAAAATTGAATAGAGGCGAAATTCGAAGATTTAGTATTAATTGTAAGGGTACTTTTGCAGGATTTTTTATTCGAAAACGAGATGACGTACCAAAAAGTTACTAGATACCTTTTCTGTGTTAAATTGAATAAGAAATTCAGAACTGATTTGCATTTTTTGGAAAAACAGTGGCGTACATATTTTTTTTGCAAAAATGGTCAATAACTTGTTTGATTGGACGCCACTGGCAAATATAAAAAATATATTTTTTAATGGCAAAACGAACTTTATCGTTGACACCTAAAAAGTTTTACGAAAATATCTCTTATTGTTTTAATGAAATAAGTAAATTTTGATTTTTTTATCCAAACTTTAACACCCTGTATCTACATAACGAAACATCTTTGGACCATGGTTTATATAGCAAACTAGAGTTATTTTTTGACCTTTAATCACACCCTAAAATATGACGCATTTATCGTGAAACATCCTGTATAACGCATTTACCATGAAACACCGTGTTGACTAATTCAGCTTAAGTAATTTCGACTTTTTTAAATGGAACAGCCTGTGTATTACTTATTTTTCTGATATCTTTTACAATTCAACTTTTGTGAAGTATGTCATATACCTACCTAATTTAAATGTCTGCGATTTATTTATATGTTTTAACTTTTACCTGCATTTTTTGTTATCTTAACTAAACTATAATCTGAAAATTGTCCTTAACAATTCAATTGAACAATAAACATTTTAAATTGTTGTTAATGACATACAAAATTAAAACATTTGTTTTTTTATCAATTATACAGGGTTATTCACGTTATTCGACACGGAAAATTGTGACTAAAGTATTCACTTTCAACAAACTTTTGATTCTGGGATGGATATAGACCTATTTTAGGTATCTTTTAAAAATATTTTCAAGATGTACCGGTTGTCCCAAATGCAGAAAAAGTATCAAAGTTATATTTTTTCAAATGGAATACCTAGTATTTTATTTGATTTTCAGAATCTACGTTGAAAATAAAAGGTAATGAATGACATTGAGGTTTGGTACGTCTAAACTTTACAGTTTCTCAGATATTCGTTATTTTGTAAAAATTTAGAACAAATTTTAATGTTTAATCACTCAACCTCTGATTGATTTTTATCACTCAAAATTGGCTTGGGACCTACTAAATGATCAAGTTTTAGGATCCATGGGTGAGAAATTGTCTAGCTCATACAGGATGTCTCAACATTTTTCTCCCAATAATTGCAACCTTTAAACTTTAACAACTTGTCAAAATCAAATTGAACACCACCTATTTTATTGTTAAAGTAGATGCAAAATTTAATTATCTATCGAAAATTATTGAGGTCTCCTATGGCTAATTTTCTTGTTTCTCGAACTCGCACCGATTTTGAGTCATTTTTGATACCCTTGAGAAATGACCAGAGATTAGCGAATTAGCGAAATTTTTAGGAGTATATCCATTAAGATACTTAATAATGTTGCTGAAGGACTCAAAAACGGAGTAGTTGGATGTTTAGTGTTTAGTTTAGTTTTAGTAGTTTGTAGTCGAATTGTCGCCGTTTTAAACATTTTTATGAATTATTTTTGTTTGAATGATTTATTTAATTATTTTTATGAATTACTTCTATAGCAAATTTACAAAGTATTAAGCCACTATTTTATTCTAAGCTTTACTTACATTAGAATGATAGATATGTAATTCGAAAAGATACCAATTGATCTTTGAACGATATCAAAAATCAGTCAGTCAGCTCTACTTTAAGAAATTTTCTATAGGTAATTAAATTTGCATATACTGTAACTGTGGTTCCATTTGATTTTGACAAGTTTATACTACTTCAAAATTTTAGTTTTTGATTAAATAATTTTTTTTGAGACCCCCTATATGAACTAGACAATTTATCACTTTTAGATCATAAAACTTAATCTGTTATCATCGCCCAAACCAATTTTGGTCAATTAATCTCAAAGGAAGGTTGAATGTTTAAATGTTAATATTTGTTCTACATTTTTACATATTAAGGAATATCTGAGAAACTGTAAAGTTTAGACCTATCAAACATCAATGAAATTAATTTTTATTTTCAACGTAGATTCTGAAAATAAAGTAATATTCCAGGTGTTACATTTGAAAAAACATGACTTTGATAATTTTTCGGCATTTGGGACAACCGGTACATCTTGAAAATATTTTTAAAAGATACCTTCAATAGGTCTATAACTTTTTTGAAAGTGAATAGTTTAGTCACAATCTTCCGTGTCAAATAACGTGAATAACCCTGTATAGGGTGGACCATAAGTAATGGGACATAGAGCTACAGCATTACTACTACTATTTTGCAGTGGCTGATAGGAGGCGCTATCTGCAACTATTTCAGCTGCTTAAAAGTACTTAAACTTTTTTTTACGCAGCTGAAACGGACATACGACTTCAAAATATTATTCTAATATGTTTTCTATTTAAAAAAAATATACTAGTTTTAGATCTTAAATGTTGACCGTTTTCGAGATATTTAATGTTTTAATATTGCATCGCTAATACGGTTAAATGGTTAAAGGGTAAAGTACATTTACGTAATTTATACACACCTTAAAAAAACTAATTGGAATATCTTTTAGCTAAATCACACAACAAAAAGACTGATAAAAATAAATGAAAAATCCTTACGTATTTTCAGTGAATTTGGTGAAACAACTTACACCACAAACCACTGGAAATTAAAGTATTAACATTAAAAAAAGGTTTCTTTTGGACAACAAGTATTCTACAAAGGCAAAATAAAAACTTACTTTCATAAAATAAATATTTACTAATTTGAAAGTTGCTACATGCAATATCAAAATAGTGGATATCTCAAAAACGGTCAACTTTTAAGCCTTAAAGCAAGTATACCTTTTTCACGTAGAAAACATATTAGAATCATATTTTGAAGTCGTGTGTCTGTTTCAGTGGCGTAGAAAAAAGTATTAGTCCTTTTAAGCAGATGAAAAAGCTGCAGGTAGCGCCCCCTATCAGCTACTGCAAATAGATGAAACCATCATATTTACCGGCTGTCAAAACCCTCTTATACACATTTTCAGTAATTTATATCAAAATACCTAGATAATATGATAAAAAAACAAGAACAAAATTTCAACTTTCACACCCTGTATCTTTCGTAATATTAACTTTCGGTATAGGACAATTTAGCTAAATCGTATTATTTTGATGTCTGGAATATGCTGTAACTCTACCAACGGTTGACAACATCTGCATTTTTAGTTTGTCGTAAGCTAGTTATAAACTTAAATTAAACTAAACTTAACCCATTAAAGCCCGAATAAATTTTTTGTGATTTTTGTTGTAATTTTTGACTTATTTGAAGCTAGATGGTTCCAAAATGATGATAAAAGAACATTTTTTGAAAAATGTATATCTATTTTTTGTTTTACATGCCGTTACCATATGGTGGCTAGGCTATTAAGGTATTGTAAAAAATGAAATTCGGTTTTTGGCAAAATGTTATTGTATTGAAAGTTTTTACATAGAAATGGCTCTGTATTTTATTTATTATGGAAAATTGTATTGCATTCAATGCACAGTCCCACTTTGCATCTCTGGCACATGGTCCTAACGCTGGAAGAACAGCCTTCTCCTGCACACCGTCTTCTCTTTTTACCTTCAGTAAAGGTTAGCAAATGATTTTTTTCGTCGTAGCGCAAATCATCGCTTATCCGATTTCCTGCCATACTGCTTATTGCCGCTGCTGGTCTTCCAGGTCCCTTACTGGGAGTTCCATATTTTGCCAAATACACCTGTACAATATCTCGACGGAACTGAAGCTGACGGAACACAATTTACACTTGTAAACAAATTATCAAAATAAAACTTATAGTGTAAGAGTTTTTTTCCATCAGGTATCTCATGCAGCATTCTGATAAATGGTTCAGTTGGCTTACCGAAAATTTTCTCCATTTCTTTGTTCTCATTAACGCACTTTCCTTGGTACAAATCAAAGTTAGAAGATAACCAGAAGAAGTATTTAGTGACCACATTTTAAAGCCAAATCTAATGGGTTTTCCCCGAATAAACTGCTTGCATCCATGTTGGCCATAATATTTTACCATTGTTTCGTCGTAGCTTATGTGTTGTTCTGGTACAAAATGAGCAAGAAATCTTTCTTTTAGTTTGTCCATAAGAGGCCTAATTTTCCAAGCTTTATCTTTTAAATTGGGATTATTATTGTCAGCACAATGTAAGAATTGCAATATTTTAAAAAATCTGTTTCTTCTCATCGACTCTGTGACGGAATTGTTTTTCATGTCATTTCCGGTATCCCAATAAAAACGCTTTCCGGGCAGTTTATTATATCCAGAAAGAATTAGAATTGCAATAGTACACCTCATTTCACCAACTGATATATTTGGGTCGGGATTAGTTTTGAATTGGGCATAAAGCTTCGACTGTTCAATCAAGTACTCTATAATTTCGTCATCAAAAAACAGTTCAAATATTTCTATTATTGATTTATCCATGTATTTATCATAACTGGGAGAAGGAAACTCGTATTCTTGGTTTACCAAATCTCCATCAATCCAAGAAAATTCCGTACAGTTGCGGACGGAAGTAGAAGCCGAACTTATATTTTGAGGAAGGTTATTAGTTTCTTCAAAAGAACCAATCCTTTCATTGTTAGTCAAAACAACTTCTGCTTTAGCAGCTAACTGTCCTCCGGAAAGATGGTTTACGTCACAATCTTCCTCGTCTCCCGATTCCTCGTCGGTTAATGCGGTAGCTTCTGGAGGTTCAATATATATTGAATCGATATCTACGTTACTAGAATATGCTATATTTAGAGCCTCTTCTAAAGTCAAACCATCACTGAAAGTAAATATTTTAGTTGTAAAAAGTCTTGTATCCTAAAGTCCTAGTGTTACCATATGGTAACATTTAACTTTGGACAGTTTTGCAAAAAAATACACTAGTATCAAGTGATGTTTGTGCATGAAAGTCTAATCTGTAGTGCTTTGACAATACTAATTTGCATGCAACAATTTATTTCACATAATATTAGATAATATATTTCACTTACACAAACTTGACGTCCATACTTTGTTATAAAAATCCAAATCCTTTTTATAAACACTGCTATAGAATCTCAACAAACACGCTTATAATAAGTAAACAACCGCCATAGTCAAAAATGATGTCATCTAATATCAATTACGTCGCCATCTACCGAAGGTAGTTAGAACTTTTCGTCACTACCAAATAAATAGGGATCTGTAATTTCGTTACAATGCTTTAATGGGTTAAACTTAAATCGAAGGTAAAAATTAAAAACCATAAATAAATTGCAATCTACTCAAATTAGGTACATGACATACGTAAAACCCATCAGACAAAATAAATAATGTACAGGGTGTTCCATTTATAAAAGTCGAAATTTCTTAAACTGAATTAATCAAAATATATTTTAAAAAATTGAACGTCCTGTAGCATCTAATTCAATTATTATACGATTTATTCTCATAAATCATTTTTGTCGTTCCTGTAGAAGGTTCGTACCAAATATGAGTATTCTACTTTTAGAAACAATGGCAATACCGTCAATTTTACATCATAGTAAAAAGTAATATTTGTATAGAAAAATTAAAATTTAAATAATCTGACATTATTAACAAAAAAGTTTTAAATTGTTATGAAGAGATTAATAGTTATTTAACGAACGAGAGTATTAATGAAAGCGATTAATAATCGAAATGGTTTAACGCAGTGAACGCGTTACTAAAATTGAGATTATTAATCGCTTATTAATATAAAAGTTGGTTACAACATTTTTCCGTCAACTGTTGTTTATAATAAAGGTTTATAATCCTACAAAGTTTTGAAAAAACTGTTCTGTCAGTAATGGTGGATGTCAACTAAAGAATGTGTGTTTATTTCTCTTTGTTTCATACAAATAAAAAAGGATAGAACTATACTATGAGCGTATTTGATTGCCTGATAAGATCATGCATTAAAGTAAAACAATTGAAAAATCATGCATTAATGGAACTCAATATTGAACGATTTTGCATTCGTTATCGTCCATCAAAAAAGGCTGTCAATACATGGTCGACGGAAAAAATGTAAAAAAAGTATATTTAAAAAAACTAATGTTTTCTGTCATGTCTTTAAGAACCTGTATATCCAAAAGTAATTTTAAACTATAAATATCAAAATTCTCTAAAACTTTTGTATTTAACATTATTTTTCTATTTCTCAAATCAAACGAGATAATGAACTTTATCATTGAATCACCTGTACAGGGTGTCAGGATTTAGAGTGTTTTGACAGGAAAACCCCATTTTCCAGTTAGATACGGTGTTATGGCAAAAACCGTATTTCGATATCTTGTCAGATTGCGGCGCTAGAGGCCGTTTTTCGAATTTCGCCCATTTTAAAAACTTTACCCAACTTTTTTCTTTATTAAAATATGGGAGTGAAACACAAACATTTTTAAGGCACTTTTTCGATGTGATTTCAGTTTCGTGTTTAGTTTTTAGCTACTGCGTTCAGTTTTCTCAAGAATTGACATAACTTTCTTCTTTTAAATAGAATTCATAATCAAATATAATTTTAAAAAATGTCTATTTTTAATATAATATGTAAGATTCAGGGTGATTCACGCTGATGGTATATTAGAAGTATCTAGAGAACGACTTAATATTTTTCGTTTAAATTTGGAGTGTAGCCTATCCAAACTCAATGTAAAATATTTTGGACTTTGCAGTGTTGCCATATCAGTCGGAAAGAACACCAACTTTTGATTTTCAAATGGAATACACTGTTTCTAATCTAATTTTTGAATTCTTCGCAAGAAGCCTAGTAATTAATGTTAATACTTCGCTATCCTATTCTATTCCCTATCTTGCACCGTTTCTTAGATATTTCATAAAAGTGGTGGATTTGTCAGCAAAATGGTAGTCTAAACATTTATTAAATTTTAAAGTCCTGAAAGGTTTGCTGGTGTGATCTTTTGTCCTCAGTTAGACAATACCACATGGTTGAAAAGCCCAGTAATATTTAACTGCTGCTTTTAACTATGCGCAAATAGCTATTTTCTACGACCTCTATAGAAAATAAAAGTTTTCTCCCTCATTTGAGAGATGAAAATATCACTTTCACTACCTAGGGAGTAATTAGAGAATTTTAAACTAAAGCCTGTCTGAGTATTGTGGACTTCCTTTCGTTTGTTATCTGTTTAATGACTTTTTCAATTTTTTAATTTGCTTGAGCATCTCATAAAAAGGTTGGTGCACGTGGGTATTCTCGCTTTACACATATTACCTTTAAAATTTTACATTTATTGTAAATTAATTTTGCAATGCGGAAAAGTAACTTCACCGCATCCGGTGCGGAAAAGTACTCTTTCCCGCACTCAAATAAGTGTGTAAAAGTGCATTTACCGCACCTGAGTAGGAAAGGTTTTTTTCATTATTCTTACTAGTCTGAAAACTATCTATTTTTTGGTGGATTTGTTTAAAAAAATGTACCTTTCCCGTGAGGACGCTGGAAAGTGCCAATTTCCCGTGCCCTGTTTTTAACTGGTGGGTTTTCTCGTGCGCCGACAAATACGTGTTTTGCATAAAAAAGTTTTTTTTTAAAGTCAGTGAATTTCTGACATAATACGTTAAGTTGTGTGCTAGATTACCATTCAATGTATTGTCACGTTTAAGTTGTAAAGCCCTTTTAGCCCAACAAGTTAAACGAGACGTGCGTTTATTACTTTAATAAACGCCTTTACCGAGATCTTGTTTCAGAGGTAGAATCAAACCACTTGGTAGAAAAATATAATTTAATAACTAAATAACAGTTAAAACTAATTGACAAAATGGTTGGTTTATCAACTTAGTGAATCGGAATAAAACCTTCAACATAATTCCCAAAAGTAGCATTTTAAACAATACCATTTACATGCACAAAATATTACAATAATAAATCTATACTTACATTTGTTAAACAATTATGAGGGCAGCTTTCTGGAGGGTTTGGCACTCGCGATTTATTACAGTTTAAGATATGGTTTACTATTTAATTAATTTGTAAACCCGGTGCGGGTTGCAGAATTCAGGACGACTACATTCTGTGGCGTGAGCGGAGTCTTCTGGCTAGGTACTGCCTTCTCCGACGTGGTGCACAGCAAAACTGGACTGACTGGAATGAACCCCTCTCTAGGGTACAACTTCCTTCTTATAGCATTCCAAACACTGGTTCCACCAATCAAAAACTCCCAGACCAGGTCTCCTCTAGCCGACAACTCGTGACGACCTTTCGACCCTCGGTACCTGGAAATATTTCGCATATTTCGCAACTCTTTCGCGTCCGGTCACACTCCGGTGCATAGTCTAGCTATTGCATCGTAGGTGCAGTTGCACTCTGACCGCATTCCACAATTTTAATGTTTCCGCTCAAGTAATATAAATTCCACATTTTTTAATGTTTCCGATTAAGTGAAATAAATTTGATTTATTTCCTTCGTGACAGTATAATGAATTTTTATACTGATTTTATGCTACAATATGAAATCAAGCTTCAGCTAACATTGGTTAAAACCGAGTTCAAACTTAAAACACATTGACATTTCTTATATTCTCGTGGTAATATTATTTTTTTTGTTTCAGATATTCTCCCGGTGAAGCGAGAAGCAAAAAAAAAGTCATCCAGGTCAATCTTGGAATTTTTTTTTTAATTTAATAATAAACTAAGATTTGGGGCGCGGGTGGTGTGTAGTTTTATTTGCGATTTCGATTTGCTGTTATGCCATATGCAGCATTGTTCTATCCACAATATCTGGCCGAATAATTTTCCTTTAATTTCCAACTAAATGCTGATGTATTAGAAATATTGTCATTCCTTTAAATGTCAATCTATGCATGGCGAACTGAGTAACTGTGCAGAAGTTGACATTGGGAGTGAACAAGGACCAGCAATCAGTCATTCATATCTATCTAACGTACAATTTATTTTCCAACTGATTAACATCCTACAGCAAATTTAACTTTTTGTGTCTGCTCAGCTCCTATTTATATCGACGAATTAATGCTAATCACGTGTGTTTTCTAAGAACTATCCATAATGCCCAAACGGCATTTGGACGTCGAGCCAACGTTCGATTACCCGACGCAACGTCAGGTACCGACGTTGGGGCGACGGCATTTCTACTCGTATTTGCACTATTTTGGGGAATACAAATTTGAGTCGATTGCACGTCGGGTCACCACTAATACGGTATATTAACCCTTTCAGTCATGACCCTTCTGAAAACATTTTGAAAAAATTTGTCGTTTTGAGGTAAAAATATTATTTTTTTTATAATTTTTCGTAAAGTCTAATTAGTTTCCTACGGCCGTGACGTCATGTCTAGAGTTGCAAAACTATCGATAGTGCAAAAATTCGATGTATCGATAGCACAAAATAAAACTATCGATTTTATCGATAGTGACAGTGACAAAGACAAGAGAAAATCACATAAAAAATGAAACATTTTATTCTAAAATCATCAACAAAATAATAAATAAAAATGTCAAAATAAAACAAATTGTTTAAAAATTAAATGTAAACTAAAAATCAAAAACTTTATCACAAATAAAAACCAAATCAGTCGTTAAAAATCACAAAAATTCAACAAAATAATAAATAAAAATGTCAAAATATAAGAAATTGTTTAAAAATTAAAAAATTAAATGTAAAGTCGTCAAAAAATCACAAAAATTCAACAGGATAAACCAATAAAATCATTCCAATGACTCATTTTGCATCCATTTATTTTGGCCCACAAAAATTAGTATATTGACATTTTTTGGTTTTAAATTTGACCGTCGCTCGCTAATGACTTGGCCTGTTTTGGAAAAAATTCTTTCCGAAGGCACACTTGTTCCTGGAATGCAAAGAATTTTTTTTGGAAAATCAGCAAAAGCTGAGGGAAATTGCGATTGTGATGACCAATATTCAATGGGGGTGTATCCATTGGCAAGACTTTTGACTCGATATATTGACGCATCAAAATTATTGAATCACTTGAAGCAGTACTAATTTGATCAGCCTGTGTAATACGTTGAGCCAAAAAACCAAACAGGTCCACGTCCACACAGGTGCTGGAATTGGTTGCTTTTGATGTAGAGGGAGTAGAATCTGGCTCATTTTCCACACCTTTATCATCGAGGCCTGCATTGCTCAGTAATTTTGTTTTTTGCATAAAATTTGCGAGTTCTTTTTGAGTATATATGTGAGCTTGAGAAGCATTTTCTGAATTCCTAAATGCATGTTTTTTGAAGCGGGGATCCAGAAGGGTGGCGACTCGTGGTACGGTTCTTGTCTCATAAGAAAACAAACGTTTTATTACTGACGCAATTAATTTTGAATGAAGATATTTTGCAATATTACAGGTTAAACCTGTACCCACATTCTGCAAGCTCGTTTGGATACCTACTACAATTGGGATAATTATTGACACTGTAACATATTTGTCCCCGGAGACCTGCTTTGTGGCTTCTTCAAATGGCTTTAAAACTGCAACTATTTCCTTTATTGTTGATATGTCACTAAAGTTAAGAATTTCAGGTGCATTGGCTGAATTGGACAATGCAATTGTCAGGCAGTTGTCATTATGAAGGTGAAGTAGCCTCTCTAGCATGTATAAAGTACTATTCTATCTAGTACAAACATCTTGAATTGGCTTTAATGGGGTCTTATTTTTTTTTTCTTGTTCCTTCATCAAGTGGTCCATTGCTAATGTGCTTTTTTTAAAAAATCTTACTATATTCCTGCATTTCTGCAACAAGTTTCTTAGGTTGTCCTCTTCAGAGCTTATTTCTTCATTGTGACTGTGACCTAACTTTTCTTCTCCAGATCCTTTCCGAGGCTCCAGGCCATCTGTTACTGTGAGATTCAGGGTATGGGCGAAGCAAGGGAGATGAGTCACACGTAACAGTTCACTTGCTTTTAACATGGTTGCAGCATTGTCGGATACTAAGCAAGATATTTTATTTGTCAAACTCCATTGCACATCAATGACATTCTTGTTAGACTGGATTTTTTCCCAAAACCTTTACACAAGGAGTCATTTGAGTAAAAATAAGCATTTGTTTTACAGTACATTGATTTAACTTCCATAATTTTGATTTTAGCAAAAAACGTTAAATACAAAACTAGAAGATATTTAGGTCTACTTTATTTTTAGATAAACAGTTATTATACAGGGTGTTACATTTGTACTTGCAACATTTAAAGTAAATGCTTTAAATCTACTGTGAGTACCTATATTTCTGGAAGCATTTACTTCAAGTTTTGCAAGTCTGTATCAGGAAATGTTTGTTTTTCTTCTACATGGTCTAAGCGATTTTTTGAAATTTTGCAAAGAAGGATATCTCAAACTTGACTCTTAATATTAATAATTATGTTGCCTTCGTCATTGTGTATCAGGTTGGATTCACAAATTTATGAAATGAGCACTGTAAAATGTTTCAAAAACAATAAAAAATGTTTTTCTTAAAGAGATATAAATATATTATTATGGCATTGTTTTGCTAATAGCTTGGCCTTTCTAACTTGCACATTATTCAGGTACATATAACATATTAAAACTAAGTTTCTAACTTTTTAGTCTAGTTCAGTATCATAACAGTAAAGGATGATTATAGTATAGTTCAACTCTTATAACATAAATAATAACACGCAAGACAGCACATAAGTCTTACCAATTAAAATGGGTTATTTTCCTGAGATGACACTTAGGTATTATTTATGTTACAAATGTCACTCTAGAAAAATAAACTATTTTTATTGGTTTTTACAGAACAATAGCCTGCTTTGTGAGGCCAATAACGAAAAAATTCGGAAGTTTTATCGGTCAGCAAACGAATGGAGTTTACTAGTATCCCTACTTGGTCCATAACGTTATTCAACTTGATATTGATAGTCACAAGTTCATCTAAAACTTAAAAACCTTAAAACCACAAGTTTTTCATGCTATTAACTATTTATGGGAAAAAATAGCTTTTCTTGTTTGTTTAAAAATGAAGTAGCTTTTAAGCATAAAGTAGCTAGCACCAGCATACACATGTACCTACCATAAAGCATCTTTATTGTACACAAATATACATACCTGTTAAGTTAGTAGAAGTATCAGTCTCATTATTACTTTTCTCTTTCTCTCTCTTTTCCCTTACACTACTTTCTATTAAAAAAAAACAATGATAATTGCAAAAGGAAATTAAAATGCTTTGACTAGGGGAGAGCGGGTCACAGTGGCCCCTTTTTTCTTTCAGTTTGGTTTTCTGACCAGGGAATGTTTTTTCCGACATGTTTTTTGCAGGGTTACATATAAAAAAGTAACTACTACTTAGAAAAAAAATTATTTCAAAAATGGTAAAGCTCATACAACTTTAACTATTAATAAAACAAAAATTGCAAAAGTGGCCGGTGTACCCCTTCAGCAGGGTACAGTGGCCATATAGTTGGGGCAGACTGGTCACTCGACAGTCGCTGGATAAAAAGTTCAAAAACAACACACTTTCAGTTCAAAACAACACACTCCACATTTTATTACAAACTTATTAACGCTTATTATTAGTAGGCAGGTACTTAAATATAACATAGGTGTATCACTTTACAGATATCATTATTGTCATGTTTATGATTACATCACATTGTAGCTAGTAAGGTCCATTGCAAATCGGTAAGCTGTTTGCAGTCTGGAGGATTTTCCTGTGTTTTCCAATGGTGGTGGAAGAATAATAGTAATATCTTCCGCTGAAACTATGGCTTCGTCCCTAACAGTCGGAAATACAAACTTAGTGCCAACTTTTCTTAAAAAGTTAATGCTATATTCTTTATATGTCATATCAATTTTTTCGACTTGACCAACAAAGTATTTAACGCATTTTTTTGTAGGAAATTTAACTAATACAAAGGATTTTATTAAAATGTTAGTACAGTTAGGCCTAATTGATGTAAAACGTCTGTATCGATATTCAACTGTTTTCGCAGCAGAGTCCTTGATTGATTGAATTTTCAAAACCACCCCTTAAATTCCGCATTTTTTATTTTAGTTAAAAAAAACTAGTTGTAGCAACAGTTATAGATATTTGGGTCTACTTTTACTCTTATATAAACAGTTATTATACAGGCTGCCCAAATTTGAGTAACTAAATTAAACTTTAATCACATAGTCGAGGAAACATTGTTAAAGTAACAGATGCTGCGGAAACAGTTGAATATCGATACAGACATTTTACAGCAATTCCTAAAATTTGACGTAGAATGCAAATATCGGATAAAAAGTTGGTCATTGTGTTTAAAAAAACATAAGTTTGGTTTGTTACTAAAATTTGGGACACCCTGTATAATAACTGTTTATCTAAGAATAAAGTAGACCTAAATATCTTCTAGTTTTGTATTTAACGTTTTTTTGCTAAAATCAAAATTAAAGAAGTTAAGGGGGTGGTCAAAATTCAACCAATCAACGACGCTGCTGCGGAAACAGTTGAATATCGATACAGACATTTTACATCAATTAGGCCTAGAATTTGACGTAGAATTCAAATATCGGATAAAAAGTTGGTCATCGTATTTAAAAAAACATAAGTTTGGTTTATTACTCAAATTTGGGACACCCTGTATAATAACTGTTTATCTAAAAATAGAGTAGACCTAAATATCTACTGGTTTTGTATTTAACGTTTTTTGCTAAAATCAAAATTAAGAAAGTTAAGGGGGTGGTCAAAATTCAATCAATCACCCTGTACAGTCAAAATGATCTTCAATGTTAGAACAAAAATCATCATCAGATGAACTTTGTATATCCGACATTTTAATTTCACTCTCGCTACTGGATTCCAGTAGTTCCATAATGGGCTTTCTTTTTTTATTTCCTTTGTTCTGGACTTTCTTTAATTTTAAATTTTCTTTTCTTTTTTTTTCCATAAACTCTTCTTCTAGCTTATTCATTACGGGTGTGCTCGTTAATTCTTCTGCTCGCTTTTTCTTTCTTTCACCTCTTTTTGTAACCGTCTGTTCTATTTTCGGATATGGC